>VWZT01000862.1:120486-215513 GCA_013397055.1 Pachycephala philippinensis
AAGTGTGGGTGTGGGGAAGGAGAACAGCTCCAGTTCCCAGAAGACAAAAAGCAACTTCATTCATTTCCCGGCGTAATTTTGTCAGGTAGGAAGGCTTGGTTACATTTCTGCAGCCTTACAGTTCCCAGAGATGGTCCAAGCTCCTGCTGTGTTGCCCTGACCTGGCACAGGTTTGGTACTGGGGCTTTGGTACTGGGAAACTGGGGTAGGAGGATGCCAGATGGGGGGGAAAAGGGAGGATGAGCTCCTGGAAAACATGGCTTTGATTAAGCCAAACTTGGCCCTGGGAAGGGTAGGGGAGATATTGCAAATATCACCAGCTTCACAGGAAGCATTTTTTCACACAAGGACAGTATGTTGGATGATTTCCCATGTTTAATAAATAGGATTAAACCCAGCAACAACAGCTTTTGCTGGGAACTAGGAGTTCGGGTTGTGATAAACTTTTTAGATGGCAAAATCTCCTTATGCTCAATTGTTTTTTCATCTCACTGGTAAAACTGGAAATAACTGTTTTGGCTTGTCCAACCATTCTTGAAACGTGATTTGTTTGTCTTACTGGCCCTCTGACTCACAGCCACTGGAAAAGGGAAGTAACCCAAATCCTCAAGGAAGCTTTTCTGAGTAGCTCACTGCTGAGATGCTGGAGGTAATGCTGGAGGACTGGTGCTCTGGCTGTCCCACATTGAAGTCCTGTCCCCTTCGTGCCATGGAGCTTTGGGGAAGGCCCTGGACAGGAGGAATTTGGAGATCCAGCAGCAGGCATTAGCCTGCCCATCTCCCCGTGGGTGAGCCCAGGATCTTGGAGCAGGCTGGCATTTCACACCTTGGCGAGGGTGACATTTTCTTTGCTGCTTTTCCATGTTCGGAAGATGGCATTTCACCCCTAGAGGAAGCTGGTATTTATAAGGCAGGGCACTGGCATTTCATTCATTGTTACCATCCAGTGATTCAGACAAGGTCTCTTAGCCAGAAAGGTCAGCTGGGTCTCTGCTGTTCTTTGCTGCTTTTCTTTCTTTTTCCTTTTTTTTTTTTTCCCTAAGGGGAAGAGGGAAAAACAAAGCCAAGTCACATGCCAGAACTGCTGATTGCCATTTTTCTTGCCTTGAAAATTAAGGTCTGCTAAGCTACATAAAAGCTAGGACTTTCCAAAGTCCATCTTGGAAGGGTGTCTTTGGAGAGGTCCTTACTTTGCTTTGAGTTCCAAAGGTGCAACACAGAGCCTGGTGCTGGGGCGATGTGGGTGGGTGGCAGCAGTGTTTGCCCCAGTGCTGTGCCAGTGCTCACCAGTGCCCCAGTTATCCTGCATCATCCTCCTTCTTGGAGCTGAAGCCCATGTGAGCCTAAAACTGCATCTTTTCTGGCCAAAACACCAGGTTTTGTCCCCAGGGTTGTGGAGCAGGATGGGAAAATCAGGTGCAGGTCCCCTCTGTGACTATGGGGCTCTTGTTGGACTGGGGCAATCTAGACACTGCCAGGGCCTGGGAAACATAAATAAAATCAATAAGAAGCTGTTAAATTGTGCCTGAACCTCGCAAGGAACAGCGTGGGGAGTGCTGGCTGCAGAGATGTATCTGCTGCCACTCCGCGGGCTGTGGCACATTCATTAAGCATCTTTAAGATGGATACACCCCCCAGTTCACCTCCTGCAAAAGCCTGGGAATTTATTTCCTCCTGAACCGTGCCATCAATCACTGGCGACAGCACCGCCTCGGCACCGCGTGGCTCAGCCGCAGAGCAGCCGGAGAGGCATGGGCTGGCTGCCCTGCCACGCGGGGAGGGGGCTGCCTCGGACCCCCGCGCCCTGCCTGTGAGCAGGGGGATCCCATTCCCTTGCTCTCCGCACAGCCCTGGGGGAAAGGCTGTCTCACACCACAAACGCATTCGTGTACCTTTTCTGTGCTGCTCAGGACCCCTCTACCTCGTGCCGGCCTGCAGCCTGTCCCCGCTTCTCTTGGCCATCCAGCACTGCCTGCATCCATCTCTAATCCCCACGGGCCGATGGCTCGGAGAGGAGTTGATGGTCCCACCTCTTCTCTCCCCTCTGTGCATCTCCCTGTGATGCTGGCCCCTTCCTTGGCACCCCGGCTCCGCCCCCAGCCCTGCGTTCGGTGCTTGCTGGGTGGATACTGGGAGCTCCCAGGGCCCTGCACTGTGAGTGTAAATGTGAGAGCCTGAAGTCTTGGCAGAAAAATGTTGCTGTGCCTGACTTGATGCTTGTAGCTTTTATGGGAGCAGCCAGACAGGAGCAGGACAAATCCAGCGATCCGGGGCACTATGGGGGATGCCGACTGACGTCTGAGCTGCTTTGCTTCCCCTCCCTCCTCCGCCTGCTCTGTTAGTGCTGCTCTGGACTGGAAAGATGTGACAGGTCCACTCAGCAGGAGGAAAGACCAGCTGGAGGGGGCTGAGTGACCCTCCTGCCCTGCACCCAGCACCCTCTGTCCCGCCCTGCCCAGACCCTGTGGCCGCCCCTTTCCTTCGTGGCACTGACATTTCACCCTCCAGTGCTTTCAGCTGTCAGCCAGGCTGCACATTACTTCAATTTATGCAGAGGCCTCAGTTTTTCTTCTTCCTGCATTTCTTCTGATGCTTTTAATTTTTTCCCCCCTATCAGCTGGGAACCTACAGATTATCCCATAAGAGCAGAATAAAGACTCGTCAACCTTTCTTACGTGCTCCTTGAGATGAAAATAACTTCCTGAACCCCTTACAATGCTTTATTTTCTGCCACTTCTGCTACTCTGAGTATAATTTGACTGACTAAAGGATCTTGAAGCCAAAGGGAAAAAAAAAGATAAAGTAGACTAATAATAATAATGGTGAAAACTGCTTCCGAGGCTGATAAGGTCCTGGAGATTCACACACCGGCATCGCCTGCCAGGGCAGGTGTGAGCCCGGCTTTTGTTCCCCAGCTCCATAAGCCAGTGCTGGGAGTGGGGACAGCCGGTCTCTGCAGAAATGGGATGTTTTTCAAGAGAAGAAAGGTATTGTGTCCCCTGTGATATGGAAATGAGCGGGGAGGTGAGGGCAGGGAGAGAGGATTTCTGATGGTAATGAGGTTTTACACTGGCTTTCTTGCCTTGCCTCCATCCCTCCCTTTCAACCGTAGGATGGGGTTTCAAAGGCTGTTGTATTCTTTTCCTTGGATTATTTGCCATGTTTTTTTTTAACCTTGCCTGTTGTGGCTTTTAAAGATAAAAGGTGGGAGCCGCAATGAAGGAGAATTTTCCTTCCCCTTCATTGGAAGGGCAGGAAGATGCTGCAGGAGTTATGGTTACTGATGTAAGGGTGCTATGAGCTCTCATAGGCAGGTTAGATGGGATTGGGAGTGCATTTCCTCTCCTCTCCCATCCCATCCCACAGCCTCAAAATGGCTGGAGAGGGATGTGACCTTTGGCTGGAGCAAAGGCTAGTGCCAAACCTGAGACCATGGTGGCTGTGCCATCCCCAAGCCCTGTGTCACAGCTCTGTAGCACAGGTAGAAACCAGCCCCTCCACAGCTGTATTCAACTTGTGACTCGTGGATGTTGCTTGTGGCACCTCCTTTGGAGAAACAGCCTCTCTTTCCCTTGACATACCTGAAGGCTGAGTATTCCTCTTGCTCCTAACTCAGCTGCTGCAATATTCCTTGTAACTGTCCAGCAGTTGGGCCTTATTTTAGTCCAAGTTTGCCTAGATTCCAGCCTCCAGCCACTAACTCTGGTCCAGCATTTATCTGCTGCCTTGAGGAATGCTCTGTATTCCAAAGCCCTTCCTCATGTAGGAAGCTGCGCCTCTTGATGGAAAGGACTGGACACAAACTTCCTGTGCAAACAGTTTCTGGTGGAAAATTAAGGCTTGGGCTGATTTCCATTTGTTGTGTAAAACATGGGCTCTTTGCTGAAAAGGTGAACTTTCTCCTCTGCAAAGCCAGTGCTGTGAGCCCAAGGATGTAGCTCCCAGGGGAACAGCTCAGGTCAGGGGGAACGAGGGGGCGTGGAGGGATCTGAAGCTGTTCCTGGGCAGTGGCAGGGCTGCTGTTGGCTCTGTGCTGCCACTGAACTCCTGCACGGCCAGCAGTGCAGTGAGAGTCTCAGCAGGGAGGGCAGCTGGGCTTAGCTCCACTGTCAGTGCTTTCCACCCGCTGTAGATCTGAGGAACTTCACTGGACCTCCCAGGGGAGCTGCCTGCCCCTCCTGCCCCTCCTGCCCTGCAGTGAAGGACCTCTGAAACGTGGCTGCTTGCAGAAAGTGCTGATTCAAATGAGCTCTGCCAGGCTACCACGGGTCAGGAGGGCTCCCAGGTCAAATCCTCTCTTCGGGCAGGAGCTGCAAGCAAAGATGCCTCATGGTGAGCTGTGCTGGTGTTTATTCTGGAGCTCCCTTTCTAGCCGAGCCCTTGAGCTGTGCTGGTGTCACTCCCCCCCTGCCCAGCAGACATTGCTGCTCAGCTGTTTGGTTTTATCCCTTCCTAATTTTACAAGAAGTGACAGTAAATCTATCCTGTATGCACAGGACCGTGTGGGGTGTTTAAACAATCATTCACATCCAGATGTGGTGATGGCTTTGGGGTATCTCCTGGCAATGTGGGTTGGTGCTGGATGTATTATGCTGTAAAAGTTAATGTTCAGAATCTGATATTCAATCCACAAGAGCAGGAGAGCATTTGGCCATGAGCTGTGCTGTGTGGGGCAATCCCATTGCCTGCGGGTACCTGGGGTGTCAGGGGTGTCTCCTATCAGACCTTCCTGCAGATACTGCCATTGAAGGGCTCCCAAGCACAGCCAAGGGTACCTACACAGCTTGCCTCCACAGCCAAAAAGACCATTAGCCTGGGAGGAGGAGAAGGAGGAGGAGGAGGAGGGGGAGCAAGGGGACGCGGCAGAGGAAGATAAGGCCATGGAGCGGAGGATTTGTGGGAGGTTAATGGGCGTTGAATTGGCATTATGCCCCAGCAAGTTCTCATTTCCCTGGCTCTGTGCTGGCTCATCCCCACCCCAGAGCAGGGAGAGAGCAGGATGCACCCTCAGCTGAGGGCTGTGCCCCAGCACATCATGGCCAGGGAGTGCAGGGAGCCAGAGTTTGTGGCCCTGGGACCTTGGGCACACAGCAGGTGACAAAAAGGATAAAGCAGAGGAAAATGAGGTTGCTTCACTGTTGCCCCGTGGGTGATGCTGAGGGAGATGCTCCATTTTAAATCAAACCCAGATCAAAGTGGAGATGGCTCCTCTGCTGCTTGGGGATGCATAAGGCTGTGTCTGAGCTCATAACGTAAGGGCAGCTTTTACTACTCAAAGCCATCTCCTTGCTCTGCTTCACTCCTCAGTGCTCTCACAACAAGCCAGTATTTGCCCTGCTTCATATTCCGTTGGCTTGGAAGAGCTGGAGGGAGATTGCCATGGCTTCCCCCTGGGCAGGAGGGGTGGTGGGGCTTGGCCTCTGCCTGCTCTGAACTGGGAAGGATGCTGGCTCTGTAGGAGAGTTATTTTTGAGGCTTCCTTAGCTCTGGGGCAGGGTATTCCCCCCATTAGCTCAGCCTGCACCCCCAGGGCAAGTCTCTGATGAGGAGCCAAGGTGCAGCAGAGCTGGGGGCTGGCAGCACAGTCCAGCCCCGTGGGAAGCACTGCAACTTCCCTCTCCGTGGGGCACAGAGAGGCCATCGCCTCAACCAAAGCAGAAATGCTCCGGTGTTGTTATTAGCTCTCCAGCTCAGAATTAACAGCTCTTCTCGTGGGCCTCCTGAGCACTCTCAGAAGCAGCACCATGACCGCTTAACTCTTTCCCTGTGTCCCCTGTGTCCTCGACATGCCACCCTGGGGAGGGCTCAGCAGTCCAGGAACATGACAGCAGTGCTTGGCATAGGGTCAGGAGCATCCTTGATGGGGCACGCTGAGTTTGGGAGCCACTGGTGAGGGGTCAGCCCTGGGGGATGTGCTTTGGCCCCAGCATCTGCATTCTCCCTCCTTCATGTCCCCCACACAGCTCAGAGCTGCCTGGGAGAGGTCTGAGAGCAGCAAGGAAATGTGGTGGGATGGCCAGACCCTGCTTGGTCCAGAGGTTTCTGCAAGACTTTTCTCTTGCTCAGGCCTGGATGGATGAAATGGACTTTACAGCCCCAAATCCCTTAATCTCCAGTATACTTAGCAGTATTAGCCAGACTACAGAAGTCATATACACAGTAATTGCACTCAGTGGAGGACACTCACAATTTCATGCTGGAAGGAAACATGTTATTCGTTTTCTCCTGCCTCCCACCCATCTATGCAGAAATACATTGGAGTCATGATAGGGATATGTTAAACATGCAGAGAAATGTCATAGCTGAAATACAACCTGCTCTCCTGGCAATTAACCCAGGCAGCCTTGCAGAAGATGTGCAGGGTGAAATCTGCTCAAAGTGGGGCCTAAAGCTTCAGCACATCTTAGCGACTAATGCTAAGCAAGTTATGCTAAGCAATTAATATCCTTTACTTCTTTACAGCCCTCCCTTTGTTTTTATTAAGCATCCCTGCTAATACATTTAGCAAAGCTCGCAAAGCCTTTCAAAAACCATGATCAGCTTCCATAATCTTATATACAGAATGATCACAAGCACCAGACCAAATAGACTCAAAGCTAGTACAATTACCACTGGGTGGAGCAGGAGGTTATAAATTCCTGTGGCTGTAGGTGACCACTCCAGGACAGTTTCCCACTAGCAGTGTTCTCCATCTCTTTTTCCTCTTTTGAACACCCACTGCATTTCATCCACATTATAGTGGACAGTGATTATAGTTTTTTTCCAGCAATTCATATATGTTTTAATACTTGATGTAAGTCATCATGTTGTGATAATTTCCTTACCAGCATTAAGATTAATTCCAGTTGAAGTAGGTAACAAGTCTTTAACTAGCGTATAATTAGACTGTAACAACTGGCGGGACGTAACAGGAGCTGTATAATTAAAATCATACCCTATAATTCCACTAAAGTTACGAATGCAAATATTCGAATGATTACTTGTATCTACAGTAATATCACCTACTAATATAAAACCACAAAGGGTCCTTAAGAAAACATATCCTTTTCCAATGTATATAAGTGCAGCTGCAGGGATTTCATCGGCATGTGTTTCAGAATGACAAACATTTTGCTCAGTGTCAAGACATGTCTTGGGGTTTAATGGTGTTACTTTTACAGCTGAATCCTTGTTGTTCCCATGTACTGCTGGCCACGTGTCCACTTTGTGGTATCCATACTTTATGTTCTATGGGAAAGAGGATGACTGTATTGTGATTTAGTGCAACAATTGGGTATATGCTGTACACTGAAGTATTATATTATTAAGACAGAAACTGTGACCTTATTGTTAATGGGGTCATAATTGGCCAAATACCACCAGGATTAGAATTCTCTTTCAGTTCTGCTGTCCCAAGCTACTTTTCAAACATCTGTGGGTAAGGTGCCTTCTTTGCCTACCCTCGTAAGTGCTGCCACTGTGGAGTGCATCTACATTTGAGTGTGGATACAGCTAAGAGCTGGTGAAAGATTGCCCTGGACCATTCCAAGTGCCTCTACAATCAGCTGGTGGTTTCTCTCATTAATTTTCTCCCACAGAGGCAATATATCAGATAAGAGCCATTGATTAGTCCCCAATGCTAATAGAGAGGATCGCAATGGGTGTTCTAATTTGCTTAAATCACTTGTTGTTGCACTTAGTTTATTTAGGAGCACTTCAACATCTATACCATTAAGGACTCCCAATCCTGTCCCTGTAATACCAGTTGCATCCCTCTTTGTTTGCTTTGAAGGGGGATGAGCAGAGAAAGGGTAATCAGCCCTGGGTCAACACTTCACAAGTGATGTTAATTGTATACTATTACTTCTTAAACTATTATCTGTCATCATGCAACAACTGGTATTAAGTGTAGAGCAGCAGCTGGTATTTTCAAGGCAATGAGACCTGTCCTTCTGCTTACCTCTGCCCAGGCTAAATTATAAACCTTATCTGATGGACACCAGAAAGCAAGAGCCTTCCTCTCAGGTGTTTCAGGAATTGGGAATCTTGTTCCTATATAATCTAGGAAAACTATCTTCCCTTTGGATTTGTTAACTTTCCACTAATCCAGATCATCCATCATTTTGATCCTTAGCTGTGCTGTAGCAGTAACAGAGACAATAATACCAAGAGTAGTGAGATGTCCCATTCATTCTTAGCTGATGTGAGGGTTTTTCCAGGAGTCAGTCATTTGTCAGCTGGCTGGCTAGTTACCACCTGCTTGATTGGAGAATGGTGTATCCATCTTTCTTTTCCTAAACTTTTAACAGTAAAATAGGAACATAGTAAGATGGTATATGGTGCTTCCCACTTTGGTTCCAGTTTGTATTTTCATGAGAACATGTTAATTAAAATGCCATCTCCAGGTTGTACATCATGGACCTGTATTTCCAGAGGTGTAGGCTGATACCATTGAGCATATTTTCAAACCCTTCCTGCATATATGTGATGTATTGTGTCAACCATTCATCAGATGAGACCAGTAGGTGTCTTAACTGGGTATTACCTTCTTTAATAAGGCCCTGTGTCAATCTTTCTTGTTGGAAAGGCTTCTATCCAGCCTGATAACTGATGTATTATCACTAACAAGTGTATTCATTGCTGCTCCATCAGCCAAGGCATTTCCTTCCCTCATTTCTGTAGTGGCCTTGGTATGTGGCTGGACAATACATTACAGCAATTTCTTTGGGTAGCTGGAGCTGATTCCAGCACTTGTGTATTTCTTCTCCACTTGATCCGTTTTCCCCCAATGATATGAAAAATCCTCGTTCTTTCCATAGCTTTGCCATTGTGTGGCATACCCAGAGGGCATACCGAGAGCTTTTCGGCTCGTTTCCCTTTTCTCAGTTGTTCTGTACATGTCAGGGCTACCAGTTCACCCCATCCTTGCTGGGAGTGTGCCGTGGTTACACGGAGCAATTAATACCCTTTATTTCTTCACAAGGTGAGGAGCCAGTCCCTCATCTTTACAGCTGGGTGTTTGTACGTCCCACGCCTGGTGCTGCTCCTGTTTGCAGAGCTGATAACTGATAGCAGAGAAGACTTTACTGTCTGAGGAATACTTATGCAAACAAGCACAATGGCTTAATAGGGAACACCCGGAGAAATCTCCAAAGAACGCGCTGTAAATTCCCCTTCCAGTGGATTTATGGGGAGATTTTTCACAGATATTTATGGTTTCCCAGGTGCGTTGTTGTGACTCCTTAGCGCAGATTTGCATGGCGTGCTCCAGGAGCTGATGAGAGGGGAACATTGACGGGGCAGCCCTGTGTTCATACCAGGATGGGAGTGGGAAATGGCTCCTTAATCCCTTGGTGAATTGCTTCTGTGTGCGGCAGCTCGGAGCTCTGCCAGCACCAGCTGAGCACCTGGAGAGGCTGGCGAGTGGGGCTGGCTGGATTTAGGTGGCCCTGATCAATTTAGGTGGTCCGGGTGCAATGCAAGTGTAGGTCACCTGGCACAGCCCTGTCTGAGCGTGCTGCCCCATCCACCCCTGCAGGGCTGGGCCACACCAACACTCACTCCCCTGTGATGCCTTACGTTTTAGCTTTTATATTTTTCAAATCCTGTATTCCCAGTGTGTAACTCTGCAGTGTCCTGCAGCCTGGGAGCTGCTGCTCTCTCATGCTGAGACAGACAGAACAAAGCCTCTCCAGGCTGCTCTCCAAGGACACCCAGCCCATCCTGGGCCCAAAATGTGTAACCCAGCATCTTGAGAAGGGGGGCAAGCTGAGGGGAAATTCCATCATTAGCTAAAGTTTAATTGGTGAATTTATGCTGATATACAAGTGGACCAAACCTATAAAAGTGTGAAGAATTCGTGACTCATTGTCCATTTTGGGTGTAGCCTTTGGCCTGCCCAGGGTATACCTTTGCAGGTCTTTCAAATAAATATCCACCTTTATTCCCTTACTCCTGTCTAGTCTCTGTTTTTTAGGTTGGCCTCTTAAGGCATCACCTGTTGCTGTCCACAGCCAACCCATTGAAACACATCTCTTTTTCTCCTCTTTTCCAGGTTCCTTGCCTCACCAGCAGGTCCTTGTAGGATTTCAGCTCTGGTAAGTGCAGTTGTGTTTCCTCCTCGCTGAGTCCATGCCAGTTGCGAAAGTGTCGCGTGGGGTTGGAGGGGCAGTGGGCTGGGCACCACCACTGCTCCCCAGGCAGGTGGAAGAGTCTGAGTGTGCCTCTGTTAAGGAGCCAGTTCCTGCTGCACTTCACCCCAGAATTATTTCCCCTCTGTGTGAAAATATGCTGAGATTTGTCTATCAGTGCCCTTCTGTAGTCCATGAAGGGAAATGGTATGGGCATCTTTAATCCTTCCTGGGTAAACCTTGTTGGATGGGAACTGAAAACTTTGGTGATTGGCATGATGATTGTAATAAAAGCTGGGAGGTACCTGCCACTGGGTGGGACTCAGGGGATCTTTGGAAAAATAAGAAGGTGGACTGATGGGTGGAAGGGAGAGCACAACCTGCCTGGGTACCTTTCCAGAGGAGCCAGGCTTAGAGGAGCATTTAGGACCTGGAAGAAATGTGAATGTCAGAAGCTGCAATCCTGGCTGCAAGCTAGTGTTGTCACCTGTAGCCTTTCCAGGAATGTGCTCCTCTCAGGCCACCTGCTCTGCCACCAGCCACCTGGCTGAGTCTCCTGGGGAACCAGTGGGTAGAAGGATAACATTTCTAGGCTTTCTCAGGCTCAAGTCCCTATGCCATTCAGTGTTTGATGTTTTTACACTTCTAAAGTCCCCATGGGTTTTCTAACCTTACCTTTAACCCAGCAGAAAGGGTCCTGGTTCTGTGCTGGGGTAAATTAGCAGGAGTGTCTTGCAATCAGCGTGGTTACCATGTATTGTGTCATCTTCACCTTTGTCCTCTTCACATGTTCTCTTTAAAAAGCACGCATTTATCCAAAAAAGCAGCCTCTTTGTTTGATGCTATCTGTTGGTTTGATAATTAAGTCCCATGGAAGGCATTGACATCAGCCATGTGCTCAAGGATTTGCCACCGATGTCCCAGGCTGCATGGCTCCGTTGAACTTGAGGGGTTTTCTTTTCTTTAGCTGCAAATGGCTCACTACTTGGGGCCTAAAATTATTGAAGGGAGGATCATTATGGTGATCTCAGGGTTTTGGAGTGCTGCTGGCGTGACCTTGCTCTGAGACAGAGCTGTTCTGCGATGGGGACACCACTGTCTGGGGCATATCTAACCATGGCAGGGGGCAAACAAAGGCTGTGGATCCTGGTGCCTAGGGAACTGCCCTGATGTCCTCTCCTTGTGCATCCACCTCACCAGAGGGCATCGGGCACAGAGTGAGCTTACCCCAAAACCTATTCCTCATTCCAAAACTATGCAGAGACTCCTGATCCATGGTGCTTTGCTCGTGACCTTGGCAGCCTCAGCTGGGAGCAGCTCAGGCCCTTGGGAGAGCTGTGCTGTGTTGAGGAAGCAGCACTGCCATACTCCAGCATGTGGAGAAACTCCAGCCAATAGTTGAATGAACCAATCAAGTGATTTTTCTGTGTCAGGGCTATGTTACATTGGGAAGTGAACTTACAGCTCTGTCTTCCCAGACAATTCCTGCAGGAGCAGCTCTGGCCACGCTCCTTCCAGCAGCAAAAAGCAAGTGTCTGTAGCTGCAGAGTGGGGACAGGCAAGACAGGACCCATTGGTCCTCGAGAAAGGGGAGAAAGTGGAAAATGGCCTGGAAGAGGGGGCAGTGGGGGAGCAGTGGCCAAGGCAGTAGAATCGCCTCTCCCGACGCAACGTAATCAGCTCACGGCTTCTTCTCCCCAATCCTCTTACACCCCTCCCGTTGCACATCTCTCCCCAGACATGGCCATGTGTGTTAGCAGAGATAAAAGCTCTCTTCCCACGCGGGCTCTTCTCCCCCAGCATGCTTAATCATGAGCCAATGTGGCAAACAGCCTTCCTGAGAGATGCCCCGGGCTTGGCTCCTCACTCTCCCTTCCTGCCTCCTGCCTTTTGCCTCGGCTTCCTCTCTGCCCCGCACCCTGGGGCTCCCCGCACGCCCCTGCAGCCTGCGCAGCCATCATGTGCCTCTGATAAATGAGCTTCATCTGCACCCAAAATTAATCACATTGTCATGCTGGCAGAGGATGAGGCAGCTGCGCCGAAATGCCTGAATCCCTGGCTAATTTATCACAGGGGCTGGATGCAGAGCTGCTCCGCAGCTCCTGCCGCATGGGGACATGCTCCGGAGAGGCGGATGGTGACAAGGAGCTGTGAGGCCTGGGAGCGAATGCTCAGGAGGACGCATTCTCCTCCTCCCCAGAGCTCAGCCACTGATTTTCAACCAGGAGAACCTGGTGGGAGACTGCTTGTGCCCAGGAGGGCCAATGCTGCTGGTGACAGCCCAGCTCCTCCGAGCCACCTTGGAGCTGGGAGCTGATGTGTCCTCCTGCGCTGGAGTATGCTCGGGAACCCGGAGCAGAAGACTAATGAGGGAAATGAATATGAGGGAATTATTCCAGGATTTCCAAAGCCATGGTCTTTGTGGATGGTGGAAGCAGGAGGTACCCAGCCAGGATGATGTGTCTTGTTCACTTCATTGCTCCAGTTTTGCTCATCAGAAGCAAAGTGTTGACCGGCTGCGCCTGTGCTGCCTGTGATGGGCTGGGATCAGCATGGAGAACCAGCTCCAGGGCCAAGGGCTCCCAGCTGGGCCAGTTCCTGGTCCAGGACATCTGGGATGGGGGCCAGTTGTGATGTTCGCTCCTGTTGTTGTGCATCTTTCTGGGATCCACATCATCCTTCTTGCTTGTTGGTTGCCAGCTGCTCCTCTCCATTTCAGTGTGGGTTTGCTGGGCAGACTCTCTTCTCCTAAGTCCATCCCTAGGACAGACGTGGGTTTCTCCAATATATTCACTCTCGCTTGTCTTGTGGTAATTAATTACTAATTCCAGACCAGACTCAGCTCTGGAGTGCTCGTTAACTAATTGGATGCCTTCCAGCAAATCCCAGCAGTCCCTCCACGATGGGAAAGTCATGCATTCCTTGTCTGCTTCCTGATTGCTTTGTCCGCCTGTAGTCGATGGGAGCACCTTGGAAGAGATCCGCTGGGGCTGCTCTCCTGGAACTAGCAGGGGGCTGCTGACAACAGCAGGTGCTTCCTTGGGGGTGCATAATAATGGACAGCAAATCAAAGCAACACATAGATGCCCCATACAGGGACTGGTGGCATCCTTCACTGCATTCCCAGCTGCTGGGAGAAGCTGGAAACCTGCTCTGCCCACTGGTCTCTGAGGGTTTCACACCGACTCTCTTTGCAGATATTGTCGGATGGGGGTATTTTCCTCATGGCCTGGCAGAAATGCTGGAAAACTGTTTTCTTTTGCAGACTGAAGCTCTGTGTTGCTTACACTTCGCTGTCATGGGGAGAACTGGTCCCACGTTTTTAGAGAAAAGAGGCTTTTATCAATAAAATTGAGCTGCAGGTGCTCCCAGCGGCTTGCCCAGACAAAACAGTGAATGGCTTTTGTTAAAACTTTAAATCATAACTTACAAGGGCATGGACTCCCTTAGATCAGCCCTAAGCTGCTGTTCAGATAAACATGGTGTTTTGAGGAGGGAGAAAGGGTGTTTTGGTCTCCTGTGCCTGTGACGGCCTCATGGGGTCTCTAGGCACTTGGACACCAGCAGTTATGAGCAGCTGAGCAAGAGAGTGAAAAGCTCAGTCTGAGCATCTCTGAGCCTCCTCCTCAGACCCTGCAGCCTGCTGGGCTGACCCAGGAGCTTTCCTCCCTCCTCACCTGCATGCTTCAGAGTGGATTTTGGGGCTGAGCTGTGCCTGTGATTCTGTTTCCAAGCTCTTTGGAGAGGCAGATATGTGCATGGCTGTGAGCAGGAGACATGTCTGATCTGATGTTCATCCTTATTTCAACTCCCCCAGGGCCTTTGGGGGATGATGCCACCTTCAGTCAGCACACAGGAAGATTTACAGTTCTCTTGGCTCAGTTGCATGTTCTGAGTGAGCCGCTGCCAAGGCCCAAGGGCTCCCATGGGTGCCACCCCTAACCCTGGTGGCATGGTGATGGGTCCTGGTGGTCAGCATTGCTCAGCCTTGTTGAGGCTGCCTGCTTCACCAGGCTGCTTTATTTTTTTTTTTCATATGCTCTTATTTTTTTAAGTCAGGGCTACAGCTGAGGTTTTGTAGGCACCCTTTTGCCAAAACATGATTGGCTTGTGCCCGCTATTGAGTGGAGAGGCCAGGGAGGAGCCAGGGTGCAGCTGAGATGTGATGTGGGGAATTGGAGATGTGTGGTACACCAGTGCAAGAATTGATCACACAGCCTGGGAAATAACAGCTTGGGTTTCCAGAGTGTGTGTTGAGAGGGTGGAAGGCAGTGCTCCTTGGGAGCCTGGCAGCACAGGACATCGATGCTGGGAGACTCCAAAAGATGCCTTTGCGTGGGTTTGTGTGAGGAGGAGTACCGAGGGTCAGTCCCAGGTCTCATAGAGGTGGCTGGGCTGCTGCTGGTGCCAGAACAGGGCAGGACCTCCTGCCAGAGTCAGGTCTGGGCAGCTCTGCTCAGCAGTTACCATCCCCTGGGCTGGGAGGGAGCCCAAACACCACTCCAGGAACAGCAGAGAGAGGCATCCCCAGGAGCACATGGGATGCTCCAGGGATGCTGAGCCACCTCAGCAGAGGGAAACGCTTGTGAGGGAAACACATCTCTAAGTGGCTGCTTCATAGTCTGCCCAAAGAAAAGGCTTTTCCAGACTTTGTCAGAGCTTGGGGAAAGCCTGTTGTGGCTATTCTGAAGCACTTTGCGGTTGGAAGTGCCCAAATCTTTTAGGACTCGGAGTTCAGTTTCTGAAAGGACCTGTTCCGTAGAAATTCAAAGTAACTGACTCTGCAGATCCCTGTGTACCAGCAGGCAGGGCAACCTAAGGACTTGTCATGGCAGGGCTGACAGCAGCCTGCTTTTTAGGTGCAAATAACTGTGCCACAATTGCATCAGACTTTGCTATCCATTAACAATGCTCTGTTCTCTGCTCCTCTGATCTTTTGTCAGTGTGAAGGAACTGGAAGTGGTTCTTTGGGTCTAGTCCAGCCCCAGGGTAGTAAATTGGACATCTCCTGTCTCTCTGTCTCTTGTATAACCCATATGGATGTAATGGATTTCATGGCATCTTGCATTTACCTCTGTCCAGGCACAAATAATGGTATGTCGCCCTGGCACCCAGTGGTGCAAAACTCCCTCACCTACATTTTGGAGAGGGCTGTGCTGTGAATCCCCACCTGTGCTCCTCTGAGCTCAGCCCTTGGGGGTTGGGCATGGTTTGAGAGGGGTTGTGCATGGTTTGTGTGGGGGTTTGGCATGGTTTGTGTTTCCTTCAACCACCGCGCTTTTGGACAGAGCTGGAAGCACCAGCCTCCCTGGCGTGCTCCGAAGCCAGCTCCAGGGAGCAGAAATAACCTGGTGGGACTCTGCAGAGCCTGATTTCTAGTCCCTGTAATTAAACACCCAGCTGTTGAGATCTTTTATATGTATTCAAATTGAGACGTGGCAGGCTTAGGTAGCAGGGAGCTCGCCTCAGAGACCATGAAGATCTGTTGTGCTCTTAAAGCAAACTCCATCATACCTCAGCCAGGGTGGGCAGGGATCTGAGCACGCCAGAGATGCTTTCACAGGCTGAGCTGGTGAGATTGGGTGGGAACCTTTGCTGTGTTACTGCTGGTATCCAGGCCATGGGCGAGGGAGTGGGAGCTTCCTTAGAGATGGGGTCTCCAGACACCTAAAGGAGTACCCAGAGCCTCCTGAGGCACATAAGGACTACATTTTGTGCTGAGCTCTTGAAGGGAGAAGAGGGCTCAGCATCTGGAGATTTTCCAGGCAGTGCCTGAGCTGAGCCTAAGGATAACTGCCTCATCCCACTGGAGCTGGCAGGAGAAGATGGCTGCTCCCCTAAATTCCAGATTTGTCCATCACTAGCGATAATGCACCGAGAAATAAATGTCACTTACAAAATTCATGGGAGAGCCGCTTTGCTAGTCTCCTTTTTTAAGGTTATACTAAAAATTAAACCACATTTCCCCCAAGGGGGAGCGGCAGGCTGTCACCGTAACAAATGTCCCGGTGTGTCACGGAGCAGCGCACATGTGCGTGCCCACAGCGTACGCGGGCATCGAGAGCCAGGGCGGCGCAGGCTCACGTGGCTGGTTAGCTGAGCAAAAATCGTTATTTTTGTACTTACACTTTATATGGCAATTTCCTGCCCGCCTAAAAAAAAAAAAAAAGAAAAAAAAAGCGGAGAGTTACACAAGCTCAAAAGCGAGTTCCCAGTATAAAAACCTGGCGCGTGACTTCTTTATGGAAGGGGAGCGCAGACTCGTCGCGGGTGCGGGCACACACGGCACGGCCTCCCGCTCCCGCTCAGGATGGGATCCCAGAGCCCCACGGCGTAGGCACCATCAGCTCTCAGGGGGTGTTTCTTTAAGGTTCAGCGGGGGATCAGTGTGGCTTTGAGGACAGTTCTCCCTCCCCGCCCCGAGCGCTGGGGCGGCACTTGGAGCTGCGGCTCCCCCCGGCCGCTCCCGTGCCGCGTGTGTGGACGGGCGCTCCGGCTGGGGGACGTTCATCAGCTCCGGCAGCGGAGCTAATGCGATTAAGGGCTTTTCTCACCCTCCGCTCAGCGCTCATTAACATTTCCCTGCTAAGGAGTTTAGAAGCGTCGCCTCATCTCGCCGCAGCTTTGGTTTGTGACGAGGGGAGCGGGCGGGCGGTGCAGGGGGGAAGGCTCCCCGACCCTGTGGGTGCTGTCCGGACAGCGACAGGGCCACAGAGGGAGGGGATGTGGCTGGGAGAGCCGCTGCAATGCCGTGCAATGCCACCAACCCCAACGCTTCCAGCAAGGAGTCCTGTTTCTGCCGGGGATTGGGAGCTGGAGAAGGCAGATGCCCTGGGTGAGGGAGGGTGACGCCGCCTGCCTGGTAGCCTGCGAACGGAGACCTACAAACAGCTTCTCCGCGGTGTCACAACCCCGTCCTCTGCGCAGGCAGGGAGAGAACCCAATTTTGGAAGCCTCCTTCCCAGATCTCACAATCGAGAACCGGGAGAGATATTTTTATTTGGTCTTACAAGTAGGTCTTGAGACATCTTTAAGTGGGTGCTTCATAGTCTGCGTAGAAATAAAACCCTCCCATGCGCCACACAGAGCCCTTCACAGCAGCAAGCCCGAGGCTTTGCCCTGCTGCCTCTCCCCTGTGCTCTCCTTTTGCTCCATGTCCCCGGCCAGCTCTCCAGGGGGCACCTGGAGCAGGCTGACATGAGTTCTGACCCGTGCCCAGCAAAGTTTGATGCAGAAGATGCTTCTCGACTTTCTGTGGTGGGTCCCAGATGTCTTTTCAGTCACCTGAAATGTGTCAGTCTGTATCGAACCAAAGAAGAAAAGTGTGTTTGATGATTTTTTTCCCCTGAATATTTTAATTCTTCCATCAAGAAAACCTGAATCTCCCATGGAAATTGTGTTTCCTGTTTGAAAAACAGGTTGTTAACACGCCACTCAGCACTACAGAAGGCTGCTTTTCCAGGGGCTAATACCTGAAGATTGACTGATTTCAATATCTAGCACGCTATATCCTCTGATTCAGCCTTTTCCCTGCATCACTGGGGCTTTTGTGCTTTTCCCTTCTCCAGTGTGGATCCTCTGGTGCCTTGCAAGACCCAGGCTCCAGTTGCAGCCTGGCTCAGCTGAGCTGAGGAAGACCTCTCCACTCTGTCTGCCTGCCTATTTCCATGAAACCTCCAGGAATTTAATAACTTTGAGATTATCAGCTGTCACTCACACGCTGTTGAATTTGACTGCTGAGTCGGAGAGTAATTAGGGGAGACAGACAACACGTGGAGCATGTGATGGCACAAGACTTGTTTTCTTAAGGAAACCATGCCAACAAAAAAAAAGAAAAAATATCTAAAAATACCTCTTTTCAATTTTTTTTTGCCTTGTTCTACCTGCAGACAGCTCTTGACTGGCAATAAGGGAACGTGGGCTGCCCTGGGACGGTGACACCCAGCACTGGGTGCTGTGTGGACAGGATGGGTGTTCTTGTCCCTGCAGTCCTTGGGGACACGGGGCTGAGAACTCAGCATGGTGACCTTGGTCCTTTGAGATGACACTGGGTGTGAATGAAAGACATGACATGAGCATCTCCAGCAGTGCTGTGCTATTTCAGGGCAGACCCCTCAACTCAGAACCATCTTTTAATATGGTTAAAGGATATTTTAATTAAAATACAAATTGTTAACAATCTATCACACTGCACATTCTGCCAAACAGCAGAGCATCCTTTCAAATACTGCTCAGTGCTGCCATTAAGGGATTTGGCTGGTTGCTGAAGGTGCTGCCTTCAGCCCTAGGTCTGTGTCCTGCTCCAGGACACCTTGGTGCTGCAGGAGGTCTCGGCTGAAGCAGCCAGCATGGGGTTTGGATGTGATGCCTGATTGCCTGTGTGCCCCATCTTCCCTTTGGAAGGGGGATATCAGCATTAGGAGCAAAGGGCGGGCAGGGTTGTGCCAAGGGAGCTGCTGAGCCTGTTACCGTGTTGGGAGGAGTGGAAGATGCTGCCTGAGGCGTGCAGTGGAGCCTCATGCTGCAGGCAGAAGCAGGCAGGAGGAGAAGGATGGGGGCTGCTGCTGAAGGCTGCAGTTCCTGCTCGAGTCACTGCCCTCCAGGGTCTGGCTTTGTGTCTGGGATGCTCAGAGAAACCCAGACCAACACAGCTGCCTGCCCGTGCCAGCTTTTATTCCCCTTACCCGCTCCTCTCTCTTGGTGCTGGCGGGCACCCCAGTGCCAGGCTTTTTATGCTTTTCTTTTTGTCTTTTTCAATGAGAATAAATCTTTTATCTGTTGACTGTGAGACTGTGCTGCAAACAGTCGTACAGATCTTGTGGGTTTTTTATAGCCACCTCCATCTTCCAGGCTGATGGTTTGCAGCTTGGTCAGTGCCCAGAATTGGCATTGCTGGCTTGGATGGAGCTTAACCCCAACTGCGCCATGCTGGAGACTGGGATGCAGGGATGGAGACCCCCATGGCGTGATGTTGTCTCTGCTCGCCTTGTTCTGAGTGTAAGAGGAAAGGGGAAGCATGTGGCTGGAAGGAGGCAGACAAAGAGCAAGGAAAACCAGTTCATTTTGCTTAATTATGACTGACTGTGACAGCCCGCATCTTTAGTTTGAAAAGTATCTGTGAGGTACGGGCTGCTTCTCTCAAACAGGATAATTATGTTAATTAAAATGCTTTCTTTATGGCAGTTCTGATTAATAAAAACAGTTCCAGTGCTCTCTTTAAACACGCTAACCTTCTGTTGTGCAGGAAAACTGGCTTTTCTCAGCAATTTATGACTTTTAAAACAGATTAGAGCAGGACAGCCTGCTGCTTTCACACAGTAACGCTTCCTCCCCGGGGGAGAGCAAGGCAGCCCACCAGCACAGTGCCCTGCTCGTGGGGAACAGACGGAGCAGAGCACTCGGGCAGCGACGCCGGAGCAGGCAGCAACATGTGCCCGTGTGGGAGCTAGGGATGGGAGGCGTCAGAGAGCTCTGCGAGAGTGCCAGGGAATAAAAATACCACTTATTTCTCTAATTGCTGTTTATTTCCTCTGCAAAGTATTGGGATAATTAACAAGCTCCCAATTAAGAAAAAATTGTGTATAGAGGAAAAACAGGTACGGTTGCCAAGAGAACTGGGTTTGTGCCAGAGCGTGGCGAGGGACAGTGGTGGTGGTCCCTCTTGCTGACCACGCGTGGGATGGGGCCCTTTGGGGACTCCAGCACTCTGGAGGTGTGGTCATTTCTCTGTGGTGATTTCCCAGTTCCTCAGCAGAGACCTTTCCCAAGATAAAGGTTGTGCTTCCAGAGGTTTGAAAGCTTAGGAGCTCATGTGACCACTGGTGTGGCTCATGTTTTGTCCTTTGGCTGGTTTGCTGGTCCTTAAAGGTGTTTACTTCCTGTGTGTGGAGGTTCGAGGCCCCTGAGCACAGTCTGGTGTGGGTTTGGATAGGGGCTGAGCATCCACCACCCTCCTGAGAAGCAGTGGCAAATTGGGAGGGTTTGGTGTCTCTGCAGGTAGCTCTGAAAATACAATCAACAGGCAGCCCGGTGTTCAGAAGGAGGCACCACTTGCTGTTCATAAGGAGGATGGGTTTGCCACACACTCATCCCCAAATGCCACTTGTCCCCAGCCAGATGCACGTTCCCACTCTGGCAAGGAGGTTTTGTGTCCTCCCCGTGCTCCCTTTTCCTTTTTCCACATCTTTCCCCTGGCTTGCCATCCCTGCTGGCAGATGGTGCCTTAGGCTGGGCCAGATGCTGGAGCAACACGTGAAGCAGTTCTTAGCTCCCACATCCCAGGCCCAGCAAGGGACTCTTACACAGGGGCAGTGACTTACATTGGGTCCCTTCCCTTCCTCTATGCCCAGGAAGGGACCAGCACCTCCAGCAGCCCATCCTCGGGTTCAGGGAGTGCTGCTGAGCCCTTTCCTTCGGCTGGTAGGGAGTGAAAGGTGAAACCATCCTTCTGCCCTGCAGGTAGCTGGCCAGAGGAGTTTGGGTCTGTTCTGCCCTGCTCCTCTAGGAGAGGAGGAAAGTGAGTGCTTGTCCCTGACTCTGAAATGCTGCATGTGACCAACAGCCCTTTCCCGAAGAGGTGACAGCATTGGTTTGCCGTCCAGCTGTGACTCCTGATGTAGAGCTGGGTGACTTCACTGGGTTTGCTCGACCTGGTGAACTGCTGGCAGGCAGCCCCACTTCCCCCTCTCCTGCCACGTTTGAAGTATTTTGGGAAGGACTGGTGTGGGAGAAGAGGAGTGAAAAAGCCCCTAGAGGCTCTGGCGTATCAAGCGCAGGCCAGGGGAGGGTGGTGAGTGGCTGTGGGGTGAGCTTCCTGCACACATCCAGCAAAGCAGCTCTGCCCTCTGCTGTGTTTGCAGCCCGCAGATCTTGGTGAGCAGTGCAGTCATTCAGGGAAGCTATCCAGAGCTTCCCTGCAGGTTATCCCCCCAACCTGGGGGGCCACAGCCACCCCAGCATGGCCCCAGCCCCCTGGCACAGCCCTTTCCTTGCCCTGCAGGCTCGGCTGGGGCTGGCTCCGCTCCGCTCCTCTCCTCGCTGCCCCGTTTACCTCTGCTATATTTACATGTCTATTTTATGATTTCAATTTTTAATGCTTCTGCTCTTTGAAGATGCTTAATGCTTTGGAGTGGAACATTTTCTTCTGAGTCCTGAGTGCCAACTGAGGACAGGCCAATAAATCAACTAATAACTGGAACCTCATTTTCTGCTCCCATGGCTGTGAGTTAACCCTCCTTGTGCCTCCAAGGCTCTCCTGGTACTTCCCATCTCCCTGAGCAGGAGAGCTGCCTGTGCCAGCTATGAACACCCTTAGGCTGGGCAATGTCGGGCCTTTGGGATTCCCATGCTGGGCTGTATCTTAAGTGGTGCTTTCCGAGTGTATCTTAAGTGATGGTTTCCAGGTATATCTTAAGTGATGGTTTCCTTCCTTCTCTTTCTGTCACCACTGGTCCCACTGCCTCATTGGGTCAGCAGAGCTGGAGATTAGGAAGGCAGCCTGTAGAGAGTGGGGAGCGTGGTGGGTGAGTCTGGCAAGTCACCCAGTGAGACCCAGGCTGCTCCAAAGCTCCTCAGGATGGGACAGCCAAGTGCCATCTTTGTGGCTTTGTGATGCCACAAAATCCAGGAGCTCTAACTGTGCTCTGCAGGAATGACATCTGGAGAAAGCCACTTCCCTGCTGCTTGCACAGGGAACTCTTGCTCTGCCGACAACTTGTGGCAGAACTGGAGGAACTCCTCAGGAAGGCATCCCATCTCCCCTTCACTGGCAGCTGGAGCTGATGAATCTCCAGTGCAGGAGAACGTGCTCTGCACTACGAGTCTAACAGAAAGTGGCAGATCTTAGGTAAATCTTCTTTCCAGCTATTCAGCCTAGCCCCCAAGGGCTGAGGACTTTCCACACTGCTGCCTTCATTAGTCCAACTCTATTTCCTGTTCTCATTCATCTCAATAACATCTAACTCTTTAAAGAAGCACCTGCTTTTACCCGATCCTGCAGTGAGGTCTGCAGGGTGCTCGCAGGCCATCTGTGCTTCCCCTCTGCACGTCCACACCTGCAGGCTTGAGGATTCAGGTGCTAGCCCTGGTCTCAAGATACCTTCCCTGAGACAGGCTGCTGGCCTTACCTTGCTCTAATACTTTATTGCCTGTTGAATTATGAAAGCGCTGCTTGCATCACCTGGCAGATGGCCACAGAGCTGCCTCTCAGCTGCTCTTTAACTTCTGACTCCAAGGTGTTGCACACATTAGCTTTGTCTGCTCTGCATCTAGAGCCAGGCTGTGTCCGTGGGCTGTGCTAACATGGGGTGCCCAGGGCCCTGGGGAAGCCCTGGCCTTGCAGAAAGCAGCCACCCCTGGTCTCTGCTCCCCTCAGGGGCTCTGGTACTGTACTGCTGTACAGTGGGCAGGGGTGCAGGCAGAGCAGGCACGGGGAACCCCTGGGCCAGCAGCACAAGGGGCTGGACACACCAGTGTCCTGTGCCATGCAGGACTTGGCATCCCCATGCCCTGGTCCCCGACCAGCGGTGGTCGAGGCCCTCGGGTCTCTCCACACCCTGGCACCAGCTGGGTGCCCTTGGCACTGCTGATCCAGAGTGGAAAGTGGGCTTCACAGGGCTCCACAGCTGCCTAATTAAGTGCTGGACCTTCATCAATTGCTCTGTGAGCCAGGCACATCTCCTGGTACCCTTCCTGTGCCACAGAAGCCCAGGGCTGCATAGCAGTAAACCAAGGCCGTGCTATTCCCCACCTTTGTTTTTTGTCTCTGATGCTGTGGGTGTGCTCCCGGGGGCTGGAGCCCCACGGATACCTCTGCAGGGGCTGGGGTTGCACTGGAGGTGCCCGGTAACAACCAGGAGCGGGCTCAGCCAGGGTTTGATTCCCTCTTTTGCTGTCAGCAGTGATTTGTCCCTAGGGAGCTCTCACCCTTGGCACAGCCTGGTCCCCAGCCAGCTTGGTTTTGGCAAGCCAGGAGTGCCCAGGGCTGGTTGGCAGAGCGGCTCTGGTGCACAGCTGGTGGCTCAGGCTGCCCAGTGCCATCTCCATCGTTCCCAGTGAGTGCTGGGAGAGGGTGGGGAAGGGAACAGGGCCCTTGCAGCCTTGTGCTCTGTTGCTCTCTGATGGCCCGCCTTGTGTTTATCCATAATCATGTTGTGGTGACACGGCTACGGTTTCCAAACCCATACACAAATGCTTAATAACCCATGGGAATGCTTTCCCCTTCGTTAAGGGGCACAGGCTGGGTCCATTTCCCCTGGTCCTACACAAGCCAAGCGTGGGGCAGCATCTCAAGGCTGGTCCCCTCTCTGCTGGGGACCTGCCCTGGAATGACATCGCCTCTGTCCCCTGCATCATCCACCAGACACTCTGGAAATGGAGGCACAGGGTATTCAGGGGTAAAATTTTCCATTGGAAAATGTATTTTTTATCAAACTACATTATCAGAATCGGCATGTAGCCATGGAGCCAACATTCAGGTGGGAGAATATTGAAGCAAATCATTCTGGCTTCTGTCTGTTGACAGTGTCCAGGAAATTCAAATGTGTCTCTTTGATTTGATGTGTTTTGACTTTTATGTTTTAATTTAATACCCAGGTTGTATTTAACATTTTATTATGGTTCGTGCTTGAGAAATTAAATACTTTTTCCCTTACTGCAGCAAAATTCCTGAATATTTCCCAGTGAAATGCCAGGGCTTGGGTTTTTCCTGAGTCCTGTCATGCAGGTGATTTTGATTCACTGAGTTCAGTGCAAAAGAAAACTTTTCATTTAGGAACCTTGCACAAACCAGATATTGGTTTCTGTTGCTGTTGCTGCCAAGGAGGTAAAGTTGACAGAGTCCATGCTACCACGAATTTTGTCCGAAGTAAGAGAGTTTTAATGGAAGATTGAACAACTTTTATATGTTAATACGTGAAAGTGTGTTGAATGGCATAAAATGCTTGGTCACTCGGACACCCACCCCTTGGGGTGATTGCTCCAGCTCTGAGACATCCGTTTCTGGATGTTTTTCTGGTTGAAGCCACAACAGTCCTTGAGAAGTAGGTGCAGGTGCAGAGACTTACAAAACTATAACATTGTTTAAAATTCTTTACATGAGAAAGAGAATCTTCACAAAGTACTGCAAGGGCTAAAGAAATTCCCAGCCTGAGGCCTTTTTTCATACCCATAGGTTTCTGTTAGGCAGTTTCTGAAAATTCATGGTTTTGGTGCCCTGGAGCAGGTTTGGGGATCTGGGGAAGCAGCATGTGTCCTTGTCTGGTATTTGGAGGTGCTGCTGAGGCAATGCAGAGGTAGATTTATTTATGGCTTTGACCAGACCACCCGGGGATGGAGGTGTCTGGGGAGGACCATGCCCTGTGCTGTTGTGGGTCCACTGCTTGGGACGGTGCTGGGAGATGGCACATCCCTCTGGTGGGATGCCATCGGGTGCTGTGGGGCAGATGGACCACTCTGCTCCCGCTGCGACCATAGCAGGGCAGGGGGTGCCACGGTGTTGGGAGGAAGTTCCTTTGCACCCCCAGTGAACCCCCCTTGAGGGAAGGGGAGCTGTAGGCAGAGCTCAGGGCGACCAGAAAAGCTGCTGCTGGTGGCTGTTGGCCGCTTCCATGCACGTGAGCACGTGCGCGGGTGTTTGTGCATGCATGTGGGGATAAAGCCACTTTCCAGGCAGTTCTTTTAACAACCAAATGACAGCTTGTTTGCTGCTAGGATTGCGGGCCTGCCTGGCAGAGGCTCCACACCAGAACTTTGGAAGCTGCCGCCAGCGAATAGCCAAGCACATTTGTACAGGATCAGTCGACAGCGTGTTCCAGCCTCCAGCTCCGGCGGGGAGAAAAAAATCATCTCCCTGATATATGTGTTTCAGCACCAATTATCCAAGCCTCATTTGCTCTAGACTCACAAGACCATGTCCCATGACATCTATTAATTGCATTAAAGATCTCTCATTATCCTAAATCTCCAGGATGCAGAGTTGGAGTGGCACAGGCCCAGGTTTTCAGGAGGGCACACGTGTGTGTGAGCACGCGGGATGGAGGGTGCACCTCATTCCAGGCAGACAGGGCAGGCACAGCCACCACTGGCAGCAGTGGCGTGTTCCTCCCAAGCCTCTGTCTTTGGTTATTCACAGCTGGGTTGTGGCGGATCCCTGGGGCTGGATGTGACACTTGGCTCGGAGCAGCCTGGCAGAGCCTCTCCTGTGGTCCCTGAGGTGTCGGGTTCCGTGAGGGAGCGATGCTGCCAGCACTCCGCACCCCACGCTGCCAAGCACGAGCCCACTGCCCCTTCTTTGCCAAACACTTATTGTTCCTGCTTTGAACTTCTGCAGAGTGAGGTTTGCCAAGGCTCCAACATGAATCATTAATTAATTCCTGGAGGGCTTTTTTTTTTTTAAGGTTGTTTGTTTGTTTGTTTGTTTGTTTGTTTTGCATTTTTTTGTTTTGTTTTTTTGGTGTGTGTTGTTTTGCTTTCATAATTGAAAACAGGGAGAGGAAGGCAGTGTAGGTGCAGGATAGCAGAGGTGCAGTCAGAATCATTTCACTATCCATGGTCAGGAGGGTGGGTGCCTTGGGTGCCCTGCTTGCCCTTGCTCCTTGGGCTGGGCTGTAGTTGCTGCTGGGGCTCTGGGCACTGAGATTCCTGCCCTTTAGCCTCGACCCTCATCCTGCCTGCCAGGCTCTGTGTGAGCAAATATACCCTCCTCTGGCTGTGAGCATCCCTCTCCCCTTGTCACCCTCCTCCCGCACCCTGTGTCATGGTTGGGTCTCCTCTGATATTCACGGTTCTGGGGCTGCCCTTTGCCAAGAGCCTTGTTGGATGCAGGGACCCTGAGCTTCAGTATGGAATTGCGTTGCTTCCTTTGGAAACATCATTCCTTGATGAGGCCTCTGGAGGGGCTGGTGGAGGCAGAAGGCTCAGCAGGGCACCAAAGAAAGGCTTGGAAAGGAAAAGGCAAAAGTAAAAAGGACAGAAAGGTCTCATTAAAAGAGAAAAATACATTTTCATTTACTGGAGCAGCCTCAGGATTGCAGAGAGCGGAGGAGGGCGGTAAGGTCTGCCTGGAGGCTGACAACTCAACTTCCTGTACAGTGTGTGCTCCAGTCCCTGACCATCCATCCCGGTATATTCCAGTGCCTTGCTGGACTGGGGAGCACCAGGTGGGTTGGTCTCATGGTGCTGAAGGGAGGGACGGGCCTGATCCCAGAGCTCAGGGAACACAGCAGGAATGGGCAGCATTTGCAATAATGCCCAGGCCCTCGAGCCTGCATGAGCTCTTGCCATTTCCACCCTCTTTCTGGTGTAATAACTTGTTCCTTATTGACATTTTTATTCCGAACACAGGGAAAATGCCAGCACAGTAATTGCTGTACATGTAAAGCAAGGCACCGTGCCATATCCTCCAGGTCATTTCCTTCCCCCTTCCCCCAGCTTGTAAGGCCCAGGTGGAAGTGAGCAGTGGCTGGAGGGTGGGATACAGGGACCCACATGTGCCATGGAGCTGCCACCAGGTGGGTGGGACGCAGGCACCGTCCCCTCCTCCGCTGTGACTCACAGGGCAGGGCTGGGAATAACACCAGGTCTAATTGCTCTGCTAACAGCTAGACCCGCTGCCTCCAGGAACACTTACATCTGCAGATATCTTGTGGTTTCTAATACCATCAGAAATCCCTCTTGCTCTCATGTTTGCCAGCACGCAATCGCAACCCCTTGATGTCTCCGTAACAGCCTTCCATCTCCCGGTTCCCCACAAACAGTGACAGAGCTATGACAATCAGGAAGGAGGCAAATAAGAAGCAAAAACCCCACTGGGATCCAGGGAAAAAGCTGTGTCCTGCAGGATGTAAATCGAAAATAGAAATGCTCTTCCCTCCCTCCACCCTGAAAGCATTTGATAAAAAGATAATGTAGAAAATGGAGAATTTTGCAAAGCCATGGTAGCCACCCTTTTTCACGCAGTAAGCCAGAAAATGTTTACTGCGTGAGCAGAGCAGAAGCTGTAATGTTGTAAAATGATAGTGCTGGGGAGCCATCTGCTTATTGACTGAAGTCTGGAGCACAGGCTTTCTGCTACCGTGTCCTACAGAGATGGGTGTGCCACACGTGTGCCAGGATGCACGATGAATTCGTGCTGCCAGCCTGATTCCTCATGCCCAGGGGCTGGTCGTTCACCCTGGGAGAGACCTCGGGGTGTTGTTGGGTTACACCAGGATGGGCCACGGCATGATGGCTGGAGATGGCAGGCTCTGGGAATGCAGCAGGAGGATCTGGTTCTCAAAGCAGGTGGAAAAGCAAACCTGGGGCAAACAAGCAGCCGCATGAGCTCAGGGGGTCTCAGGATGGCTTTGGAGGGGGATTTCACTGCCACAGCACTGACAAGGGGCACATCACAGGGCTCAGCACAGCCCTCCCATGGATTTGCATCCGATGAGAGCCGGGTGCATCCCAGGCTCCTCCCTCCAAGGCCTCTGGGCCACACCAGCACGTGGTCGCCTGTAGTTAAGTGGGGGATTATGCATGTCTGAACAGTTGGCATTGAACTCCTAAACTCTGGAAATCAAATTGTGCCCTGCAGAACGGCTGCCCTGCTGCTGCCGAGGTCAGGGGGATTTGTGGCTGCCTGTAAGAGAGCCAAATCTGTCTTTTCTTCCCCCGCTGAAGGTCGTGCCACAATGCCCTCAGCATCTGGCTAATCCAGCTGGTGCCCTTCACCCACACGCAGACCTGCCCATCTCCAGTGCCCGCCGAGGCCGTGCTGACTCCACCCTGGTACCCCAGCTCACAGAGGGGAGCAGCAGGGACCCCCAGACACCCACCAGTGCAACAGCCTGGCTGGGAGAATCAGTCTGCAAGTCTCCAGTGCTGTGAATTCGGTCTGTAGCATTGTTTTGATGACAGGAGTGGTGAAATAACACCCAGGGGACAGACGGGATACCAAAATTATGATATTGCCCTTTGGAATTATTTCACGGTCAATGTAGCTTTCCTGTCCTCACGGTGATATTTTACCCAGCCATTGCTCAGAGGATCCCTGTCTTATATTAATCCATTTCTGTTGATGCACGGAATGAAATGCTATATTCCCCCCAGCCCTCCTGCTGTCCGTTTTGTTTCCAAGCAGCAGCTCGGGCAGCGGTGCTTGCCTGCTGCTGGGAATTCTGATCGGCTGTGGCAGAGCAGGGATGGGGCACGGATTCATTCATCCACAAGCTGCTCGTGTATTATTGATAACCCAGGGCTGAATGATTATTACATATATAAATTTATTTTAATTTCTTATGATTGCTGCTGTGATTAAAGGATGTGCCAGGTTGTACGTAGCCTGGTAGTGATTAGGCACTACAAGCCATGGCAGAGATAATGTGCAGGGCCTGGCTCAGTGAGGCTGATAGATGAGACAGGACTGGTTTTCCCACGCAGGGCTTTGTCCCAGACCTGCGGAGAGATTTCAGTGCCTGCAGTTCCTTGGTTTCAGTTCTGGTGTGTCTGAGTGCTGGCCTTGAGCTCAATGCCAGGATGCCCCCGTGCCCTGGGATTGTCTGCTCCAAGCCAGGCAGGAGTAAGTGGCTTTTCCTGGGCGTCCAGAAACAAAACCAAACTTTACTGTCGCTTATTTTTTTCCAACCTCCCATTTTTTATAGAATTATGAACTTTGGGCTAGAATTATAAAGGTATCATACAACATCACAGAATATCCCAAGTTGGAAGGGGCCTCCAGGTATCATTGAGTCCAGCCACCTTAGGTACTTAGGCAGTTGAAGATGGAGAGAAAAGCTGAGGAAGATAAGGTGGCTGTGCCCTCTTCACTTGCCCCAGAGACACCGACCCGGATTTTAAATGTCTCAATATCTGGCCATTAGGGCCAAGTAAAGCTAATTGTGTGAGTAATTCTGTTGACTTAGTTATTCCTGTAAACATTGACAGAATCAGCTCTCCTTTTGCTCAACAGAAAACACTTCCCAGCAGAAAATACAAACAAATTGCTCTTCATATCAAGCATTTTAAAATAAAAATATCAATAAGGAGCTAAGTCAAAACTGCATTTTAGATTCAAGAGATTATTCAGCAGAAAACACGAAAACAATGAAGCTCCTCTGAGGATGGTAATCAGCACACGCAGACGTATTGCTTTTTCAGATCACAAAATCTCAATACCCAAGATCAGTAGAAAACTAAGTAGAAAATGCTTTTTATAGGATTCAAATTCCAATTAAATTAGAGCAGATTATTCAACAAGAAAGCCTACAAAATGAAGTCTCGGTTTATGTATTGGAAAGCAAAATGCAAATATGTTGCTTTCCGGCTCGCAGGGTTTCAAACCAAAAGACAAACTTACTTTAAGTAAAAATTATTTCATTCAAATTCTGGGGGAATCGACTCAAGTAACTGATCCTCAACTGAATTATTCAGCTTTTTTATCAACAGACTTATTTCTTCCCTCTTTATTCTTAATTTGCCTATTCATAAATCCCACTGCTTTGTCAGTCATAAGAAATACTTTCCAGTGGCTTTGACAAAGCAAAAATTAGCAGGGAAGGGAACTGGCACATAACCGCCTCACTGCAGAATGCTTCCTTGCAGCGTAAGGTATTTTTCTCTTCCTGGAGCTTTAATGCCAGCAGAAATCAATGCGATATCTCAGCTCACCCTCCTGCCTGATGCTCACTGCGGGGCTTCAGCCAGCCTTTGGGCCCCCCGTGGTGGCTGTGTGGTCCCCAGCACGTGTTGGGGGTCCCGGTGCTGCTGCCCTGCCGAGGGTCCCTGCGGTGTCCTCAGGGGAAGAGCTTTGCTTTCGGCAGCGCTGCGTTGGGCCGAGAGGTCCTGCAGGGCAGAAGATCGTGCTCTTCAGCCAACAGCTCTGTTATTCTGCTTCCTTTGCTCTTAACCACTGATATCTTCTTCCCAGCCTGGAATTGCCTGGCTTTGACTTGGAGTCATTGGATCTCATTCCGTGAGCTTGTGTGGGTCGTGGGTGTTTCTAGGGGAAACACCAGTGGTCATAAATATTTCCTTTTGATCTGCAAACATCAACCTCTGGTGATGTGAAGAAGGTTACAGCAAGAGTTTGCGTCAGAGCAGTAGAGCTAGACGAAAATCTTAGTTCTGTAATTTTACTAGGAATTGGGAAATATTTTAACAGGGAGATTAAATGTATCTTTAAATACAGAACTTCAAAAGAAGAAAGGAATTTGTTCAACTGACACACCAGAGGAGTTGTAGTAACCTTAGAAACAATTTGTAAAACCTCATTAAATAGAAGAATGCTCTGCAAATCCGTCCAGTTTTCCTGAAGAACTTTGAACCTTCCTTCTCCCTCTGGTCTGCAGTGATTTGCTGCTGTGTCCATAGAGCAGTAACCTGCAGCAGTAAGCTGCATCCTGGGACCCCGGGGGTGGGATATGGGGTATAAAAGCAGTCAGGGTCCCTCCTCATAACCAGTTCTGATTCTCCCAGTTGCCCCAGTTTCACCATGAGGCTTGTGTTAGTGGAAGGAATGGAAAGAGCAGTGGATGCCTTAGGTCAGAGGTGTGACTTTGAGGGTGATCTTCCTTCTGCTCGGAAACATCACCTTGTGTCTCTGCTGCAAAGTGGCTTCTTGTCCTCACCTCCTTGTTTCAAGGTGCTGCAGAAGAGCCATGGGAATGGTTTTGCCATTTTCCCCTCTCTCTCGAGCAGGCTGGGAGAGGACAGCGAGGGGCTGCAGCGGTTGGGGGTGGTTGCCAGAGAAGCACCAACAGGGTGACAGCTTGGATGTGGCACCCTGCTAGTGGGAATGTGCCCCCCACCCTGTCCAGCCCTGCTGTGTGCTGCAGCCCTGTGCCTCCTGGGATGTGAGAGGGACACTGGAGGCTTTGGAAGCAGCCCAGAGAGCAGCTGGAGTTTCTGGCACCTGGGAAGCTCTCGAAGATGGCTCACATGCTTGAGAGGCACTTGGACGTGCTGCTGCTGGAACAGGGATGTCCCTCCACCTTTCCTCTCCCTTATTCTCGGGTGGGGATGAGGGTTCCCCACCCTTTGGTGCTCCAGCTGTGAGGGAGACTCCCTGCACAAGGAGTCTGGGGAATGGCACAGCTCCAGGGTTTCCCTGGCAGTTTCCCAGCCCTTCCCAGCAGGCTGGCAAGGCGACCTTGACTCCTCTCATGGAGCAATCAGACCCTGTAGCTGCTGCTGCTGAACACTGTCTACATGCTTCTCAAGCCTTCTTCTCTCTGGTGGCAGAGGATGTAGATTTAGGGGAGAAGGTTTCTTATCAACCTCCTTACAGATTTCAATGTCCACCTGACACAGAGAGGGTGGCAGCAGAATGAACCCCAGCCTGTATCCTCTTCCTCATGTGACCTCTGCCTTGTGCCCTCAAGGGAAGAGCTGTTACAGGTACCACACAGCCGAGGGGCTGGAGTTCTCTCAGGATGGAGCTTTATTAAACCCTCAGCACTGCTGAACCTCCAGTGGCTTTTGGGCACAGCTAGGAGCAGCTCAACTTTTGCTGGAAGGAAGGGACAAAGCAGAGGACAGGGGCTGCCCATGGTTTGGGGGAGCTGGGGAGGGAGAGGGAGGGAGGAGGAAAGGGAGGGGAGGTAAAAGGGCTGCTCCCTCCATCTCAGTCCCCGTGAGGGTGGCTGGAACAGCCCACAGTGTCCCCTCCCTGCAGAGGGTTTTCTGCAGAGCTCCCTGCTCCACCAGGAGGGAATGAGAAAGCAATGTCAAATATATGTTTGAAATGTCAACAGAAGGGCCCTGCAAGATTGACTGCAGTCTCGTGAAATATTTAATTCTTTCTCTCCTTATGAAGAGAGACGTTATTCTGGATGAAAGATAAATTCAGGGCGAACAGGGCAAGGGAGGAGGGAGGCAGAGGGGGAAGAAGTGCAGGGAGAGGGAGGGACTGGCTGTCTCCCTCTCTCACTGTACCCCTAACAGGGTGCCTGTTACTCATCATGGGAAATACGGGCTGTTGCTTCATTATCTTGGCCTCCTTTATTTCTGTCAGCCTATTTTCCCTTTCTGCTGCCTGTATCTCTGCACAGATGCCTGTTGCAAAGCCCACCTGCACTCCCAGCCCCAAACAGCCCTGGCACAGCCCACCCCAAAGCACAGGAACACCAGCGGTGGCACAGGGCCCTTGGTGGGACAGCCACGAGGGACCCAAATGTGACAGAGGGGTGGTGACCAGGACACCCTTTCTCTAGGCCTGTAGGTTTTATGCTGCCTAGGAGTTTGGTCTTGCTTTCCAACGTGGGGTGTGATGCTGCAGAGCTGCGGGGACACAGCCCCTAACCAGGCTGAGGGGGACGGGGAGGGCAAGGAAAGCATTCCCCTTATCTGCTCCCCACTCAGCACCATCATCTCTGCTTCCAGAGGCTCTCTGCCTGTCCATCTGCCTGCTGAGGGGAGCGTGGGGACAGCCAGGGCTCCGTGGGATCTGCAGGCAGCCTGTACCCAGCACCCTGCCCTGCCATCAGCACCTTGTGACAGTGACAGCTGAGCTGGTGGCCCTCGCTCCCTGCCCCGCTGTGCCAGGGCTGGCACTCCGAGTGGGAGAGGGCTGGATATCTGCAGACACACTCACCCGGAGCCTCCCGAGGCCTCTGGCATCTGGGAAAGGCTGTAACAGCCATAATCCAACTGAGGCCATGTGAGCGAGGCCAGAACTGGCTCAGGAAGCATCTCCCCACCCCTGCAACTCCTGAGAGAGAAAAGAAGTGAGTTCCCAGCAGCAGCAGAGATGAAAAATTTCAATAGCAGTAAAAGAAAAAAAAAAAATCTTGAAAACCCCCCTTTTGATTCCACTGAATAAGGGGTTTTTTATATGCTTTCAAAACATTTTGATAGTTGCTTTTCGTTTCTAGTTCTTTTTGCAAACTATAAATTACCTTAGATTTATTAACCTAAAAATTGATTCTTTTCTTATTTCAAATGTGTCAAAAATGGGACATTTTGACTTTCTGAGCCTTTTTCCAGGATTTTTGTGAAGTGGGTAATTTGTCACAATTGATCCTTTTTTTTGGGAGGCTTTGAATTTCAACAAACTGGTATTTACTGCTGAAAACACAGTGACTTGACAAATTCCCAAACCAGCCACTGTGATTTCAGGTATCCAGAGCAGAGTAGAGGAAGGTTTTGGTACATGACAAGGATCTTTAGACCCTGGGTGGGGATGCATCCTGAGAATGGGAACGTGTTGGACTTTTCCAGGTCTCTGTGCAGAGACCTGGAGCTGAAAAGGTGCCAGTGTCCCCTCCTGAGCCCCCTGGGCCACCCGTGTCCCTGCCAGGGAGCAGAGCAGCTCCGTCACTCCGCTCGCCGCTCCCCACAGAAACCACAAGCACTGGCATCACTGGCATCCGTGCTGTTGGACTCACTGCAGCGTTAAACCTTGATAAATGCCTTTAATATTTAATTGGTCTTTAAAAAACATAAATAGGCAGGATATTAAATGCGACTCCTCGGGCAGAGTAAGGCGAGTAATGAATGCTACCCACGACTGGTGGCATCTGCAAAATGCACTTTAGTGTGGTTTGAAACCAAGGGCTTGGGAGATGTTTCCTGCTCTTGTTTCCCAGATGGAATTAGTAGGTGCTCAAACATGGGACTTTCACTTTGGAAATGGGATGTGGGCCTTCCTTACACACCCTCCACCGTGTCTGCTGACGAGGTCATCAGAGGTTCTCCTGCTCCAACCTCTGCCAGTGGCCTCACCCAAGCAGGAGATGAGAGTTCCAGCCATTAAAAACTGTTTCCCGAGGGTCCAGCAGTTTTTGTGCCATTTACAGTAGTAGATAGGGGCAAAAAAGCACTGGGAAGTTCAGACTGGAATAAGGTCACAGAGCCAAGTGAGGGGTCTGAGTCCCAGGGCAGTTCCTCCAGCCACAGTGCAGCACTGCCAAGTTGCATCTGCTCAGGATATTGCAGGACTTGCCCACAAATTCCCACCTCTAGCTGTGCCACGTTTTCAAAGGACTTCAGCTCCAGCACCACACCTCCTGGAGTCAGTCCATGCCTTGGGAAGTCAATTCCACTGCCCCACTGTGACATGAGATCACACTCAAGAGCTTCAGCCTGGCTATGGGCAAGTTATGGACTCTGCAGTGGGTGTACGGGCAGGTAACCCTTGGGAAAACTGAAACAAACAAAACCCTGCTCAAATACCTGTTGAAGTTCACAGGAGGTTCAGCTTGTAGGAACAGCACATTTAGGTTTAGGGGAAGCTGGGGTTCAGTCATGGCCTCCTAACCAGCAGTCCTCCCAGGAAAGGTGGCAATGATGTGAAGAGCATCCTTCCCTGCCATCTCCAGCACACTTGTCCGACCACTCCAGTGTCACTAGAACAAGTGGTGGGTGAACCTCTGCACATCTACAGGCTGATTTTTCAATCAGAGGAGCACTCAAGCTGCCCAGAGTTCATGTACTTGGCTCTCTGATGCCACTCCAGCTGAACAAGTGGGCTGAAGATCCCAAGGGAAGAAGCTTTGCTATGGAGTTGCTATTGCCTGGGGCTCTTGGGCTGGGGGTGGCACCAAAATAGCCACTCTTCCAGCTCAGCTCCCTGTTGTTCACCCACAGCAGTGTCTGAGCCACCATCAGCTGCTTCTAAATATGGAGAAATGCTGCAGGCCTTCGGCAGCTACGCTGGGGAGCTGCTGCTAAACGCCCTGGAATAATGATCCTGCTGCTGGGAGGCCCTGGAAGAACAGAGGAGACAGGAGGGAGCGGAAGCAGCAGCAACAGCAATAATAACCAAGGAGCAATCCAGCAGGGAAAGGCTTTGATCTGAGGGCTGGGAGACAGGTCTGCTGCGGATTTTTCCTGCACAGGTTGAGGGAGGGACCAGGGATTTGCTGGGGGGAAGTAAGAGGCAGGAGCTACACCCCACCCACATGGCATTGTGCCCACCTCAGCCGTGGTCTGTGTGCAGCAGGGACATCCCTACACGGGCACAGCCTTCTGCTCTCCCTCCCTCCAGACGGAGCAGGTGGGGGTGGCTGCGAGTCTGCATCAGCCAGATCTCACAGCCATGCCCTCTCATGCAGGTGGGCCCTGCCTGCCCGGGACCGAGCTGGCTGCCACCCTGTGCCAACCAGCAGAGCAGTGTTTCCCAGCCAGGAACACACACACTGCACCTTCTTCACCCATGAAGCTCCTCAAAACCCACTCAGAGCAAGATGGAAGAAGACACCACAGTCAGGAGCTGGAAGCATCAAACTCTTTTCCTTTTTCTCTTTTCTTTCCTCCTTCTTTCACTTTTATTCCCCCTCCTCTGCAGAACCAAAACATTTTGGAGACTCTGCACTCCGTGCTAGCCTATTATTCACAGAACCTCCTATCTCCCTGCTTCAGGATGCTGCCTGGATCCGACCAATTACCAGCTCCCTTGATGTATAACACCATAAAACCCTTAACCTCATTATAGAAAATTTCTTTTGAATGGCCTTTAAAAACCATCTCATTACACAGGAAGAACTGTAATTACCTTTAACGAGACTGAGATATTGTGCGAGCAAGTGCGTTTGGGCTGTCAAAACAGGAGCAGTGGGAGATCATCTCCAGCCGGTTTCGCCACAAGGGCAAACACTTTGTAATTCCCTCCCCTGCGCCGCTCCTTATCCTGGCTCTCCCCCTGCCCCTCACTCCTCCCTTCTCCACGCCTTCCCTGGGCAAACACAGCTCCTCCTGATGCTGTGCTTCCCAAGGTAAAGCCCTTCTCACCCAGGGCTCGTCTCTGAAGCTCCCGGTGTCTGCAGTGAGAGCAGAGCTCTCGCCGGTAACACGAGGTGGATGCTCTCGGAGGGCCGCTCTGGTCCCTGCACTGAGGGCTGGGCTTGGCCGAGTGGAGCCAAGAGGGTGACGATGTGGCTCCTGGGACGTGCCACTGCCACAGCTGCGGGATGACAGCTTTCCCAAGCAAAGCCATCTGCTGTGACAGGGAGGGCTGAATGCCCATTTGCCTTCACCCCCTCCCAGTGTGGACAAAAAGCACCTTTTTTGGAGGGCAGACTCATCTCTGCTCCTTCCAGCTGTGGTCTCTAGTGACCTGAAGGGCAGGGGTCTGTCCCTGAAACCTGTCAGGATTTGGCTCTTTGCTGACATGATCCAGCTCATCCCTGGAGAGGGCCCAGAGGGGTTAAGTTTTTTTCCTTTCTGCATACGTGTGACTCAAATGAAGATATTTTTTTCCAAACAAAAATTTTTCCATCCCATCTGTCACTAATGTCAAGGCACTCCTATGCCCAGATCCACTTTTTATAAAGAAAAATAAAAATCTAACATTAATTTAGAAAAATCTGGGTACGTGTTGGCAGAGCAGTGATACGTTCCCTTTCTAGGGAAGGAGCTGTTGCAGTGTTAACCCTCAGTATTCAGCCCCAGGGCTTCCCCCACCCTTGCCCCCACTGGGCGGCTCTGCCTCCTTCTCCTGCTCTCTCCTGGGGTGTTTCTGGCTGTTGCTTCTTTATTTCTGTCTTTTATTATTTCTACCTCTGGGTCGGAGTCTTTTTTGGGCGTTTTGCTGTTGACAAAGCAGCTCAGGACACTGCGAGCACAGCTGCCACGAGTCAAGCTAATTGTTTACAGCCGTTGTTGCCCTAAATTGCCCTGATCACCCACACCTGGAGCTGCCCCAACCACCCGCACCTGGAGCTGCTCCCACCCCTGCTCAGAGCCCCATTTAACCTCAGGGCTGGCCCCCCTCACACTTTTCCAGAGCTTCAACGTGGGTGAATGTGTCTTCTTGGGCTCCAGCCTGTGGATTTTGGGGCCTTGTTTGCTGCTGTTGATGGACCTGGCTGCAGCTCCCACCTCCTCCTGCTGTTTTTGGAACCATGGGCATGTGCCCCATCAGGGAGGGCACCCTCTGCTCCTGGCCTGCCTTCCCTGAAAGGACAGCCAGCCAGCGCTGCACCCTCATGCTGCAGGGGACAAGTTTCTGAAGGCACCCGGTGAGTTTTGACCCCATAATAGGGGAGCTCCTGCTGTTGAAGCCCCTGTCTGTGAGAAAGGTTAGCTCCTGGGGCTTCCCATTGCCTCGGGAGCAGGCAGAGGGAGTGCCACTATTGTACAGAGGGGGAGTCCAGGCTGATAACGTGTAAGATGGCTTTGCTGGCCAGGAGTTGATGAAAAGGCTGTGAGGGAAGCAGCTGTGCTGTCCCTGCTGCTGCATGCTGTGCTCGCCCTGCCCTGCAGCCTGCTAGCAGGGCTGGTTTTTCCTTTCGCTCCCCTGAATGCCCTGAGGGAGGCCTGGACTAGCAGTCTCCTCCTACATCTATTAAAGATGGCTGATAATCACCTTGGGTAGCTGCCTTCTCTGTCCCGTGTGCGTGTGCCAGAGGCTCTGGGACGTGATCTCGGTCCTTCCCCTACCTAAGGAGCAGTCTCAGGGCTTTCTGTGGCACCAGTCAGGGCCATTTCTGCAGCCTTCCCCCTGCTCTGGCCTCTGTGCTGCAGGAGCACAGCCTGGCTTGTGCTTTCCTGGGAGATGAGGTTTTTGTTGGAGGATCTGGACCAGGGTGGGCAGGTCTCTTGCAGCAGCAGCTGGTGTGTTCGGGAATGAGGATGGGTGTGGTGCAGGACCCTGGTGCCCCAGGGATCCCATAGAAGGAGCTCTGCCCCTGGAGGGTCCCTGGGCAGCAGGTCCTGGTCTGCAGCTTGTGTTGGCTGAGGAGTGTTCCTGTCCTGCTCTAACCACCCTCTGGAGAGGGTTCTGCTCAGCCTCGATGTCTCTGACCTTTTCAGTGTTGTGCGACAGCATTGGCTGCAGAGCTGCTTTCGGAGCTGCTCGCTGTCTAATGAGCCTGTGGGGATTGGGGGGAAATGGGCAGCCAATAAAAATATGGAATATTGAAAAGGTCAGAGCTATTTGGTGGGGACACAATAACTCACAAAACTTCTCGGGCATTGCATCTCCGGCTGCCAGCCCCTGGCTGTGCGCGGGTGCAGGGGCTGTGGGCTTGCAGCTGGGTGCTGGCTGCATTGCATGTGCTCTTGGGGCAGGGCTGAGCTTTGCAGTGTGCCAGGAGCTCTGTGGGCTGGCACATTGGCTGCACCTCTGCAAGCAGGGTTGGAGAAACCCTGTTTTGTCCAGAAGGAGCCTCCAGAACATGGGCTTTGCTTTCCTCTCTGTGGAGGGAGAGGTGAGCCTGTGGTCAGGGTGTTCTCTGGCATTGCTGGCAGGTTCCTGCCATGATTCCAGCAGCAGGGAGCTGGGCTGACAGGGGCCTGTTTGAGGTTGTTTCAGTGTCGTGCTCTGGATCTGTGCCACAGGTGTGACAGGCAGGGACCACAGACCTTCTGGAGAGTACTTGGTGCTGCTGAGTGCGAGGGGCTGTGGGTGCATCCCTAATTGCCAGCAGCTGAGAGTGCATTCCTACTTGCTAACAAGGGCAAAGCTCTCATGCAAAGCTGTGCCGATTTAGCAGACCTGTGCCTTATGGGGGAGTGGAGAACGTGCATCCAAAAGTTCCCAAACTGACTCCATTTCTCCAGTGTTAGCACAGAGGGGAGTCCCCCCTTTCTGTCTCTGACCCCTTGTAGTCCTCAGCTCTGTCCCAGCACATCTGTCAGCTTGTCCTCTGCCACAGGCCACCAGCTGCTGGGGACCTCACCTCTCCAGCCAAGGTGCATCTGATGGCCTTTGTGGTGGCACAGCAGGGCCAGTGATCTGGCCATATGCCTGGCTATGGAAACATGCTGTGGGCCTGCCAGGTGCTGGGAGCAGAGGGAGAAAAGGTCTTTTAAAAGCCCTCATGCCATTTCACCTCACCAAAACTGTCATGACAATGCAACACTGAAGGCTTTGTGACAGCCCTGTGCCCCAGTGTTGGTTACTGGGGAGGCCCGCACAGCACTTTGTGCAGCTCCCTTTCCTGTAGGGAGGAGGCATTTGGAAATGACAATTCATTGAGCTTTACAGTAAAAATTTAAGTTCTGGGAGTGAAACCAGAGCAGCAGGGGGAAAGTGCATGTTGGTGCCAGGCAGGCAGCAGCCAGGGCTGTGCACTGGCACAGCAGCAGGTCTCATCCTGCATGCTGGTTCTTCTGCAGATTCTGTGCCCAGCGATTGGTACTTGGGCAAGTTTTTGGCAGAGGAGACAGTGCTTTATGGTGCTTTCTTTGGTTAATGTGATGGTTGGGTTATTCTGTGGGCTCCCCACAGCTGTGTTGCTGCGTGCCCAGCTCCTGTATGTGCCCTGACTCCAGCTGTGGGCACTGTGGATATCTGCCCAGCCTGGTGCTCTTTACAGCCCTTGGCTTTGTTACTCCAAGTGTTCGTGTGGTGTCCTGGGGACGGTCTGTGTGATGTGTAGTTCAGTAAATATGTAATGGGGTGTTTTAGGGCTTTATTGCTTTTATGCAGCACTAATGTAATGCTATTCAGAGAGCTCTGGCACACCCGTAGGCAGCTCAAGTGGAGCAAAGGAAGGATGTTCTTCCTCTCCAAGCCCATCATCTTCCCCACTTGATGCTCTCAGCCATGATATAGTGGTCTAAAGGTGGTAACTTGTCTGTGTGAGCACTCTGAAAAACAGGCAGTGGGATCATTAGAAATGACTGTGGATTTGCCCTGTTTTAAAAGGGAGCAAAATATTTGGCCAAAGTCCCATCAGAGCATTTTCAGCTTTTGTGAAAACCTTCTGCTAGACAACTTGTTTCTAGAGTTCCTACCAGAACTGGGCCCTTGGGTTTTGGATAACCTTTGTGAGGAGCTGCAGGTGCTCTTTAGGGCTTTAGCCAGCCTAGGGGGTGTCATCAGGCCTTAGCTGTGTGTTGGATGGGGTTGGAAACTCTGCCTTGGCTGGCATTGCCCTGATTCAGGGCAGGACTTGGCTCTTGTTCCTGGGCAGGGCTGCTACCCTAAGGACAAAGCCTGTTCTATGGGGAGCCTTGTGCCCCTGTCCCACACCACAGCACTGGAGCTCCCATGTGGATGGGTGCTCCCTGTGGGTTGTAGAGCTGCTGTTATTCTGGATTGGCTCCTCAGCACCTCGACAACTTGGGCCCCTGGCACTTAATAACTGCAGTACCTAATTTTAGTGTAATGGCACTCATTCAATCTGCTGTTCCCAGAATGTGCAAGTGACATAAATTAATGTTACACAGAAAAAGTCAAGTTTCTAGTGTGAGATCAATAGATCATAACATGGTGATATTTGAAAATACATCTTATTAGCAGTTCATATTTTGGCACTTTCCATGGATTCCCACGAGCTCCCTTCCCTGCTGCCCCAGGGAGCTGCTGTGCATGTGGTTGCTGACACCATCAGTAGTCCTGTGAGATAATATTGCCTGTGCTGGATGTCACTTTGTGGCTTTTATCCCATGGGAAATGAATGGAGAGAGGCTGGAGAGCTGCTGGTCACTGCAGGGCAGGAGCAGGAGCCTTTGGCATCTTGCAGCAGTAATGAGAAGGGCTTCTCCCTGAGCTGACTCAGGGTGTCCAAGCAGGCAGACACCACAGAGCTGACATTGTGTGATGCTGTTGTGAACCAGCCTGAACAGAAAAGTGAGATAAGGAGGGAGCCCATGGCTGCTCTCCTGTCCTGGACAGAGGTTCATTGGAAGGATGAGCACACCTGTGTGACCTGGGCTGTGCCTCTGGGTAGATGAGCACAGGCTTTGAGCTTTTGAGGCCCAAAGAGCACCATTTACCAGCACTGGTGAGGGGCCCCCATGGCAGGGGGGGCTTTGCCTCAGCACCATCCTTCTCAGCCCCAGCTTATGGGGCTTCTGCAGAGGCCCTTGTTTGACAGCTTAAAGTGACTCCCTTGAGGACAGGATGCAGGGTAAAGGCTGGGTGTGTTTTGTCTGTGGACTGGAGTCCCCAGTTACTCCTGTGCTTATCTCCTCCTTCTCCCCACGTGCAGTGGATGGTGCCGGGTTGATTTGTCTGCATGAGTCAGGCTCTTTGGCAACGGGTTCAGAGCTGAGTTTTGCAGCCAGCTGTAAAAATATCCCTCCAGGGCATGTGCACTGCACCTCTCCCCTCACATGCCTTGTGCTGCTTCCTCCTCCTTGGGAGGAAGCTAATCTCCTCTGCAGACCTCACCCATCAGAGCAGATTAGAGCAGCTCCCGGCTCCTCTGGTGCTGCAGAGGAATTGCCAGGATCAGAAGTTTGGATCGTAGCTGTGGGGGGATGATCCCTCTTTCTGTAAGCCTGGATATGAAAGGTGGTGTGCAGTCATTCTGCATCGGTGGAGTGTGCTGGAGAAGATGCACTTCCCTCTGGTCCCCAGAGCCAACGGAGCTGTGCTGGGCTTTGCTCAAATGGAAGATGCTTGTGTACACTTCTGTAAGCAATGAAGTGACTCAGGTTGCCCACTCAGTCTTCTCTTTCCACAGACTGTTCCCAGAGTCCCTCCGGATGTGTCTGAAGCATCCTAAATAAGACCTGTGCACGCTGTGCTCCGAGGTGGAGGCTGTACTGAGCTGCTCAGAAAAAATAGGCCATTGCTTTCCTCACACAGGCAGGCATTTAAAGAGCCTGTGCGGGAGGAGTGTGGGCATGTGGCTAAATCAGAAGTGAGGAGCCGTCCTCTCCTTTGGCACCTCACCTGCCTTCCACGAAATGGGGCCGCTGGGAAGCTGGGCTGCAGGCTGGATGGCTTTTTTTGGTAGCTTGCTCGGTGGCATTGGCTTTGTGCGCTGCTCCCACCACCCAGCAGAAATCACTAGGGAGAAGCAGCTCACTTTTTTCCTCGCCTTTCCAACCAGAGATTCCAAAAGGGCTCAGGTTTTTGCCTTTTCTCCCAGAGAAGTCAACAGCAAAACCTGCCTGCCTGAAGTGGGATTAGGCAATTGCCCTTGCAGGAATCCCTGCCTTGCTCCCCTGATCCTTTCTTCAGCCAGTTGCCCAGGCAAAGCATCTATCTCTGTCTTCCAACCTGAGCTGCTGTCTCTTCACTAATTAAATGAGGACTATCACTTCTTTGTAATTGTCAGTTGATTTCAAATTAAAAAGGGACCTATAGGACCAAGAAGAACCTTATCCTCCCTCTGGGGACTGCCTTCCTTTTTATTTAAGTTTTTTTTCAGGCTGATAATTCCATCTGAAAGTCTCCTGTGATACTGCGGTAACCCTTGGATGCTATTCAAGTGCATCCTGGCCCCTGGCGTGTGCTCATTGCCTCCTAATTGCTCTAAATAAGTTGGGAATGATGAAATTAAAGTGCCATTGATATGAGGCAGCCCTGGCATGCTGCAGGTACAGGCATGTGAGGGATGTGGACAGATGGGGAGATGTTAGGATAATAGGTATTAAATGCAGATTTTACCCTGTTTGGGATCCCCATCTAAGCACAGTTCAACTTCTTGGTGCAGCAAGTTTGGCAGCTCCTGTGCTGGTGCCCCAGCTGAGCGTTTGGCATGGGTTGGACATAATGGGTAGGACATAAAACTGTATGACCTCCCTTATTTTCTCAGGGGTTCCTGGATAATGGACTCTCCAGGAAAAAGGCCATGCAAAATAATCCTGAGTGCACACAGTCCTTGGGGCAATGTGGTTCAAACTGCAACAAATAGATCTGGGGCACTGGATCTATTCTGATTCATTGAACGTGGCTTGTTCTCTTCATTCCTTTATCTGTAATTTTGGGGTTGGGTTCAGGTTTCAAACCTGTAACAGCGGAGTTTGGGGTTCTGGTGTTGAACCAGAAATGAGTGGGTAGTCCCCCTGCCCTGGCATGCAGGAAAGGTGGGCTGAGATCCCAGTGCACCTGGGAGCAGCATTCCCTGCTCCTGACCTTGCCTTGGTGTGGGGACAGCACCAGCAGGGGATGTGGGAGGTGGTGGGGTTGGGGTTGGGGGCTGCCCTGGGCAGAGGCTGGGGTCTGGTTGGTGTCACTCAGTAGCTGCTCTTGTGCTCTGCTCACCTGGAAATGCTGCTGCCGTTAGTGCCCTTTGCTCTGAAAGAAAATAGCCTATTTTTGGCATAGGTAGTCAAAGGGGGAGAATGATACCTTGCTGGTTGGTGGTGTTGCAGTGTCCCATTGCAGCAGAGGGGCCTGGAAAAGACCTGACTCCAGATCTTCAGCAAAGGCAGTTTTATGACAATCTGTTCCCAGCCAGAATAGACTCATCACATCACCCACAGGGTGAAAGTCATCCCCGTCCAGCGATTCAACACTCATCCCCATGACTCAGTATCCCGTCCCTGATGCTGCAGCGAGAGCTGTCTGCCTATGGTACCACAGTGCTCAAGGAGAGCATCTTGGCCAAAGCACCCCGTTTTTGGAGCCTAAAGGGGGGCTGGTCCCAGAGCTGCAGGTGAGGATGAGCCTCATCAGCCTGCAAGGGCTTTTGTAGCCTTACAGGTGTGCCCGGTTTGGTGATCATGCAGTTAATAGTTTTCTGAAGATGGATGGCAGGTACAGCACAGCAGTTTGCTTTCCAAAAAAATGCCAATCATTCTAATCACTTGCTTAAGATTTGGGTCAAGTCCAGCCACCTGGCTTTGGATAATAACTCTCCCAAGCCTTCTTGAGCTAGTCTTGTGAAGCATCGGCATTCTCAGGACAGTTGAAATGGATGGGAGGTGCTGTGACATGGCAGCCAGCTGGCCTCCAGGATGGATGGCTGATTGCAAAGTGATGGAAAGTTACATTTGCTCACTCTGAGCCAATTCTATTCCTGTAATTGGCCTTGGCTGTGACTTTGGCTTCCCCGTGGCTCATCGGATGCTCACCCTGCGACGTGCTCACCTGGAGGCTTTGGGTTGAGATGGCAGGATCCCTTGCTCTGGGCAGCCCTCCAGGCTCAGGGCTCATCCATCAGAGGAGTTCAAGACCTCTGAATTCCACCTGTTGCACATTTAAAGGCCAGAAGAGTAGATTTATGACTCTGCTCTGACCTCCTCTGCAACAGAAGCCAGAACTTGTCCCTGGCTGATTCCTTTGTCAAGTGTAGCAACTCTAGGCACACTCAGGCGTGTGGTTCCCAGAGACACGGGAGCTGCGGGGTCTTGGCTCTTCTGGCAGGCAGCAGAGGTCTCCGTGAGGCTCCCATCTGTTCCTAGCAGGGGTATTTGGAGGAATTCCTTTGAGGAAGAGGTGCTCCCAGAGTGCCTGGGCCTGCATGGGGTGTCACTGCCCATTTGTACAAAGGATTGTGGGCACTGCCTGGGTTGGTCCTGGTGACTGAAAGTTCAAATCTCTCCAACACATGGTACCGCCAAGCAAACAGGAGGTGGTTATAGTGGCTGTAAATCCCTACATGCAGGAAACACCCAGTGTTTGGAGGGATTTAGGTGTAAATTCATTCAGTTAACTTTCTCAAAAAGATCTGTGAGCTGCAGGGTTGTCAGCGTGATGCCAGTTGTGCTTTCCAGTGGGCCAGTCTCCCTGGAGCCCAGCACCCTGCAGTGCCCTGGCTGTGTTTAGGGGTGTGCTCCCACCCTTTGCTGCTGCCTCCTCTGCTTGGTTAGAAGTGCTCCCAGAAGTGCTCCCCTCCTCAGCTGAGCTCACAATGCAGCACGTGGAATTCTCGACACAAGCAAAGGTGTGTGCTGTGACCTTGAGATCCATTCCCAGTGAATCCTTTTCTCCTCATCTTGCCTGCACGTCTGTCAGATCATCTCTGCTCTTCCTCTGCTTCCCCTTCCCTTGGCCGTTTCCAGGAGGTGGCTGCCTCTGGGCCCTGTGCCTTGGGCAGGAACAGGTCTGTGCCAGCTCCCACCAAGGGCCATCCCCTTCCCTGCACGGCTGAGCACAGTACAGTACATCCCTGGACCTGCAAGGAAAAGCTCCTGGTGGCTTTCATCAGGAAACAAGCTGGGTACTTCCACAGGACCAAGGAAGAGGGGGAGCACAGGGCATGGCTGGCTCGTCTGTGCCAGCACATTGGGTTTTGGCCTGTGCTGAAATTGGCTGTTCCTGCTGAGCATGGAGGAGGAGGAAGGAGCAGTGATGGGTGGAAAGCCCTGGTGAGCTGGGCTTGGCATGGTGTGGGAGGAGGGAGGGAGCAGTGCTGACTGCTCCCGGGAGGAGCCACAGGAGCTGCCACCACGTGTCACCCCCTTTTTGGCAGCCCCAGTCTGCTTGGCCATCAAGTGCAGTGAAAAAGGCCGAGCAGGCACCAGGACTTGTTTTGCCACCAGAAACTGCTTGGTGCTGTAGGCAGCTGCCTTCTTGGTCTGTGTCGTGCAGAGTCTGGGCAGGGATTGGTCTGGGAGTGTATTTGGGGAGCAGATCCCTTGGGGTGCTGTCCTGGTGCTGGTGGTGCAGTTTGTCACATGAGAACTCTGCTAATTGGGCCAAACTTCAGTATTTTGTGGGCTTTGCATCCCCTCCAAACAGGGCAGTCTCAGAGCCTGAGACCCTGGTGCTGAGCACAGCAGGCTGCTCCTGGTCCCCACTTGCCCCAGGTGCCCAGAGATGTCCTGGCGTTTCCTGGCAGGGCAGTAAGTGGAAGGAAGGACTTGTTTTCCTGTCTTGATTCCTTGTGGCTGAGATTTCTTTCAAAGAGCCTTTCACCCAGAGGTGAAGTCACTCACCATGGCCACCTTTAGCAGCTGCTTCTCTGCATTGTGGGTTGTAAATGTCCCCTTAATTTAGTGCCTGCAGTGCACTAAAGCAGCAACCTTAGCACAGCCTCTGCATAATAACCAGAGAGGCTCTAGATCCTGAGCTCTGACACACAGAGCTCTCCTTGACTGCCGTACTCCCAGGGGCTGATGTCTCCTTTACCCTGGGTGCCTCAGCCTCCCCACCACTTGCTTTTGAAAGATAACTCCCTGTAAAATAGAGAGATTTAGTCTAGTCCAGCTGGGCAGGTCAGTCCAGGCAGTAATGCACTCACATCCTAAATGTTTCAATTCTTTTGGCTAAACTTCCCAGTGAAAGGTGGTTTTTTCTCCTTCACAAAAGAGGATAACAGCTCTGACCTTGAGGAGAGAAATGATGAGGGTTCAGAGTTCTCTTTCTTTTTTTATTGCTATTTTTCTTGCAAAATATTCCAGTTGAGAGGGATTTTTTGCTTAAACAATTTATACCCAGTGGATAGATTTATTCTGTTCAGCTGCCAGCCATAAGAAAGCCTTGTTATTCCCTGTGGCATGGATTTTTTTTCCCTCAATACTCATAAATACTCTTTGCTAAATCTGAGTTTTTATTACTTGAAGTATGTGGGACCAGGTACTCCTGCCCTGTTCCTGATGCTGGAGAACTCATCACTTGCCTCTTTTGCTTCCCTGACCCTGGGTAACCTGAATGATGCTCAGGATCAGTTCTTAAATATCCGTCTGTCTCCCCGTGCCTGATCCAATTCTGCTCCCTTGTTATTGCCATCTCTCAGGGATAAAGGATCTGTAAAAAATTGCTTTTTTGAACATCCTGGAACCGAGAGGTGCTTTGGAGGCAGTGCTTCCGAATCCCACCTGGCTGCTACTTCCCATGCCTCTGCTCGCAGCCAACACCCTGCTGTCCTGGCCTTTAGCAGGAACTGGGCAAAAAAAAATGTTTCCTGGTTTAGCATCATTATTTCAAGGGAGAAGAGGAAAATGTGGAAGTTTGGTTTGAAATTATTGGAGTGAACGTGGCAGAAATGCAAGGGTTTGACAGCAGAGTTGGTTTAGGTTGGGGTAGAAAAGAAATGAGGAGACTTAAAATGAAAAGTGGGCTCAGAGGGAGGGAAAAAAGGCAATGTTTCCTTTCAAACACATAAAACCTGGTTGCTTTGATGCTGATGGATCACTTGATACTCTTTGTGAAACCATTCCATTTGACAAGGCCAGTTTTCCAGGCTGGAATTGTTCCTGGTGGGTTTGGCTGTGGTAGCTCCTTATGTCCCTGGTGCCTGCCTCAGTTTCCCTTCATGGAATCACAGAATGTTTTGGGTTGGAAGGGACCTTCAAGGCCACCTCGTCCTGACTCCCTGCCATGGGCAGGGACACCTTCCACTGTCCCAGGTCACTCCAAGCCCTGTCCAGCCTGGCCTTGGACACTTCCAGGGATCCAGGGGCAGCCACAGCTGCTCTGGGCACCTGTGCCAGGGCCTCCTCACCCTCACAGGGAAGGATTCCTTTCTAATATGTAATCTATTCTTCCCTTGTTTGCAGTTTTCCCATGAGATTTGGGGCACTTCAGCTGCCTCACCTCTCCCTTTCCCAGGGTGGGCTGGTGCAGGGAACCCACATGGTGCTGGCAGCACCTCCCTTGCTCAAGAGGTTTACTTGAGGCCTGGGCTGAGATCCCCAAACTCATTGCAGTGGTGAGCCCGAGACAGAGCATCCCTCCCCTGACAGGCAGCTCTGTCTCTGTGCTTTTAGTTTCTCTGGAGCTCAGATTCTCAGCCTCCTTACCTCTCCACTAGTGCAGTGTTTTAGGAACAGATGGGCTTAATTTCCGATTGCCGCCCCCTGAACTTGGGAGGAGGCTTGAGTTTGGAGCCAGTCTGCCTCCTGTTCCATGCGAGTCCATCCAGCAGGCTCCTGCCTGCCCTGCCCCTGCAGACACGGAGCCAAGGACCCGGCAAATTCCCCTCTCTGTGGCGAGAGAGGCTCTCAGAAGTAAGATTTTCTCTCTCAGTGGATAAATCCATCTCCACGTTACCTTAGCAGTGGCAACGGCTGAGCATCTTCTTATGGGTTGATACTGTTGAGATGCTTAGTCTAAGCTTCGTCTAATCCTCTTTCAGGGAGCTATCGGGCTGGTGATCTCCTACAAACAGGTTTCCCAACAGCAGCCTTGGCATTTTGTGGTTTGTGATCGTGCTGAAAGGGTGATGGTCCAGCTGCATCTCTGCTGCTGCCCCTGAGCTGAACCAGAGGTGAAAGGGAAAAGAAAATGAACCCACAAGTTTCTAACCTCAACTCTGGTGGATTTTGTGTTTAGGTGTCTACTCATGCTTTCATAGGGTTTTGTGGCATGTGATTTCCTTATCCAGCTTCTTGTGGAGCATAAACCAGATTTTTATAACTGTGATTTTGTGTTGCATTAAAGCTTTGGGGTGGTTTTTTTGAGAGCACCCTCCTGAATCTGGCCTGTTGTGCTTCTGCCAGTGTACCCTGGGAATCCTGTCACGCTTTGGGAATCAATAGCAAATGGAAAGCAGATTTAAAATACTTCCATTCCCCTTCTGTGTGTTGAGGCCCCAAATTCAAGGCAGAATTTAGAGGTGTTGCAATGTGCTTAAAAACTCTTGGACTGTTGAACTTGGCGATCAAAACCTGACTCCTGCTTGCTGAGAGTGAGAGCCTTGTGTGTGGCTGCCCTCTGTTATCACATTGTCACCCAGACGTGGGGATGGAGTCACCTGGCAGCGGTGCTGGCCCCAGGCAGCTGTGGGGACTGGCACCCAGGGCACGGGAGAGAGGCTGTGGGGTTTGCTGTTGGTAAGATCTGATCAGCACCAGCCTGGTAGTTAGACCTCAGCGCTGGGATCTGGTTTTGATCAGTTTTGGGATGGCCATCATCGCTCCCGGAGCAAGGTGAGCAAAGCCCGTTCTGCCGCGGGGTGGGCTCCCTGCAGGGAGCGGTGGCCAGCGGTGGGAGTGAGCAGTCCCTTCTGGAGAGGGCAGCTCCCTCGGCACCTCTTCACACTGTCCCCTTCCTCCTGTCTTGCAGGGCTGTGTGTCTGGGGCTGAGGCAGGTGCCCCCTGCTCCGCGCTGGGTCCCATGAGACGGGCAGGAGCAGCCTGTCCCTCGCGCCCGGGGCCGCAGCACCCGGCTCTGCAGCACCTGGCTGTGCCCCCGCTGCACGGGATCCCCCCGCAGCCCCCGCAGCGGAGCTGCAGACAGCTGCTGCCACGGTAAGTCCTGGCCTTTCGCTTTCCGCTCCCGGGACACTTCCCTGGGGGAGGACGTGCTCCAGGTCGCTGTCGCTGTTGGCTCCACGTGCGTCTCCTGGCTGCGGTGGGGTCACAGCGTGGGGTGCGTGCGCAGGCCTGCAAAAAAAGGCTCTGTGGGAACAGCTTATGCACCAGAAAAATTCAGGTTTCAGTCAACAGACTCAGCTCACGAATTCAGGTTGTATTTAGCAAGTGGCTTTGGCTGGAAAAAAAAAGTGAAACACTGAAAAGTTTGATTTTGACATTTTCAAAATGAAACCTTTCAGCCATCTGTTTCAAGATGACATTTCATTTTGAATTTTTTTCTACGGTTTTTTTTTTCAGTGTGGGGGGGAAGCCACCTACAAACAAAATGAAAGCTTCACTTCAACCCAAACAAAATGTTTCATTCAGCCCCAGATTATTACTGGGGCTTTAAAATTTGGCAAAGAAAATAATTACTTTGGTCATCCTGAATTACTTTCTTTTCTCTGTTTAGTCACCAGGACAAAAGACGGGCGTGTGAGGGAGTGGGAGCTGTGGGGCCCATAGCACACAGTATGGGGGTTTTTGAGTGGGAGTTTGGGAAGAGCCTGTGGTGGCAGAACATGTTGTACCAATGACTTTGGTGATGGCAGGAGCCTGTGGGAGCCAATTTTAGCTACGGCAGAAAGCTTGTGCTAGAGAGGAGAGCGTGCTGTGCTGAGCCCACCTGGAGTCAGCATCCTCCAGGCTGTGGGGGTGGCCCCAGTGTCCGGAGCTGTGCTGGGTGCCAGAGGTGCGTGGCCGGTCTCACCCAGTGCCATTCCCTCCCTGCAGAGCAGCAGCTGTGCCTCTTATCTGTTTTCTCCATCTGGTGTTTGACGAAGTCCAGTTTGGGGACATAAATGTGAAACAGAAGGGACCTTCTGGTCTGCCCAGAAGGTTTTTGTAGCTCTCTTTGCATGGAAGAAACCACTTTGGGGATGGAGGAGAGAAGGAAGGGACTGGGGGAGAACAAGACCCTCCCTGTGGGGCTGCGGGAGAAGCTGCATGGGCTCCTCTTGGCCCCCTAATGGCAAGGAGGAGGTGATCTGACCATGTGTCCCAAATCCCATCCCTGTTGGCATCTGGGCAGCACTTCCAGCACCCAGCTCAGCTGAGACTACCCAGTTAGAGAAAACAGCTGTGCTTTTCATTTACCACACCCTCTCCACCCCCAGTCTATCCCAAACGTGACCTTATCCAGTCACACAGAACTGCTGGATGTGGAGGCAAGTGTTGGAAGGGAGCTGTGCTGCTGGACTCCTTGGAATGGGGCTGTGCTGGCTCGTGCCCTTTGTCAGGACGAAGGAATGGAGGGCTGAATCAAAGAAGGGGAATAGGAGAGCCCCAAAATCCAGCCATAAACAAAATCTGTGCAGCAACACGGGGGGCTGCAGGAAGGCATCCTGAGCTGATTTCCTGGGAGGAGCGTGCTGCTGGCACATCCTGGCTCCCCACAGCCTGGGCGTGCAGGACTCCCACTCCAGCAGGAAGGCTTCAAACACAGCATTCCAGGCAGGTGGCTGGGAGCGTGGTGGGACAGCAGGTGTTTGAGATCTGTTCACATGTGCTCCCATGCTTCTGTCAGCACTGGCTCCCTGCTGAAGTGTTGTAGGGTTGCTGCCTTTGTTGCAGAGGAAAAAACTGGCTGCTCAGAGATACGTGAGATCAGAAGGGATCAGGGTTGCTGCAGGTGTGAAATCAGTGTCTGCCCTTGTTCGGAGGGGAGCTGGTTGTGCCCAAACCTCTGTTGGCTGTTTTACAGGTGGCCGTGACCCCAGGGTGTGAGTGGCAATGCTGGAGAGGGTGGTAGGACCTTGTCTCTGCAGGTTTACCCCACAGGGAATCCCTCCACACTGCTTTGGGAGGGTCTTTCCCCAGGCCCTTACTGGAAGCCCCTGAAATCTCCTGAATCATGTACCTCTGGGTTTGCATTTAGTATTCCCACTTTCCATTCTCTTCCTCTGTTTTCATTTCTCCCTCTCTTCCCCCCTCCCTCCATCTTTATCAGTAGCTAATGAAACAGGCAGGGAGAAACCCAATTCGTACAGTAATTAAATTTACTTAGAGGGTATTCAGCTGGAGTAATGAGAAGTTTAATTCAATGATTAGTTTTTTCTTTCATTAATTAAAAATGGAACAACGCTGCAGTTACAGTGGGCTGCATTGATCCTCCTTGTGGAAAGCTGCTGATGGAGGAGGAGGAAGGAAAGCTTCTCATTTTATCTTCTCTGGATGCTGTCCCCACACACAGATGCTGGTGTTGTCCCCTGTTCCCAGCTGATCCCTTGCCCAGGTGTCCCTGAGTGACTCTGGGTAAGGGGTGCTTGGGGTGATGATGAGGAGAGCAGTGGCACAGCCCCCCACCCAGGTCCTCTCCCCGATCTGTCCCCAGCCTTTCAGTTTAAAAATGGATTTGAAATATTTGCTGTGGGTGGAAGATTGAAAAGCAGGTCCCAGCCCACAAGAAGTTTGGGGTGGGAGAGTTGTTTTCCATCCTTGGTGAACAGATTTTGATCCATTTAAATATGTTAAACTCATAAACATGTTTTTAGTCTTTTAAAATAAGTGATGTGTGAAAGCAAAAAATAAACCAAATAAGTAATTTCCCGTTTCTCCAATGCCTTCTGCAGGCTCTTGAGCAATGTTAGGACCTCAGATGTCCTTTGAAGCATGATTAGGCAGGTTCTGTTCCCCTAAAGTAGAGGCATTTGTGTGCTCCCAGTTTTGACACAGAAGGGGTTTTTTTGGTAGCTTTGGGGATTGTTGTAAGATCTGCTAATGTATGAGTTCATGAGGAGGAGTAGACAGGAACAGGAATAACCCCCCAAAGAACCATTAATTGGTGTTACAGATCCCGTCTGTGCAGGAGCTGTGTGCGTAAGGGGGCTGGGCAAGTGAGCAAGCCCTGCATCCCCCTCCCCTGTGCCCTCCATGCCCACGTGTCTGCCAAGTCATCTGCTCCTGTGGGGGCCCTGAGATGGTGAGAATTAGCCAAGGGCTGGGGCAGCAACACCTGGGCTTGAAGCCAGTGAGAGCCAAGAGCACTCAACACCTCTGGAAACAAGATGCTTTAGCTTTTCTTGGGTTTTCTGGGGTGATAACTGCTTCAGGAAAGCTGGTGGGCAAGGGAGAGGCTCCGGGCCAGCCCAACACTGTGTCCCTGTGCTGGGAAGACAGACAGAGTCCCACGTGGGACTGGAGCCCTTCCAGCAGTGTTCATACCTCCTTGAGGCTCCTCTGTGCCTCCTGTTTGTGGAGTGGCTCAGGATTCAGAGAAACCACTTTTTCTGCCAAGAAAGGAGGAATACATCCCTCTGCTTTGACCTCATCTCCTGAAACAGCAAAAATTGTGATGGGAAATGGTTTCTGACAGAAGAGGTGAATGTGGGGCACTTCTTTCCACACCTGCAGGAGGGTTGCAGCTGAGCTCCTCCATCTCCAGCACGTGCCTCGGCTGCGGTGGCAGTGGGAGGGAGCCCCAGGTTGGGTAAATTGGGGCACCCCAGTGCTGACAGCCAGTGCACCCCTCGGGACCACCGAGCTCCTGGCATCTCTCAGGGCCCAGCCTGTTGTCCCCAGGACCTGTGGCATTGCTTTGGGCTGGCCCTGGCTGTAACACAGCATCTCCAAATCCCAGTGCATCTATGGGAAAGCCCTCAAGCCCCCTGGGTCTGTGGGATGCAGTGTCCCCTAGGCTGAGCCTTGTGCCTCCTTGCTGGGGTCCTGAGCTGTGAGAGCCTTTTGCAGCTCAGCCCTTTGGTGATGTTTTGCAATTCCTGCCCTCCCTGAAGCACTTGGCTGGGATACAGGGATGCAGCCAGGGACTGAGCTGCCTGGGGAGGCTTATGGAAGGAGGTGTAAGCCTGTGCTGACCAGTGAGTGATAGCTAGACTCGCAGTCAGCTGCATCACTGCCTTACAACAGTGTTTTTCCGAGGGGTTTTGCATGCATGTGCTTCTTCAGAGATCACTGCAAATGATTCCCAAGTGCTCTGGCCCAAATCTGTCCTGGTAGCTGTCAGCAGATCAATGCTCTACTAAGTACAGACCTGCTCTATTTCCGTGGGAAAATGGCTCTCCTAAGCAGTTCATTTTTGGGCCTTCCAGCAGCAGGGCCACTAAATTTTGGTAGTTGTGTTTTTCTGTCTGTTACAGCCTGATTTATAACTTTTAAATATCAGCTTGGATGAAGATTAAGCTCACCTGAGCTCAGGTTTGGGAAGGAGAGAGGGAAAAGCATTCACAGCTTTTTAATTTCTCTCCTGCTCGCCTCTCAAATGCCAGGTTTAAAGCCCTAATTTTGGTTTCATTTTGCTCACAGTGCATGAGTGGAAAGCAGAGGAGAGGCCAAAGCCCAGTGCACACCTGGTGTCTGATCCCCCAGCATCCTGCCTTCATCTGACCCAGGTAGGTGCACCCGAGCTCGGAGCATTGCTGTATGTGACACTTATGTGCATTTGTTGTGCTGAGTCCAGGGCTGGACTGGTTTCCATTGCCAAAAGCATGGTAAAAATGCCTTTTCCTTCCCCCTTAGCCTGGGGTGGCTTCCCAGCCCTCCTGGTGGGGATGAGGCAATGAATGTAGCTTCCAGCTAGGATCTGGGGCAGGTAGGAAGTGTTCAATCCATTGTGCATGCACAGGGGAGTGTTTTACCAGAGGGAGAGGCCTCTAAAATGAGTATTTGGATGGTGGTACTTCTGAGAAAGAGCTTTGTGATGGGGTCTTGTGGCTCTGCTTAGGTGGGTTTGCTCCAACTTATGTTACATCAGGAAGGGACAAACACTGCCCACGTGGAGTGATTCAGCGTGGACAGCCAGACGCTGCAGCCTGGGAATGCTGGGCAGGAGCGGTTTTATCTTCCAGGAGAGGGCGGGCGAGAGGGTCCTCAAAAAGCAGTGTTTTTCGAGATGTCTCTATTCCCATTGCACGGCTCCTGCACGCTCTCCCCCAGCTCAGCCTCCTCCCAGCGCTCTTGCCGGGACACTTGAAAGAGACAGGAGCGGGTTTTGGCTTCTTCTGCACATCCCCATCCTCAGCTGAAACCTGTGAGCTGTCAGCCTGATGCAGGAGATGCGTGAGACAGCAAACATCAGAGCTGACTGGGTTGAGGCAATTTCCCAGGATGTCAGTCCTCGAGAGAGAATAAAAAGGATCTCTCAGTGAAGAGCAGAATTTGATTTCCTAATGAAAAAAAAAAAATTAAGATGATTCAAGCATCTTTCATCTGCCACAGCTGGGGGAGGGTTTGTTGAAACTGGATGTTGTCCAAGGTAGTAGGAGATGGAGGAGGTGCTGGGATCTCTGTTCCACAGGAGTGGTGGATCTGGGTGGGGCACTTCTACCTGGGGCAGAGCTCAGGGGCTCACCTGGGACTGCCCAGGGGCAGTGTTCCACGCCTGGTTCAGGGAAAATAGAATCCAAACAGTGAGGCAGAACTCTTTCACACTCAGATATGTCATTTCTCCCTTATGTTGTTTTTTGCTCAAAGCAAAGAGCAGGCTGCATAGGCTCAACCTGGTGCATGCAAAAAGGGACCTGTCCTTACCTTGCCTCACATTCCCGTGTGAGAGGAGCCTGTGGAGAGGCATTTGCAGCTTTGCAGAGGGGGATTTGTAGCTTCTTGTTGCTGTTTCCCATTTTATGGTAATCAGGAGAGAGCCCAGGTGCCCGTCCCTCCCTGCTCCCACAGGTGCTCTGTGTGGATTGGACTCTGGGAGAGAAGCTGTGTGTGAAGGATGCTCTGAGGAGGAGCTCCCACTTTGTCAGAGCAAGTAGAGGGACCATGGAAATAGCAGTTTTCTATCAAAATACCTTTTCAACAGCAAGCTCTGAAAAGCATTTATTTTTAGTGATTTTTCTCTTAAAACAAAATTCTGCTGGGAAATGATCCTGCTGGTTAAAGTCCTCCCTGAAAATGTAAGCACCAAGAGCCATCTGCTCTGTGTTTGGATTTGGGTATTTTCTTTCAAAGTGATCTCTGCAAAAACCAAAGGTTTTTCCTAAGAACAGTATTTAGAAAATGGGGTGGTTTTGATTTTCCTTCTGCTTTTTCCTTTGAGAAAAGGAGAAAAGTTATTTTCTAGGGAATTTGGTATAATGGAGGGGGTTGTGGGCAGTTTCTGCTGTGTCCACTGAGTAGTGCAAGAAGAGGGCAGCCAGGCACAACTGGGGTCCCAAACACCCCACAGACTCCTGCGCTGCCCAACAGCTTGGAGGGAAGCAGGATGTGGTGCTGGGAGCAGGGATCTCAGCCTGAGCATCCAGCAGGCACATCAGCTCTCTCCCCAAGGAGCCTGCAAACCTTGGGCTGGATGATGTGGTCAGAGGCTTTATTTAGTTCTGAGCCTGAGTGGATTTTTAATGCATGAATTTTTAGTGTTTAAACTGAGCAGATCTTTGAACTGCTGTGGTTTCCGAGGGATGTTTCTCTTCCTCTCTGAATGCATGTGCCATAAATGCTCCCAAAAAATCCCCCATCCTCTCCGGTGTTGCTGGCTCTGATGTGGCCACAGACTTGCAGTAGGGTTTCCACTAAGCCCCTGTGGAGTGTCTTGGATTTTCACTATTGAAAAGCAAGTTTTCAGCATCAGGGTTACATCAAAAGTGTGGTGTCCCCACAAGGAGGGACGTGTAGGAGTGGCAGCAGTGTTGGGGCTGTTCCCAGGGACACTGGGGACACCAGGGCCACTCCTGTCTTCAGCTGACCCAAATGCTGTGGTTAAAGGGTGTGACTGGGAGAGCTGAGAGAGAAAACCGGGCTGGAGGAAGGAATGCCACAGAGGGAGAGGTGTCTGTGGTCCCTTTTGGAAGGTTGGCTTCTTCCCCCCAGTAGGGCCAAGGGAAGCCCTGAATTTCTGTTCTCTGCCTTACCTGGTTCTCACCTGGCTCCCTGGATTATAAAACATTTATTCTCAAACATCTCCCTCCGAGGGCTGACAGAGCTATTAAGAGATTATCCTGTTGTTAAAAATAATTATTAATCGTGCAAAAATCTACTAAGCCAGGCAGGGAGCCAAGCTGCCCAGCCCAAGGGTGGCACCTTGAGTGCATTTACTGGCCCATGGGGCAAAGCTGGGTGCCACCATCGTGTCCAGCAGCTCTGCAGAGCCCACTGGTGGCATCTCATGCAGAGTGCCCAATGCTCAGGGCTTTCCAGTACCTGTGAGCTTTGGTGGTGGGGACCACCAGGGGCTCTTTGTGGCAGGAATCTGGGCACTGTGTTTGAGACTGGGAGGATTCTGAGGTTTTCTAGCAGTTGAGCCAGCTCTCCCTTGTTTTGGGGTGGGAGATGATATCATGCACACAGCTTTGGGATGTCACATCAATGTTAACCGCAGGGAAGAAGTGAGAGTGGAGGTGGGTGTGCATGGCAGTTTGTTTCTTTGGGTTTATGCGCTGATACTTTCTGCTTAATTGCACCCTGACATGCACCAAGGGGCAAGGAGGGGTTTTAAAGCAGCTTTTTTTTAAAAAAAAATTACCTTCCATGAAATATTCAGGATGGGCTGACTGCTTTTTAAAGACTGTTCTAATTACTCCTGCAAGGCTTCCACTTCTCCTGATCTCATTGCACATGGAGAGAGGCTGCAGGAGTGTTTCCTGGTTAGCACTGAGGGGCTGGGATGGTTTGTATTCACTGCAGGGAGGTGATCACTGCACTGACCCTTGGAGATGGGCGAGTTGGGAGTCAGAGGGCAGGTTTGTTCCCATGAATATTTGCTGGTGGTGGACTGAGGGCTTGGAAGGGGAATGGAGGCAGTTTAATGATGTATTAGGGTATACTAGGAACAAGAATAATGTCCGTGGTGCACCCCACAGCTCCCTCCTGGCTGTGTCCTGCCTCCCATGGCTGTGGGGAGCACGTGGCTTGCCTGTGGAGACAGGCTGCTCTAGGAAGTGCTCTCCCAGTGCTGTTAGGTGCGATCCAAAATTAGCATCCCATTCACTCGCTCTTAGCTGTGTTAGCTCTGCGAGGCTAATAGGGCTTAAAAAAAAAGTCTCTTGTCACCAAAATCAGCAGCTCTGACTCAGAACATGCGGAGGGAGCAGACTTGCTGATTAAGGCAATGTTGATGTTGTAAGTGCTCACCCGGCCACAGCAGGGCCCTGGGACTTGCCTGAGAATCTCTGCCAGAGCCTGGGAGGGGTCCTTGGTTCCCATCTTGGTGCCCAAACCACCATGTGAGGAGGATGAAGGCGTGAGCATCAAACCCAGCCAAACCGAGGAGCGTTCCCAGTGCCGTGCCATGTTCCACAATTAATCACTTCCACCCACACTACACCTTCTCCCTTCCTAAATCCTCCCTTGCCTGGTTGTGGAGCAGGGAATGGAAGCAGCTCCAGTTTTATGAATCAATCAAAGACAATGCCTGCTTTTGAGGGCTGCTGATTTAGAGAGCCCTTTGCAAGCATGTGTGCAGTATGATTTCTTATCGGAGCACAGCTCTGGATGAGGCTGCCAAGAGGAGCTGTTCCAGCTCCCAGCCACATCCTGGGGAGACGGCCTGAGTGGTCCTTTCATCTACAAATAAAACAAACAGGAACAAAGAAGGCAATAATATTGACTTTCATCATTGATATTTCCATTTATCTCATACAGTTACTAATAATTAGTATTTCTGTAGCTGGATGGATATAGCTCATAATCTCAGTGTTTCAGGGGAGCCTGTTAATGTCCCTGCCAAAACCAGGCAGGCACAAAGCACTGGACAAGTGCCCAGGAGGGCGAGTGGGGCGGAGGGGTGGGAATGGAGCAGGGCTGAACCTGGAGGAGAGGCAAGAGGCTGTGGAGCAGGGAACAGAGGGGCAGCAGAGCTGGGGAAGGAGGCCATGGGCAGGGCCTGAGTCAGCGCTGCTGTGCCTGTGGTGGGGTGGGAGAGCTGTGTGGGCTTGGTAAGGGGAGCTGGGCCTCGTGGGGCTGCCATCAGCCAGCCCCTTGCTGCATCCTCTGGCACAGCTGGAGCACAGCTGGTCTGTGTTCGGGAGGGAAGGGCAAGACGGGCACTTTGTGCTGGCAGCCCTGAGGTGGAGGATGTGCTGAGATGCAGCCCCAGTGCCCTCCCCAGGGTGTGGTGTGCCCCCAAACTGTGGCAGCAACCCCCCCATGTCTCCAGCACACTGGGATATGTGGGGAACAGGGCAGGTTCCTGCTGGGTCTGTCCCCACCTGCCCCAGGGCACCTGGGTGGTTCATGCACACACTTCCCACAGCACCTGCAGCCTTGTTTGCTGGTGCTTCGTTAGTCACTCCCTGTTCTCTTTTAAACCCCCTCATGGTGCTGTCTGCAGGTGCCTCGTGCCTGTGTATCCTCATACCTGGCCTGGGTCTCCTCTGGGATTCCAGAGGAGGTGGGGCACTGAGGTTTCCACACTGGTGCTGCTGCTCTGCTGTGTTACTGTGAAAGCTTTGACACACAACTGCTCTGTCAATCATCCTGGGTCAGTCTGGAGGTCCATTTCCTGCATCTGTGTTTTTAATTGTCCTGTTAAGTGTGTGTCCTGACCCCTCCTGTGAGGGATGGCTTCCGGTGTGCAGCATCCAAGCATTACCTATTCCACAGGAACCGCTGTCACAGCAGCCGCAGGGACCTGCCAGCAGCGAATGCAAATGCAGGGCGGTGTTTTTATTAGGATTTAAATGAGTTTAAGACTGTTCAGAATTACAATGTGATTTGAGCCAGGAGGGGCTTATGAAACTGGTGTGAGTTCATATATTATACAGTAAACATGCCCAAGCCCATGGCTCCTGCTAAGCACTGTCCTCACCGAGGTGGGGAGAGCAGTGGGCAGCTGCTGGGGCTCAGCCCTGTTGCCCCAACACTTTCCCATGGGGAAAGGCTGTTTGGGATGGAAGGTGGGCAGCAGTCAAGGAGGTGGTTGTGTGGGGAAGCTGGTCCTTGTTAACAAACCTGAGCCTGTGGTGCAGTACAGGTGTGGTCTCTGGCTGAAAGGCAGGGGTGCAGGAGGGGTTTGTGGGCATGTTTTGGGTCAGGGTTACACTACTTTATCCCTTCCTCCCTTTATAGCTCCCCTGTGTGAAGGTGGCAGGGGTGCTGCTTGTGCTGGAGGATGCTGTGTGGTGAGTTGTGGCTTCCCTGGGCCAGACCCCACTCCAGGTATCTGGGAGCAGCGAGCTTTCTCCAGTTGGTCCAGGCTGTGCCAGCCTGAGCTTGCACCTCCCTGGAGACCTCAGAGCACGTAGGTCACCTGCTGGCCGTACAGGCAGTGCTCATAAAGGCTTTAATGACCATTAATATAATCATGGGCAGGGCTCTGTGCAGAGAGGGGTGGTGTGAGAGAGCTGTACCTGTGGGCACAGGAGTCCTGGGCCTGTGACACCTGGGAGCCACCACAGTGATGGATTTCTCACGCAGAAACAGGAATGAAAGGGAAGCTTGAGCTGCTGGCTTGGGATGTTCGTGCTTCGCCTCGTTTCAGTGCTGTGCTTTTGATCTCTGAAGGATACAGCTGAATATTTGAATGAGAAATACGTGGTTGTGTTGAAATCCTAGACAAAATGCCTTTTGTGCCTCCCTGCATGTTTTTTTGCGTAAGAAAGTGTTTTGCTGGAGAAACACGGGAAGGAGCTCGAGGGAGAGGAAGGAAGGCGGAGGTGAGAGCATTGGGGAGCTCGCAGTACAATTTCAGGACACTTAAGAGCCTCTTATTGTCAGTGGCGAGACAGCGACATCGGAGGCAGCTCAGGCAATTGTCTGAGACAAATTGCTTCGTTTGATGGCTTTTTCAGTACCTCACTGGTTAAGTTCCTGGGTTATATATTTATTATTATATACAAAGCACAGGAGAATTACAGAAATACATACATATGTATACACATCTCTGGATCCGTGGTTATCTCCCATAAATGACCTTGCAGGCAGGAAATAATGTCACCAGCCTGCGTGGTGCTTCTGAGCAGCTGGATGTTTGTTCTGTAGGTCCAGGGAGTGAGGGAGCCAGGCCCCTTTTGGGGTTCCTCACACCAGGAACGGAGACTGGCACGGTGTTTGCCACAGGAGGGAGCATTCCCCTCATTCCCAAAAAGAAAGGTTTCACTTGCTCAGGAGGCACTGAGGGAAGAGCCTTTGACAGGTAACATGCTGCTAAAGAAAGCTGCTTTCCCCAGAGAGAGAAAATTGCTGCTGGTGCCTGCGGGAGAGGTGAAAGTGGAGGTGTGACAGAGAGCAGCCCTGCTGCTTTGTCCTACTTGGAGGAGAGATGGCAAACCAGGATGTAAAGGCACCCTGATGAAAAGACCCGCTGGGAGCATTTGGATGGCATTGGAGAGGCTCAGCTTCCCTGTCCCCGTGGAGCCCTGGCTTTGGCCAGCCCTGCAGTGCTGTCCCCAGGGTGTGGATGTGGGAGGAGGGGTTGTGTTCAGGGCTATGTTGGCTGGGAGATGTGAGCTGCATCCAGCAGCCCAGATCAAAGGGACCTCAGCCGGCGACATCCACCAGAAAGCCTTTAATGCCCAGCCCTGGAGCAGGGAGATTTACTCAAGGGACTCATTTCCTTGCCTGAATGTAAAAAAACTGTGTCAACTTGACATTCAGGAAACTTTATTTGATACTTTTTTATTCATTTAACAGTTTAGCTAATTGCAATGCCTTTTTTTGCTTATTTTTATATACTTATTTTTCATTCATTCCATCTTTGTCCTTATATACGCTTTGTTCTTTCAAGCCATTTCATTATGGGTGTTCATTGCCTGTGCTGGTTCTCTGGGTGGATGGGGGAAGGAGGAGGGGTACCCCAGCTGCACCCATGTGCCAAAGCTGTCAGTAGCTCTGGTGACACCAGCCAGTCTCAGCAGATCAGGACAAGATATCACTGAATTGTTTAGGTTGGAGAATACCTCTAAGATCATCGAGTCCAACCACTAATGCACCACTACCAAGCCCACTGCTAAACTGTGTCCCCAGAGACCTGCCTCTGTTTTGCTGAATTGTTTGCTTGGGGCAGAAAAGCAGAAAAAGGATAATGTGTCAGGGTTTCATTGTGCTGTTTTCTCTATGAAGTAATTGCTGTTTTCCTTTAGAAAGAAAACTTTGGTTGGAAGTTCCTTCACTTTTATTTTGGAGAACTGGGTAAATCCTTGGAAATGTCCAGATGTAAAGTGAAATGTCATTTTGTTTCTCTATGTTTTAGATTCACCAACATTTAACAGAAAATGTTTTCTTCTTTTAAGCTAATTCTTACTGAATTGTCAAAAATATGAAAAGATAATAATTGCAATAATTACACTAATGGTAATGTGCTTTCACAGCCCTGGCTTTTACCACAGCTAATTGTGCTCATCCATTCCTCCTGTCTCCTGCTCACTCAGGCCTTTCCCCAGGCACAGTGGGTCCCTACACAGCCCCCCATATGTGACCTCTTTGCATCCAAACTTGCAGCAGCCCTGGCCCTGTTGTGTACTGAACTCATCGAGTCTCGCTGGAGCTGCCTGTGCCTGGTATTATCCAGGTGGATGAGCTTGAGTTTAAGCTGGCCCTGCTTCCAGGAGGTGCCATAGGGCACACCTTTGTGCTGGGAGTCCCATGGCATCAATACCTGCAGCCTTTGGCACCAGCCAGCTGAGCACCAGGTCCAAACCAGGTTTCTTGTCCCATTCCCGAGCGAGGCACACTCTGCCCGTGTCCCTGTGGGGTGTTATCCCAGTGCCCAAATGGATGCTTTCAGTGCTGGGAGCAGTTTGCAATCCCTGTGCAATCCCAGCTTGGCCTCTACGTGAGCACCAGCGAGGAGCAGGGCTGGGCAAAGATGTCAAGAGCTGTTACAGCGTGCGCAGGGAGCTTATATAAAAGGATCCGTTTTCATTCCCCTGCTTGTCTGCTTCAGTCAAAATACAACGCCGCAGCGAAGAGGGTGCAGTGTCAGGGCCGACCGCAGCGAGCTAATGCATGGCTGCTGCGGCGGGCGCTCCATCTCCCCGCACCGCAGCTGTCCCGGCCCCGCCGCAGCCCCCGGAGCCCGCAGCTCGCCCCGCTGTGAATCATGGCTCCCGCGGAGCTGGAGCTCCCAGGCTGCCAACCACAGCCCTGCCGGGCTCGACTCCCAGCCGGGGGAGCGGCTCTCCGGTGCTCTGCCTTCCCAGCATGAGCAGGAGCCGCCCCGGGAGCTCCGGCAGCCCAGCTGAGCCCGCTGCAGGGGCCCTGGGAGCAGCACTGTCACGTCAGGGATCTCTTTCTGCTCAGTGACATGTGTGTGCACATGGGCACACACGTACCAGAGCGCCCTTGAGGTGTCTGGCACCCGGTGTCTTCATCTCCATTATTTAGAGGCTGTGAAGAGCATCTCTGTCTGCCTGTCACTCCGTGGGCATGGTGTGGGGCTGCTGGGGGATGCCCGGCTGGCTGGAACTGGCAGGGACCTGGAGGTGGTGCCTTAGGCAGAGGGGATGGTGGATGCTTGCATGCTCAGACCACCTGAGCCAGGGCAGGGTGACAGCTGTGTAGCTGAACCTGTGCTGCAAGTCCTTGGAGATGTGGTGTGGGGAGATGAGCAGTGTGTAGGGATCTGTGTTTCCCTTCCTCTTCTCCAGTACACCTTCACCCATTCCTTGGCAGGGCTCATCTCACCTGGACCCCTTCGTGTTAAGCTGGACCCTTCATCCTGGGGACACTTGGCTTTTTTCTGCCACTGTGTTGGGTACCAGACATGCTCTGTGTGGCTTGGAGGGGGTAATGTATGTGCTCATCTGCCTGGACCTGGCAGAGGCTCACAGATGCTTTGGGCAAGCCTTTGCTATTGTATTCCCCCCTTCTCCCTTGAAATTCCACTGCATCTCTGAAGTCTATGCTGAGGCTGTGTGCTTGTGGAGGGGAGTGGTTGTGCTGACTCTCCAGCAGCAGAGGTGGATGGGGTGGCTCTGCCCTCCAGCAGCACTGCTCCACGATCAGGCCCCATAAGGGATCAGCCTCTGGCCAAGGCACCGTGTCTTTGTTCTCTATCTGCAAATTTCTCCTCACTGAGGCCTCGGCTCCACGAGCAGAGCCTGGTACAGGAACAGGCAATATGAACCCTGAAACCTCAATGCACCGAGCAATTTTCATCAGAGGTTTTCACACCTTGCCTTTCTCTGCTCTCTTTTTTCCCCCTCATTTCTCCTTGGTTAGAAAGACGTGGAAGCAGATCTCCTGGGCTTTGCCGGGGAGCTCGCCACCACCCCTCGCCTCTCATTGGCACAGGCAGAGCAGCTGATGGGGCTGTGGGGATGCAGCGGGCGCCGAGCTGCAAAACTCTTCCCAGCACTGGCTGGACTGAGGCAGAGGCCACCAGCCATCTCCCACCCCATCCCCCTGAAATGTCACTTGCTTTTAAATGCACTAGTAGTTTAAAATAAGAATAACTTGCTCCAGGGCTTCTTAAACCGTGGAATTAAATATGGTTCTGGTCTCTAGGCAGAGTCTGACTCTTCAATTCTAAATCTGCTCAGCCAAGCGAAATATTGCAGGGGGAAAGAAATCAATATTTCTCAGGCCTGGCACAGAGAGGAAGCTGTCTGTGTGTGGCTGCAGGCATGCAAGTGCAGATGTGCACACACATGGGGCTGTGGTTGGGAGGGTGTCAGAGGAACACCGCTGAGACCCGGGGTGGGGAGGAGGACACGGTGTTTGCAGTGCCAGGGCTGTGTGTGCTGCTCCAGGAGAGTTGTGGGGGTGAGTCCATCCTACTCAGGTGTGTGGCACAGCTGGGGTTCCCTCCGTGGGGTTCCCAGCACGGTCTTTTAGAGAAGGAAACACAGTTTTTCCCATTTCAAGACATGTAATTTAGTGGCCAGTGAGAGGCTGTGAGCTTATTGCAGAGCAGGTACGCCCTGGTTTCTGGTACCTGGTGTGTGAGCTGAGCTGTGCAGGAGATGGGAATAATCAGGGGTTCTAGCAGAGTGAAGGATTTTCCCAATGACCCACAGGCCCCATCATTTGGAGGATGGAAGTGGTTGAGATAGTGAATGGATGGGGTGCTTTTGCTGTCTGCCGCAAGGACTGATCTGGATGCACACGTGCAGCACTGCGGGGCCCATGGTAGCGTATCCTGGCTGTGGCTGTCCTTGTCCACAGTGTTTCTCCTGCCCAGAGGACACAGGCTGTGTGGGGAATGGCCCCTGCTGTCTGCTCTGGGAGCATTGCTGAGGATTCCCATCCTTCCCTGCAGAAGGGATGTGTTTCAGGATCAGGATGCTGTAGCTGGGCTTGTAGTTCAGGGGCAGGTGAAGCTGGTTTTGCCAGGTCTGAGTTCTCCAGGTGGTTTCTGTCCAGCCTCTGTCCCCTCTGTCACTGCTTCGCAGAGTCCTGATGTTCTCCCTCTCTGCTCCTCCGTGGTGGGAGGAGGGAGCTGTGCCACCGTGTCGGGGGCGGAGGAGGATCTCCATCTGCAGTGGGAAGGACAAATGTTATTGACCTGCTCTGGCATCTGACCAAACCACAGACACTCATCCCTCTCAAAAAGCTTCTCTGATAGCTTAATTTCTTAATTGCTGTCTGTGATCAGGATGTCAGCTCTGGCTCTCATCCAAGATCTGTCACTTCCAGCAGGCTGGTGCTCACTGCCACCTTGCTTTGGTCACTATTTTCAGCTCACCTGAATAGCTGGCTGGAGTCTCCCATTTCCATGCAGGCCACCTCTGCTGCCCCTGAGGGCAGTGGTGAGTACTGAAGGAGCTCAAAATACTGAGGAGTGCCAGTTCAAGGCCCCAGCTCCAAGGCTGTCTTGTGCCTTGGCCAGAAAGTGAGGGCTGGAGCTGAACTGTGTGGTCTGAGGTCCCAGGTAGAGTCAAGCACAGCGCTAGAAGAGGTAAAGATGCCTGGTGCTGGGCTCAGGATGGAGAGCTGGAGAGCATGGTGGGATGCCTGGGGGTGAGGGGAACCCCAAGGAGAGCTGCCCTCTGTGGGGTCTGGCACTGGGTGATGGGAATTCCCAGTGGCTCCAGCCATCCAGTTAAAGCAGTGCCATGAACACGTGCAGCAGGAGCTGACACGCTGCAGCACAGCAAGGCTCTGTATCTCAATAAGCAGCACTCCAAGGCAGACCCGAAAATAAATATTTGAAGAGGAAATAGTACTCTGTCTTCTGTTGTCTCTCCTCCTTCCCTTTCTCTCTCTCTCTCCTCCCCCCCTTCTCCTGTCTTTCACGTATGACTGAACACGGGAGTTTATTGTTAAAGGGGGCTTGTTTTCTTGAGGCTTTTTTCCCTTTCTCTACTTCTCCAAGGAGGAAAATCCAGGTGCTGCACTGCTGACAGCCCCACAGAGCAGCAAGGGCTGTCTTCGTGCCGAGTTTGTCCGTGCCCAGGATGATGGGTGCTTGTTTTCTTTCTCTGTGCTTAGTTTGTTTGCCATGATAAAACACAAGTAGACGGCCCTTCCTTTTCCAGGGAACAGATATGATGGGATCAAGCTGCCTGAAGTCTGTAAGTTTGGTTCAGCCCAACACTCCAATAGGTTTCCTCATTCTTAGCAGGTCAATTGTGCCATGAAGGATACTGCTCCTGGTACCTGTTCTTGGTGGGAAAGGTTAAAATTGGGCCAGAGAGGAGGCAGCTGGCCTTGTACCTACCTTCCTGGGAAAAGAGGAGTAAGGGACTGCTGAGCTGTGGATGGATGCAAAGGTCAAGGCTTGTAGCACTGCCTGTACTTCGTGTCAGACAGAAGGTGAGGTACTGAGGCAGAGGTGGGAAAATCAGCCTCCTGCCTGCTGCTGGCTGCTAGCTGGGCCACCAGAGAGAGGGGAGCCCATGCCCACATGGTGTGCACCCTGTGTCAGGTGTGTGGGGCTGTCAGTGAAAGTTGGGGTGTTGCGTGCAGAAGTTGGTCCTGGGAAAGCGAATGCAGAGTCAGCCCACGGCTCTGCGATCTCCCACTCCACATCTGAGGATCCGTGGGCTGGGAAAGGAGCATTGGCATCATCTAGAGCCCTCCTCCGAGCATGAAGGGAAGTGTTAGGAGAAATCAACTGTAAAAGTAGAGGTGAAGAGTGGTAGTGAGAAGGGACTGGGGAAGGGAAAGGCTCCAAAGAGGAAATGGGACTAAAAAACGCAGAGGTGGTTTAAGGATATCTGAGACGTCACAAGCAAAGGAGATGGGCCGGGGGAGATGTAACTTTGAGAGAAGTCTTCTCAGACTGGCTGCAAATGTTTGCTAAGCTTCTCGGCTATATTTAGCAGGCTCCGTGCCCTTTGGAGAGTTCTCCAGGCAGATGGCAGAGGAGTGGTTTGCCAAATGGTGGAAGCCGTGTCGGAAGGGGGTGCCCGGCATTCGGGGAGAGCAGTTTAATGTCAGCTTCGCCCTTTCCGCAGCAAAGCCAAGCGGTTCGCTTTGCTGCCCGCTGGACAGGGCTGCCAGATGGCCAAATATTTGCTTATAAATTAGCAATGGGAAACAGGCGATGCAAAGCCCTAAAGTGAAGAAACCCAGGGCCTGGATTGGACTCTTCCTCCGGTGCAGGACGGTCTCTGCAGAGCAGGGTTGGGTGGATCCATTGCGGGGGCAGCACAAGGAGATCTCAAAATCTCAAAGCCAATGAGCCCGGGCACGGCACTGCCATCTCTCCCCTCCTCACTGGCACGGTCACGGGCCATTACTCAGGCATGTGCAGCCTCTGGCTGTGTTTGCTTTAAACCAATATGCAGAGAAAAACAGCTTTTCTCTCTAGGTAAAAAAAAATGCTGCTTGGTTTTGTATCTGTGCAGCATCTCACTGAATGGGATATGACTGGAATGAAATTTCCAGGCACTAATGCAATAGAAGTACTTGTAATTTGTGTGTGTGCCTGTGTGGGCACAGGCAGCGTACCTGATCCTGTGCTGAGCAGCATTCCATATGGTCCTGCCCTTCTGGAGCTCACGTGTGAAATGGCTTCATGGCTCATTTGGGGTGTCTCTGCATCACACCTGAGCTGGGGCTCTGTGCCAGTGGGGAATTAAAGCCTGAGAAATGCCAAAAGATTTTGAGGGTGGGGGAGTGGACAGGTGGACAGGGACCACAAGGATGTGCACAGAGACTCTCACCAAGGTAGTGCTACTGCTGCCTCTTGCAAGTCCTCCCAAATCACAGGACTGTCCAGCTCTCTGCATGCCTTCACTCCAGGGGCATAAAATTATTTTTAAAACAGGTAAATTTTAAAATACTGGCTTCATTTTATTTGCTGCCTGGAGTTGGAGCTGGGTGTTTGCACGTTCCCCAGTGTTCCTGCGCAGGCGGGAGCGCTGGCCTCTCTCCCCTTCCTTCGGTTTCTTATGAAAGCCAAGCTTCCTGTGTCTTAACTTGACTCCAGGGGCTGGGGCTTGGAGAAGCTCTACCTCTGTAATGCTGGCAATAAAATCTTAAGTGCTGGCTACGCTGCTGTAAAACTTTTATTGCTGTGGGAAGAAGAACAGCGAATCCTCCCTCTCTCTGTTCTCTCCTTCCGTGCTGCTCCCCAACTCTGGCTCTGCTCTCCCTCCAGGGCTCTGAGCCTTTGTGCCAGGCAGCAATGAGCACATCCCCTTTCCCTCTGCTCCGGCTCCCTTTGATCCCCTCCCTGTCCTGCACCCCTTGGCTGGTCTTCTGCTGCTCTGGCCTCGCCGTGCCCCATGGCAGGTGTGCTCCTGCCCCCATCCTTGTCCCTGCGATGCTGTGGCTGCTCAGCTGCACCTCAGCTCTGTTTGTGGCGTGATCCGAAGGAGAGAAACCGTAATAGCTCCCTGTGTAGTGAGGCCATCCGTGCATTTTGCATTTCATGGCGACTGGAAGCGTTGTCTGCCTTCCCACACCATCCCTTACGTATTTATAGATCACAGCGGCATTATCCGTGTGGATGCAGATCGTGCATGACGGTTTTCTATAAATACAAATGCTCTGTAATTATCGTTAGAACTATTTAGCCCAATTCAAAGGTAGATTAAATAATGAATGTGTGTGTGATATGCCTGTCGACATCAACAAATGGAAAGAGACATCTCTGGATGCATATCTGGAGGTTTCCCTGGTGAAGGAGTTGGGGGAGGAGAGCGGGGAGGGAGCTGAGCTGAGTGTTGCTGGAAGTGCCTCTTTCTCAGGGGTTCAGGGGGTGCTGTAGGGACCGATGGCCACTCTTGGCTCCACGGTGAGCTCTTGGGACCAGTGGTTCAGGAGGCAGCGTGCCAAGGGATGGACAAGGAGGATCAGCGCACACAGAAGCCATTGGTATTCACAGCTACCCATGGCTCTGCATCTTTGCCCTCCGCTTTCACTGCTCTTGGGAGCAAAGGGAGGTAATTTCAGGCTAGACTGCTGATGGAGAGCCGTGGAAGGTGTGTGATAAAGCTCCCCAAGGCCTCTGGCCCCTTGTTTCCTGTAGTAATTGATTTCCTCTGAGGCCATGCATGGCCTGGCATGTTTCCCTTCCTGCTGGTCTCTCGCTGGCCACAAGCTGGTCCACAGCAGAGCCCTGTGGGGACACTGGCTCTGTCCCCTCCTTTGGCTCCTGCCCCTGCCACCCCTTGGAAAAAGGAAGGAGGGAGCTTTAGAGCCCTTGTGCAGGACCAGTCTCCTGCATGATTCTTGCTGAGGATGGATGTGGCTTTATTAGCATCCCAAAGGGGTGCAGCAAGGCAGGACTAACACGCGTGGGGAGAGCAGTGGCGTTTAAAGGAGAGGATGGATGTGTGGGAACCCCTAAAGGCTGTGTGTGCCCCAGGAGGGGAGTTTGCAAAGCCGATGGAAGGACGAGGAATAGTCAGCGCTGCCTTTAATGCAGGAACCTCTGTCTCCTTGCCTTTTCCCTCTCCCAGGCGCAGTGAAGCCTCCACTCACAGGTCACAGCTCCATTAGCTCCTGTGTGGCTGTGCTGGGTCTCAGCTCTCCCCTGGTTCCGTGTCACATCACGGGCTGCTCCCCTGCCCCGGGGACAGCGGCGTCGGGAGCGTCAAGGGAAGCGGGGCTGGGAGGAAGGGCTCCATCACAGTAACTAATAACTGTGTGCTGACAAATTGAATTATACCTTTTCCAGTTGCCTGCACTATTGATCAGAGAAAAGGTTTGTGTTTTTGTTAGGCTATTTTTTTTCTTTTTCCTTTTAAGTTACAGTTGCAATGTCCTGGGGGCTTATAATGAACTAAATAAGGTCAGGTTAGCAGAAGAATTAAATATGCTCTGGCAGCAGAAGCGTGGGCTTTTCCTGGTGACTCTGAGTGGAGAGGAAAGCAGCAGCAGCTCCTGCTCCTCCATGCCCTGCTGCATGGGAGTGTCCTGCCCCAGCCTCCTGCTCCCTGGAGGACTGCTGGGAAAAGGGGTGATGTGGGTGGCTGTGCTTGGCCTGATCCCGAGCAGTGTGGCAGGAGGTGGGAGGGGGAACTGGGGCTCACCAGATGTGTGTCACCAGCCCCAGGTTGTGCCAAACTGTGCTGCCCTGGCAGCTTGAGTGGCTCCTGCCCTGCCTGGGGGCTGCGGAGAGAGGCAGGAGATGCACGGTGGGACACAAGGAGCCAGGACGTGGCCAGGCACAGCACTTGCCCGGGAGCTCTCTGTGGGGTCCCTGCCTGGGGAAGCTGATGGTGTTTGGTTCTTTGCTCCAGAGCCGAGATCCTGCTGTGAACTCAATTAAAGCTGTGTTGGGGAAAGGGGGAATACATTACCCAGATGAAAAGGATGAGTAAAAAAACCATGTGCAGAGAAATGCCAGCCCACCTTTGAAAGGCTTTATTGAACTCGGACACGTGTCACCTTGGCAGCAGAAGCTGCAGGGAAAGGGGAGCACTCCCTGGTGTCCTCCTTTGTGTCCCCACTCCTGGAGCAGGACAGGGCTGTTGCAGGAGGAGCAGAGGGTTGAGGTAACCTGTCAGTGCCAGGACAGAGGTGAGGCTGGAAGCTGCTCTCAGGTGAAGATTTACAGAGGTAGCAGTGTCTGCCTCAGAGGCAAGGGCAGCTGCAGCAAGTGTCTCCAGCAGCTCGTCTGTCCCATGCTCTATTTAACCTGGTGCTCCCAAAGGCGAATCCAGGGGATGCGTAATGCCGTGGCCAGCTCCACAGCCCTGGGGCTGAGCTCAGGCTTGGCCTTGGGTCACCTCTCAGTGAGCAGTAGAAGTAGGGACATTCACATCTTGTTTTTGTATAACTCTGTTTATGAAACCCTCGACTGAAATCTCGGCTGCCCCAGGGTGGATCTGGATGCTCTCCAGAGCTGTCTGTGTGCTGGCAGAGCTGCCGTGCTCCACACAGCGGGTTTTCCCACTTTGCACACAAGTCCTCTCCCTGGTGACCCAGGAGCCCCGGGCTTTGGAAGCAAAGGCTCTGCCAGGGCCAGTTCCCAGCCTGCCCCATGTCCCTCCTGCTGCACTGGGACTCGCTTCTCTTCCATACAAAATTCACCATTGCAGGCAAGCACCAATGAGCTGTCATCACTTGTCTCAGTGTGTTGGGCCTTGGTGGAGGAAGAGTGGCTGGAGAGCTGGGTCCCATCCTGCTTGGTGTCCCCCAGGACCTGCCAAGGTGTGACCAGCAGCTGGGGGTGCTTCCTGGACACAGACCTCATGTTTCTGCTTTTAATTGCAACCTTCCTCCTCCCGCCCTGCCTTGCTTGAGAGTCCGGCCACATCGTACGGGATTAACATTCCTGGCACAGCGTAACTCCATCACCATTTCTATTAAACTCATTTGCTATCTAAAGGAATTCATTTTCCACTTTGTTTGCCCATGAGAAAAAAAAAGCCCTCTGAGCTGAGGCCCCAGTGTTTGAGAAGGTGGTGGGAGGGGAGCTGGGTGCCCCATGCCCTCCTTCAGCTGGGAGAAGGGATGGCATTCCCCCCATCCATACAAGAAGATGCCCTATGCTTCCACCATGCTCTTGGAAGGAGGAGCTGCCTGTTGCTAGTACCAAGGCTAGAGCTGGCTTTCTGAAACAAATGATACTGTTTCACCCTAGGGTTGCAAAAAAATCAAATTGTCCCCTTTTCATCAGGGATATCCCTGGACTTCAGGGAACTCTACCCCCTTCCAAAATTCAGGTTTCATTGGAGTCTACAGCAAGTTCAGGGAAGGTAGAGCCATGCTGGGTTCTCTCTGCCTGCCCCCTCAATTCCTTGTGTGCCACATCAGTCAGTCAGTTGCTTTGCAGCAGGCTCAGGAGCTGGATTCCTGCCCCTGCCCGGGATTTGGGGCCAGTCTGTGTATTTGGGTGCATGAGGGAGGAGGAAGACAAGGGTACAGGGGTGCCAGAGGGAGAAGCATGTGTGTCTGTAGCATGTGAGGAAACCTCTTATGTGTGGGCATGCCCCCAGGAATTGTGGGGCTCCTGTTGGCAGACCTCCCATGGATTATCACCTCCAGTATGGGCTCCTCCTGCCCCGAAAAAGGAGGGAGATGCTCTAGAGTCCTCGGTGCCTCTGCTTTCAAGGTCGGAGGCTGCTGATAATTGATCTACAGCATCACTATAAATCTGGTGCTGAGGGGAGCCTTCCCTGCTGCCTCTAGACAGCAGCATCCATCCTGCACGGCTTGGCCAGCCCAGCCCAGCCATCCGCAAGGGAAGGGGGGCTTTAATCCCTCCCTGCCTCTGCTGGGCAGCATTTGGGTTTACAGCTGGCTCCCAGCTCTGCCACACCCCCTGTGCTGCTTCTGGAGACTCCTCCTGGGGTCAGTGAGCCCCTGCCAGGGTCTGCAGCAGAAGGGCAGGAGAGAAGAGGAACTGATGTGAGATCTGGGGAGCAACTGCTGGGGCCAAGTGGTGGATCTAGTGAGTTTGGGATGCCCAGCATGGCTTTGGGTGCCCCACAGGACCCAGTGTTCAGGGTAATCTCCCAGCAGATGGGAAATCTGGCTCCAAGGCGGGCAGAGGAGGAGCTGGAATGCAGCTTCCCAGGGAGCCTGTGGAGCCATGTGTTATGGGGGAAGAAGGAAGGTGGTGATGGAGGCCACCAGCTGTGGAGCACTGGGCCACTCTCCTCACCTGGTGGCCACCAGCTGGATGTCAGGCTGGTGTCTGGCTGTGATCCCTCTGCCTGATGGACTGCTGTGGTCAGAGCCATCGAGGCTGCTGTTGGCATGAGAGCTCCTGGGCGTAGATCACAAATTGAATTGGAGCCCCTGGAAAATGACCGCCCTTCGTAACTGCTGAACGTTTCCCTTCATCATCATCATGTGCAGCTACACTGCAGCTCTGTCAGGGATCACAGCAGCTTTCAGCCCAGAGCTGAGCTGGTTTTGAGCCCTTCTCTCCCACCATGGGCAAAGCTCTGCTGTCCCTGTCCCTTCCCATGGGATCAGCCCTGTTCCCAGGGTATATCCTGCTTCATCCAGAGAGAAACCAGTTTCCGTCCCACAAATCCTTTCTCAGTGGCTGGTACTAATGGAGAAGAGAAGTAATCAAGCCGGTTTAACCCCCCTGCTACCTGTGACTCTCCTGCAAAGCTCATTAATGAGCCAGCTCAGGTCATGCTAATTACCGTAACCCCGGCAGGCTGGTGAGAGCACCAGGAGTTAACTAACACTCAATTAACCCCTGGTTGTTCATGATGATTTCCCCTGTTCACAGCAGCCGTCAGAAGTCAACAAGGAAACAGTGGCAGGCAGGAGGCAGATGAGCCTCTTGTGCAGCTGGGGAGGTGACAACTTTCCTGTGTGGCTCAGGAGCCACACAACTGAGCTCTTCAGCTGCTCTTGCCTGGTGATTTGGGGCACCTTGGCCCCTCTTTGAGTCAGGAGTGTCAGGTCCCAGCTGCTTCTCCACCCCTGGAAGCACCCAGGCAGATGGATGCAGGGAGCATCCAGCCCTGGTGCAAGGGGCCAGAGCAGGTGGGATGGAGAAACCAGGAGGGGGTGAGATGGTCAGGAAGGTCCTTCACCAGGAACACAGACCCCATCCCATGGGTCTCTGGGAGCTTTTGACCATGGTGTATCTCATGCCAGGCTCCCAGGGCACCTCGGCTGCAGGGCTCAGATGTGTGAGGGTTGGAGCCACCCCAGCTCCTTGCACCCCACAGGCTGTGCAGAGGGGCTGGATTCCTGAGCTGCTGCCCAGAATGTGCCCTGCAGTTGCTATGGTGACATTGCCATTTCTTACCTCACTGGGGGGAAAAAAGCCTCCAAACATTTAATTCTGCAGCCCACCTGGGAGCCTTTTAAACTCCCCATTCGGTGTTTGACATGTAATAATTTTTCTGCTTTTAAGATTATCCTAAAATGCTCATTCTCTTTCTCAAAATCTCAGCAGTGGAGCCTCAGAAAGAAATCAGCATAAAAAATACCAATACAAATTTCAAATGCCAATTTGTCACCATCACTGGGAACAGGCAGTGACAGGCACCGGGGAAGGAGACACAGCAGAGTGAGTCAGGGCTGACAGCGCCGGCACGCTCCAGCCACTGCTGACCGGCTCCCGTGGGAGATGCCAGGTGCAGAGCTGAGCCCACAGTTGAGAGGGGAGAGGAGGTGGTGGGTGGAAGCGAGGAATTTGGGGAGGAGAGCTGCTCCTGGCTGGTAGCAAGGAGGGCTTTGATCTGCTGCCCCACATACACGTTGTTCGAGAGAGTCATCAATGCAAAAAGGAAAAGAAGATGAAACCTCCCTTAAGAAACCAAATTAAGATTTGGCTCAATTCCCCGGGTCTGCCTCGTGCTCCCAGGTGACCTGGGATCCCCCCGGATTTCCCGGATGGTGCGGGGGAGCAGAGCCCAGCCCTGCCAGGCTCCCAACCTCGACGTGCAAATAAATATAGTCAAAACTGTCAGGCGCCGGGTGCTGCGGTGCCAGGAGGCACTTGGGTACCACCAGCGGGACCCCATCATATGGCTGTTCATGCTTGGGTATCCACACACCTTCCCAAGCAGATGGTCTGCTCCACAGCACTGGGATCCAGCAAGCCTGTGGAGCAATTTAATCTCCAGAAATAATTTAATATGGCTTCCTCCAGAGTATGGCGGTTTGGGGTTTTTTTCCCTGACCAGCCATAGAATAATTTAATCCTGCCTTCTGTGTGAAGGTCTATTTTGAGCTTGCCACCTGCAGAGTGTTTTAATCCCACAACTCACAAAGTAATTCAATCCTCTCCCTTGGTGAGTAATTTAATCCTCTAATTCCAGGGTAATTTAATCCCCTCCCTGGGGAATAATGGAATAATTTGATCCTCCATTTCCAGAGTAATGTGATCCTCTACCTGAGAAGCTCAAAACTTCAAACCAGCCACCTGCCTATCTGCAGGCACTGCCATTTCTGCAAAACGCTCCCTGCCAGGTGGGGATCTGGGAGTTCTTCCAGTGAATCCATCCCCACACTGGCCAGAGTAATCCATGCAGGTCCAGAATGGGCAAAACCATTCGGCACCGCCTGACCCTGGAGCACTTGAGCCTGGATATGTGTGATGGCTTCATTTAAATTCCTCAACCAATTAATCCATTTGCTGATGAATTATTTTTAATCAGGGTCGGTGCTGTGGTTGTTAAAGCAGGGCAGCCTTTTCCCCCACTCTGGGGGGCTGCTGGCGTGAGGGGAGGGCTCCTGTGGGCTTGTTTTGGTCCGAGTGCTCAGTTCTACATATAAATAGATACATACACACACATATATATGGATTGTCTTCCCATTTACCTGGAAGGGCAGTGCTGTGTCCCCTCACGTAGCATTATCTCCACCAGGGCTGGCCATTGAAATGTCTTAACCCCAGGTGCCATTCAGTCAGGACCCCCTTGCACTGAGGGTCTGCAAGCCAGATCCCAGCATCCAACTCCCCCCGAGGGGCTGGGAGCACGGCAGGGCTGTGGTGACCCCCGACTCCTGGAGCTGAGCACCCCTGCCCTGCCACGGCATCCTGGGCACATTCATGTCCTCCATCCACACTGTCCACTCTCACGGGGCCTTTGGGCATGTCACATGCCACCTCCACTGTGGAATTCCACCTTGAAAGCAATGGAGACTCCCTGTGGAGTGGCAGGAAAGAGAGATTCGCTGCAGGAGCCTGCCTGGTTTACACCTCTTCCCCCTCATTTCTGCTTAGCAAAGGCTCAATAGGAGAAAGAGTTTCCTCAGCCGAGATGTTAAAAAGAGAAATCCCAATAATGATAGTGTCCATTTCCATGCAGAGGAGGATCTGTGGAGTATGCAGAACAGAAATATTTCCCTGTCCCTCTAAAGACTGCAGCAGTTTGTACTCAGGAGAGGGATTAGCATACTAGGAAGGAAATAACACCCTGAGAAACACTTGTGGGAGAGGAGAAGGAGGGAGCAGGGCAGGAGGAGAGACCTGCAAACAGGGTCTGTTGAGGCCATGTTGACCCCAGGTTTGGGGTGCCAAGGGACAGATGGGGTGATGCCAAGGCACAGAGGGAAAGGTGTCCCACGGTGGCAGAGGGGGATGGGGTTGGAGCCCACCCGCTGCCTGGGGAGTCCCCAAGCCAGGCAGCCCCACCCATGTGGGGCCCTTTTGCACAGGGTGGTCTGTCCTGCATCGCCTGTCACATCCCCAGGGAAAAGCGATGAGGCTGAGACTGGGATGATTCTTTTTGTTTAATCCCACTGTCGAGTTGGTGCTTAAATCTTGGAAGCCGAAGGAGAGGCAAGTGGTTTGGAGGACCAGAGCCAATTTCATCACTCCCTCTCTGTTACTTCCATCTGTAAAGTGCTGAAGTTAACATCCAGTTCCCCCCTTGCTGTGGCCCCCTGGGACAACCCCATCACCCTCCACAGCTCTCTGCAGCCTCCCTCTGGGGCTGCACTGGGCTCAGAGGTGCCAGTGATAATTGCCTTTCCTAGGGACAGAGAATTCGAACAAAAGTCCTTGCCTGGGCTAAGCAGAAATCATTGCTCGTTCTACCGCATGCTTTATATGCCCTGGTCCTGCCTGGGACTGCTAAAATTCTGGTTTTAAAACTCTGCTTTGTACAAAAGTCTGTCCTGGATATGTCATCTTGCATTCTAACGTGATATATTAAACAAATAATTCTTTATGTGCAAAGCGTTCCTAAGTACCTGCAGGCCAGAGGGAAGAGAGGGGCTTGAATATCTTTAAAAATCCCATTCTAAATGTTTCCACTTCAAAGCCTCTTCTGCAAATTCTGCTCCGTGCCACATCTCGTGCCCAAAAGTCAGCTCTGCCAGTGCCTTCTGTGTGATGCTGATGCCACGTGGCAATGCTCTGTGGGGCAGTGGTGGGCTTGTGCTGGCTGTGCTGTGTCTCCCAGATGTTGTAGCCTTCTGCTGGAGTGGGGAAAGAGAGCAGGAGAAAAGTCTCTCCCTGTGCTCCTTGAAATACGAGCCGCTCTCTTTAACCAGTCTCGGTGTTCACTCACCTCTCTTCCCCTCTAATGAGTCGGGTTTTGTTCCGTATCACGTCTGGATGCGCGTTGTGGGTAATTGATGGACAGGACCCGACCTCTGAAAGCTATCAACGTAGCCACTGTGAAATCACACGTCCAAATATGTTTATCTTCCCAGCTTTTTGGGCCCGAGTGCTCTTGGACATGGATTTCCGTACTTCAAGAAGGAGAGCAAATTTCCTTCAAAATGTCAGCATAGAAATGAAAGATAAAAGGGAAGACACAGGGGCTGCTTAAACTTTGCATTCACAGCAAAGCGGAGTGGCGTGGCTCGGAGGGAAGGAACTGGAGCTCAGCCATGGGCAGGCCATTTCGGGGGGGTTGGTGGTGCCTCAGGGGTCTGAATGCTGCCCCGTGATGAGTGCACTTCCAATGGTGACTCCAGCCAGCACTGGTGTGCAAACCACCTGCTCTTCTCCACTTGTTTTCCCCAGGATCCATCCCAGCGGGCTGGAGTCTGGGTATCTTCTCCCGCTGTGAGCTGAACTGGTATTTTGCACAAGTGGGTCTCTGGGGTCACACCATGTGTCCACCCCAGCACTGGGGGAGGTCTGCATTCACCTGGTGTTGCTCTAGTACGTGAGGAAGCGGCCGTGGCTGCTCTGAGCCTCTGCTCTGCCAGTAGCGGGACAGGGCTGTCCTGTGGCTGCAGCCCCTGGGAGCGGCACGGTGATGGGCTCATGTCTGTGCAGGTACACCCTGCCTGCCCTCGGCGTGCCTTTTGAGTGCTCTGTGAGTAACTCTCGATTGCAGGAATCACTCTCCACACAAGCACCTCTCCAAAGCAGCAGCAGATGTTCGATGTTCCTCCTCGGTCCCTCCCTGAGCTGTGGGCACAGGAGGAAAGCAGCCGAGCTGCAGCCAGGAAGCTGGGAGGATTTCCCTGACCAGCCAGGAGGACGGAGACCACTCCTGCCACCTGGGCACAGCTGTCCTCTCCTGGCCAGACCCTGGTGGGGCTGCCCACAACCACCACGGAGGCATTTCAGGCAAAGCACGAGTCCTCCCCCGTTGCAGCCGGAGCGGCCGCAGCGTGCTCCCTGCGTGCTGCTGATTGACAGCCGAGACGCGCGGCCGCACATCTTGTTTTCAGCAATCTGGGTGTTTGTGTTGGCAGAGCCTGGCTCACGCTCACGACAGGAGCTGCCTCTCACTGTCAGCAGCAGCTCTGCCGTCGCTGAGCCTTTGCACACCCACCTCTTGCCGGAGTTGCTGGCGGCTCCACCAGCCTCTGCTCCTGGCACCTCTCGCGTGGCCGCCGGGGGCCGTGGCGCTGGCAGGCACCTGCTCCCCGCCCTCCTGCAAGCACAGGTTTTGCCCCTCTTTTGATGTAGCCCTGTTGCTCACTGTGCCCCAGCCATCATCTGTCTCCCACTGTCCTGGGGAGCCCCTCATGCACCAGGATCAAGGCTTAGTCTGCTTCCAGCCTCCCTCCTGAAGTTGTCTGCTTTAAATACCGACAGTGGGAGAAGTGAGGAGCCCTTATGGGTTTGCTGTGGAGCTCCTTGGGGAGGGTGTAGTTTGTGCTAAGCAAGAGCTGGGAGTATAGTCTGAGAGTGGCCCCTCTGGGCTCTCATCTCTGTCTCCAGCCTTTTCTTGAAGAGCTCTGAGACAGGAGGATGAGCTACTGGAGCAGGTCCATGGTGGGATGCGGGTGGCAGCAGAGCCAGGGCCCTGCTCAGAGCCGTGCTGCCGACCCAGCCCATCAGCTGCATCCTGTCAGTCCTGCTCACACTCCCAGAAACTCTCCAGGAGCTCTGAGGCTGCACCAACTGTGACTGCAACCCCTGGGATGGGGCTGCCTGCCCAGGCTCCTGCTGCATGTCTGTCTGGGCTGCATTTAGTTGTTTCTAGTGTGGAATGCAGATGCTGGATGTGAGCTGGACCTACTCAGCTGCAGCCACTGTCCCACTCCATGCGAGGAGTGCAGGTCCCCAGCCCTGCTGTGGCTGCTCCTGGCTGTGCAGCCCCATGTCCATCCCTTGCAGTGCCCTGTCCTCCTGTTGCACTGTCACCAGGAGATCCCACCGCGGGGCCAGCGAGCCCTCAGCCTGCCAGCAGGGCTCGGCTCTGCCCGCTGCTGCTGTGCAGGGACCTGACAGCGGCACGGGGTGAGAGCCGTGTGCCTCTGCCTTGGGATGACAGATGCTGCCGTGCCCGGCGAAGCTTCCAGGCTCTGCCTGAGAGTGGTCGGGAGCGGAAGGAGCTCTTGCCTGGTATTGCCGGGGAAGGGAGGTGAGGAGAAAGAGGGGGGCGAGCTGGAACACGGGTGCATCTGGGGACACGAGCTCGGCAGCAGGGCAGCGGGGAGGGGAGCGTGCGGGAGGGGAGCCTGGACTCAGGTGTGTGTGTGTGTGTGTGTGCATAAAGGTCGTGTGTTCATTGCCTGACAACATGTCCATATAGCAAAATCACCTCAAAATCACCCTCCCCACCCCAGGGACAGCAAATAATACTGAGACAGCTGTAGAGGCTTCATGACTCAAACGAGAGCCTGGTTGCCAACCTACTCCTCTCCTTCTTTCCTACTAGCGCTAAAAAAACTCAGAGAGGGTTTTGCAGCCCTAAATCCAGCTCAAGGCTCATTTGCAGCCTGCCAGCAGAATATTAGGTTGGGGCACTTGGTCTGCAAAGGTCAGGGCTGCAGGAGGAAGCTTTGAGCCACCTCTGAGACCTCTCAGTAGCCCCAATGCCCCTTTTGGTTCTATCATCAGAAATGCATCCAAAACGGCACCTTTTTGATGGAGAAATGTAAATAGAGATAGACTTTTGGAAGTCCTCACTTCTGTGGAAGTGAAGACAAGCCACATTTCATCCCACCCTCCCTGGAGCTCTGGAAGCCTCCTGTGCTGCCAGAGCAGCTCTTGCACAGGTAGCCCCTCTTGGGAGGCATGTACCCTCCTCTAGCAAATGCATTTACCACAGTGTGAAGCACAAACTTGTCTGCTCCGTGTGTGACTCCAGGCTGTATTGTAGATTAAAAGATTTGTCTTTCTGCTTTATCCAGCAGGTGGGTCTCTGGTGGCTGTTTCAATACCATTCCTGCATGGGCTCTGGGATGTCTGTGCTGAGGTTCTCTGTAAACTCAATTACACCGTGGTAATAGCATGGTATTGACTCAGGAGCCTCAGCAACACAGGACTCTTGCCGTTTATTAGTTGTTTAATTATATGGCACATAAGGCCAAAATAATGTCATTAGCTAATTAGCCCATGTTGGGGGTATTTGTAATTTTTCTTAAATGAATGTTAACATCAGTGAAAGGTGTCAGCTGGTAGCCCAAGAGTCAGGGCTCCTTTTGTACACAGAGCAGGTTGAGGCTGATTCCAGCCTAGATGCTCCTTCATGTGTCCCATGGGCACAGATCCCCTGCCACCTCCGAGGACAAGATGTCCCTGTTCAAGGGTTTGGGTGAGTTACTGATAACAGCACCTTCTCACAACGTGACTGGGACCCCCAGCACCCTCCAAAGAGCTCACTGTGGGCATGGCTGGGCCAAGCCCCTGTCCAGGGGTTATGCAATAGCAGCATTTTCAGGATTTGAGGAGTAGTACAGTGGCACTGAAAGGCGCAGCTCTCCAGGAATGTCACACAGCTCAGCCCAGACACTGACCATGTGCTGCCAGAGCCGCTGTGAGTCACTGCCCCGTGTCTGACACCAGCCACGCGCCGCTGAGCACGCTGACAAAGGGAAGCCAATGGCACGTGCTGCAGTCGTAACCCACCAGAGGGGTGACAGCAGCACAGCCACAGGGCTGAACCTTATTGTGGCACCCCCGGTGCTGCTCCTGCTGCCTGTTTGGCCCAGGAATCCACCCCGTTACTCAGCTGCTGCTCCCGCTGCCTGTTTGGCCCAGGAATCCACCCCGTTACTCAGTGGTGCCCCATTCTCCTCTGCCTGAGGGGCTGGGAAAGGCAGAGCCCGTGTGTCTCCTGCAGGAGATGCTGCCAGGGCTGCCGTGACTGCCAGCACACACCCCATCCCCATTCCTGCGTGCAGACTCCAGTATGGACTTCCCTGCATTCCCGGACTCCAGTATGGAACCTTCTGGACTGGGGCAGTGTGCTAGGGATCAGTCTGCCATGGGATCTGCTCCTCATTTCACCCTGGCGACAGGACACAAAGCAGCAACATCCCAGTGGCTCAGCCGGAGGTGGATGCAGGCTGCTGGCATGGAGATGGGGTGTGTTAATCCTGTGGGATAAATCCCGTGGGATTAGGAGTTCTGCAAGACAGTTCTGGCTGTCGCCCTGTGGTTTCTGTGGCTTTTCAAGGAGGAGGCAGCATTGCCATGTGGGAGCACTCTGGGCAGGATGTCCATCAGGGATATTGTTATAATTAGCATTTCTTGGCTGCTCTATCCCACCAGCACCAAAGGTTTTCAGCGTGATGACTCCTGACTTAAGGTTAGTCCTTCAGCTGGCTGCTTTGGGCCTGCAATTCCCAGTTGTGTTGCCCCCACAGAATTCTTACCGTTATTTAACCCAAACAGGTCAGCTCTGTGCTTTACAAAATACATTTGCTGATCCTGAAGGTTTCTAAATGTCTTTCAATCTGGCTGGGTCCATTCCAAACTGAAAAATTGCAGGCCCCTGCAGATGCTTTCATGTCCTTGAGGACAACTTCTGCTGACTGGAGAACCTCCCTGAGGAGCCCACACGCTTCTGAGAGGTTCAAGAGTCCATAGCAAATAACTCCAAAATTAACCATGCAGGCCTCACCCAAGTCCTCAAAGGCACAAGTTCAGATGAATAAAATAAATTTGGAGTTAATAGACCACACAGAATTTGAAATAGACATTTCAAAAAGGGGAGGGGGAATAGAAGACTTGTCCAATAGTTAGAAATCTTCCCTCTTTCAAACTTTATCTCCCCAGTGCCTTAGCTGTTTAATTGGAGACTCTCTCGAATAATTCTATTCCAGAGTAGAGAATTCTTTGGTGGACAGATTTATTTTTTAAAGACACGTTAGGGGAAAACAAAACTGGGCTTGTAAGGAGGATGAGTTACATCCTTCTGCTGGCCATTGCTGGTGTGGTTCCACAGCACTGCTGTGAGATAATCACCCATTCTCCCATGCTCTGCCGCTCACCTTAATAACTCTCCCAGGATTTGATGTAATGGTTTACATAACCTTTCTGAAGCATCCTGAATTCTGATGCATCCAGCACTTAAATGTGACATTGAGTCAACTCTGAAGTACTTTACAGCTGGGTGATGCTGCTTGGGGCTACGGCAGACGATGAATGGAAAAGTTTCACTTACCAAGATGAACTTTTTACCAGCTGAGCTGTGTGTCTGGAAGAAATCTCAGGATCTCAAATCCTGAGCTGGGGGCTGGGTTTGTCTCCCTGTGCTGCTGTGGATGCGTGTAGCACCAGGGTTGATCCAGGGCAGCAACTGTGGACTTGAGTTCCTGTTACCTGTCTGCATGTGGCCTCTCTGTAGGTACCTGCCTTGGAGCCCACTGGCTGGATGACATTTATAGTCAGCGGGGAGAAAAAAGGCACGTCCAGGCAAAATTCATTTGACCTTTCTCAGGCAGCCACCTTAGAACGAGATTAATCCTGCCCCTGAGAGGCCTTTTCTCTCCATTAGCGGTACAGGAGTTCATCCAGCTTGTCCGTGGATGCAGGCTGTGTTTGGGCAGATGTATCCCCCTGGATCCCTGCTGGGCTGTAGGATTTGTGCGTGGCCAGGAAAGATGCTTTGCTCCTTCCTGAGGCAGTGTGCAGAGTGCAGGTGTGGGGCCTGGGCAGCCCTGCTTCCCCCCAGCACCCTCCCCAGCCAGGGCTCTGGCACGTGGCATTTGCCAGCCCTACCAAAGGCGCAGGCTCAGAGGGCAGGGATAAAGATAGGCATTTTCTGATATCTGGGGCTGATTCTGCTGTCTTCAAAATCCCTCAGTAATTGCTGGTGTTGACTATATATGTAAATCTGTATCTATAATAGTCTCTCTCATGTATGTCTGTGTATATATATACGCAGGCACACGTAGATGTGTGTGTATCTAACATATGTGCTCCCAGCCCACACAACATATGGGGCTCTGAGCGCCACCGGAGCGTGCGCGCTCCTCGATCCCGGCTCGCGTGGCACCCACGGAGCGGGGCGGGGTGACATCCTGCCTGTGCCAGCCTCACCACCCATCCCGACCTGCCATTGCCCCCCCGATCCATCCCGGTGGGATTTTCACCCTGCACAGCGAGGACGTGGTCCCGGCTGTCACCACTGTCCCCCAGAAGGCGTGTGGGGTGGTGGCACCCTCCTGTGCTCCCCAGGTTTTCAGGGTTTGGTCTTTGCTGGGAGAAGGCCAAGGCTTGTGAGGAGCCTTGCAGCGCTCCCAGTGCAGGGGGAGGCAGTGGGATGTAGCAGGCTCTGGTGCTTCATTGTGGCTCGTTCATTAGTTCATGTGTCTTAATAAATCAGGCTGGCCCTCTGCCAGCAGGGAGTAACTCAGGCTGGGTTGCGAGGGAAGCACCTTGGGAATGGGAAAGAGCCCATGGAAAGCACAGCTGTGCCCCAGGCACACACAGGAACCTACCCCAAAGCCCTTGGGGCTTGTGCTACTCCAGATTCTGGGCCAAAATCACTCAGAGAAGGGGCTTTTGGCTGTACCTTTCCCCTTGGGGTGAGATGTGGCTGCAGGGTGTTCCCAGGCCAGCATCCAGCGCAAGTGCCCATGACACGGTGCTCCAGGTGTGCAGGGAGAGCAGGCTCTCCAGGGTGCTATCCAACACCCCAATCCCACAGCAGCTGGAGGTGCTGCCTGAGCCTTTTCCCCATCTCTAGAAAGGTCACCATGTCTCCCAGCTCGTTCTTTTTGCCAGTGTGAGTACCTGTATCAGACACTGAGCACAGCCCCAGTACCGTGATGCAGGTCCTGCTACCATGGCTGGTCACAGTGAAGCAACATGATTTAATTTTGTGATTTCCAGCCCTGGCATATTCACAGAATCACAGAATATTCAGAATTAGTCCAGAGGAGCAGAGCTGAGGGAAGCAAGGGTCTGGAGTAGTGCGGGGATGGGGAGGGAGAGCAGACCCAGCTGAGGGTGGTCTCTGTACTGGCTGTGAGCTGAGCACGTCCTGTGCCAAAGCACAGGAAGCAGAGCAGGCCAGGGAGGAGAGGGCAGGTGTAAGAAAATTCAGGTGTGCAGCTGGGAAAGAGCCTTTCCATAAGAGAGCTGTTGGTGTCAACGATGTTGGTAGTGTCACTGATGGAGAAATTCAATCACTTCCAATGAGGGAAAAATAATTGTCTTTCGAGGTACAGTAGGTTGTTGTCATTTTCCTATGACACACTCCATCAACTTTCAATTTCTAGTACAAAAGCCCTTCGTTCTTGCTCGGGTCTCTCTAATCCATTGCAGTGAGCACTCATGGCAGACATGGCATAGGCTGGGGGAGTCGTCTGGGAACAGAAGGGTCCAAATTGTACCAAACTGAGAGGAGCAGCCAGACCCTGCTATGTGCAGAGGGTGCCAGATGGGGGACACCAACTTGGGTCAGCAGTCAGTGAAATACCTCATCCCCTTGAGCCCCAGGTTCTGTAAAACAAGGAAAACAAAATGGTGAGGGGCTCACATAGCTTGGGTGGGGGGGCTTGGGGTGACCTCTGGCATCGGGATCCCAGGCAGGTTTGGCACAGGAAGGCTCAGACCCTCTGGGGCTGGAGGATGCAGGTTCAGTGCCATCCTCCCCTCTGGTATCGGTGGTGACAGAGAGGAGAGGAAGGGGAGAGTGCCCAGCAGTGATTTGGAGCAGAGGTGTGTGCACAGGAAAGCCAGAGCTCAGCACTCCACTGCCACTAGGTGAAATAAGAGGTGATTAGCAAAATATCCCAGCATCCCAGCCACAGAGCCTTCTCCTCTAGCCCTGGAAGAGGAAATATGTATTTAGAACCACTGCTCTAACGGAGAGAGGTAATGATGTGTTTCAAGGCAGAGCTGGTATCATTCATAAAGCCCGTGCTGCTTAATTACATCTGCCCCATTTAGGAGAAAAATGATTTCCCAGTGAGTTTCTGGTTTGTTTTCCCTCTGTCCCGCTGCATCTCACCATGGCTCCAGCTGTTTGTCAGGCTCCTCGGGATGTCTGTCTCCAACCACAGCTTGAGGCTGGCTGCCAGCCCCAGGGACTGAGGACTGGCACTGTCACCAAGTGCCAGCCACCCAGAGAGGCCCCAGAGCTCAGGGTGGGCAGAACTGAGGTGATGCCATCCTACACTGACCCGGGCTGGGGTAGCAGGGTAAGTCCCTTGTTCTTACGGGACAATAGTCAGACTAGTTGACCCAGAGTCACAGAATCACAAAATATTCTGAGTTGGGAGGGACCCACAAGGACCATCGAGTCCCACTCCTGGCCCTGCACAGGACCATCCCCGAGAGTCACACCATGTGCCCGAGAGTGTTGTCCAAACGCTTCCTGAACTCTGTCAGGCTTGGTGCTGTGACCACTTCCCTGGGGAGCCTGTTCCAGTGCCCAGCCACCCACTGGGTGAAGAACTTTCTCCTGATACCCAGCCAGGCACACAGCCCTGCTTTCCTTGCTGGAGACGCCTTGGGGACCCTGATATTTTCCTGGCAGGCTGTGGCACACTGCTGTCCATGGGTACCTGTGCCTGCTGCCGGTTCCACTGCCCTCCGGCCCTGTGAGCCGGGGCTCTTCCTTCCAGAGAAGAGCTTTTCGTGCTGCTTTTAAGCAGCCTTAGCCTGTGGTGCTTTCCTTTCGCCTGTCAGCTCTAGCCTGACGTTATTTGGGTAGAAGCAGAGGGGTGGGAGTGTAGAGAAGCAAAATGGTGGCTTTTTTTATTTCTTGCATTCATAAGACATTTCAAGTGACACACAGAGACAATAACGTATCACTCAGCTCGAGTACAGCTTGAATGGTTTAAAAATACGCTTCTGAACTTTCCACCCCTATTCATGCACAGGCACCATCCCTTTGGGGTCTGCACTTTGGCAAGAACAAGCAAGGAGTTAAGCAGCTCGGCAAGACGAGCTATTTATGGATGTTGCGAGCTCCCTGCTCTGCTCCCATACCCCATTCAATCCTCTAATTATGTGCAGTTGTTTCATGCTGTGTCTCACCGCACGCTCTCTGGGGGAAACCGCTGGGGCTTTGCCAGTTGATGAGGAGGGGGTGGGAAGGGGGAAGACTCTGCCACACGCGCCGATGCAGCCTGGGAAAACAAGGGATGCTGTGAGGTTGTTTGTCTGTGGGCTGTGGGGATACGAGGGCACGGCCCTGGGACCTTCTGGACACGGAAGCAGAGCTTATAAGAGCAACACCCCCAGCAGGGGACTTACCTGTGGGAAGGAGGGTGTAGCAACAGAGGGTGTGGAGAGACTACCCCCATCCCTGGGTTCAGTCCCCCGTGTCCCAAGCCCTCCCTGTGAAACGGAGCCCAGAAGCTGCAAGGCAAACATGAGAGCAGGAGGGACCGCAGGGCTTGCCAGCCCCTGCCAATGCTGCCCTCCAGACAGTTCCTCTACAGCACTGCCAGCTTGGAGAAGAGAGTGGCTGCTGCCAGGACTCTGAGCCTCCCCTGGCAAGCCCGCCCAGCTGCAGGCTTGCTCCGGGGTAACTTGAAAGCGTCCCATGAAAGCTGCCCCTTCCACCTCCGTAAACCCCTGCGAAGATGCTCCTCCAGCATCATAAGAATTTTAGTTAATCCACTAATAGTCTTTGAATAAGTCGACCAAACAAGAAAAGAGATGAGAATAATCTCCGGTGCCTGGAGCTGCGTGGCTCTTGCATTAAAGCAGCTCAGTGAGCATCCTCAGAGCAGCAGCCTGCACCCATCACCCCTGGTGTTTCACACTCCCAAGACGCTCTCAGCAGCTTTTCTGGCCCTTAGGAATGGTGACAAAGTGGTCTGGGGGAGGCCAGCCACAGCCAGCACCCTGTGTCCCCTCCACACTGCAGGGTGAATGGGCACTGGGAGGACTGAAGGGACCAGCACCCCCTGCTCATCCAGAGGCTGGGCAGGGCCAGGGGGATCTGTGCAGATCCTTGTGGGCACAGGGTCCAATACCCCCAGGGCTGGCATCTGCAGGACTGGTAAGACTGGGGGCTTTTGCTGGTTACACTGGTCTCGGATAAGTTGCTCGTGGGAACTGGAGATGCCCAGACTCAGGTTTTCGTGTGGGTCTACCAGGCATGCAGGGCTTTTACCTTCCCTATGTATCTCTACTCATGTCTCCTTCTCCCTCCAATCCTCTGCCTTGCACTTCCCTTCTGGCTTATCCTGACCAGCACCAGTGATCCTGGGTCTCCTGGGTCCTTCCCATGGAAGTGTGGCCCAGCTCTGCCCAGGAATGGCAGAGAGAGCAGGAATGTCTTCTCCCTTTACCCTCCCCAAACTGGACCAAAGGTCATCTACCCATCCATTGCACCCCTGGGAACGGTGTTCAGACCCAGAAGCTTTCACAGACACATCCACGTGGGGGAATTATGTGACCTGTGCTGCTCCTGTCATTTGAGCCCTTCCAGCCATCCACCGTGCCCCCAGCCTGCTCCCAAGCCCATCAGCAGGGAAGGGAGGCTGTGGCCAAGCCCCTGTGTGGTCCCAGCAGGCAGCACAGGCAGTTCACATCCACCTCCATCTGCCACGGCATCCGGAGGCGCAGGCAGCCCCTGCACCACACACCTGGGCTCAGGGAGCCGGCCTGTGCCCTCCATCTGCTCCGTCTGTGGGGAGTGGGGCTGGGCCACCCGTGCCCCTCCAGCAGCTCGGTTCAGCTCTGGACAGCCTGGGGTGAAGGCAGGGTCCTGGCAGTCCCTCACCATGGAGGTTTAGATGCTGAAAGGGCCCCTCTGTACAGACCCAGTGCAGAAGGAGTTTGGGGTTCAGCCCCCACGAGAGCGAGGGGTCCCTCCCCCTGGCAGCCCACTTTGGTGGGCACTGATGGGGTGCTGGGGGCCATTGCCATGGGGCCCTTGCTGTGGAGTGGGGAATGCTGCCGGGAGCCAGAGGCTCCCCCTCCTTCCCAGCTCTGCTCTGCACGGGTTTGCTGTATTCTCACCTGATTAGCGGATTTGAAATACAGCCTTTGGCTTTGAGACCCAAAATAGATGTCAGGTTGTCTTTACTCCGCCGAAGGCTCCTTAGTATGTAAATCCCTCCCCAACACGGTCGGTGCAGCACCGTGCTTCCGAAGGGATGGCACCTCCGGGATCCCGGCTTTCCTGGGGATCCCCACCCCAGCTCCTGCCCGGCAGTGTCCTGCTGGGCAGGGGCTTCCCCAGGCCCTGACTGCAAGCCGTGGTGCAGGGGGGGGCTGGCACAGCCCCTGTGACAGGCACGTGTTAGGGATGGTGCTTTCCATCCCTCCTCCACTCCCCCCTTCCCCCCCTGTGCTACATGGGACCCGGCAGGTTTCCAGGGAGGCACTGGGGCCAGCGGGCAGTGACATTTGTTTTGTCACTTACGCTGTCGTCACCAAAAAAACCCTAAGAAATAGCTGCCTCTAGGGGAGAGCTGGGCCCGGTGACATTCGCTTCATCTTACAGCAACGAACGCATCCGGCAGCATCCCCAGGAACCGTGCGCTCCGTGCCGAGATAAACGAGCTCCGTGCTGCCAGCAGAGCGGCCTCCCAGCCCGTGCCAGTGCTGGGGACCGGCTGGGCACAGGCAGGGCCTCGCCAGGGGTCAGGGACACCCGTGCTACAGCAGCCCCCCACGAGCTGTGGGCTCTGCGGAGAGCCGGGAGCGGATGTTCATTTAGTGACATTAATTGCTTGATACTTTTGCAGTGTTCCCTACCTTGTAAAGATTGAGTCAAAAACCAGCGCCTGAGGAACTGGCTCTGCTAAACTGATGTTCATTAGAGCTGACTTGGCGCTACCTCATTAGGCTGCTGTAATTGAAGGAGTTAATTGATTATCAATAGTTTGAGTTCCCTCTCCTCATGCCCGCAAGGCCCTACTGGGTGTTCTTCGGGGGCCAGCATTCATCATGTGGCTCGGACGTGCCTCACTGCTGGCAGGCACAGCTTGGGTTGCTCCCCGCGTCCCCGGCTCCGTGCTGTGCTGTCGTGATGCCGGCAGCGTTTTCCGCGTGGGTCCTTTGCGTTCAGCTTATTCACCCAGATTTGGCACTCGCTCGAAACTGTCTAAAATACTTCTGATGGCTCCCCTCTCCGCGGCTGTTCTTTAATGCATATGTATTCTATTTGGAGAGGCTGCGTGTGGGGGTTCGGTGACTCTCTCCCGGGTGTGAAAGCAAAAGCAGAGCCTCCGAAGCAGCTGCTCCCTGCGCAGCTCTGTCCCGCAGTGCAGGGGTGGAGGGCACAGCCTGGGGGGGCCCGGCTGCCCGGCGGGGGCTGCGTGGCCATGCTCACACGCTGGCTTTCCTGAGCCTGGACTGACTCCCTCGCGCAGACACGTGCTGCTGACTCAGTCACACCTCTGCTGTTTTTAGAGGCGGCCTTCTAACACCCTGCCTCGTTCAGCAGAAACCAGGGAGATGCTGTGCTTCCCCCAGCCAGCCTGAAAACACATCCCCTGCACTCAGTTGCAGCTCTCGGGCTGCTCAGCCTGGCCCTGGGCTGCTGGAAATGGGACAGGCGTGGGTTTTGGGGTGAGAGGACGCCCCTGGCAGAGACAGGTCTGTGCTCATAGAGATCTCTGCCTTCTGCCCTGTCCTGCCCTCAAGTTCACCCTCATGTAGCCCTCCTGCCAGGAGCAGAGTGCCCAGAGCATCCTCAGGTACCCCTAGGAGCTGATGGTCCATTGCTGCACCCAGAAGACCACGGGTGACAAGGACGTGGTGATGCTGCAGCAGGCAAGCTGGGAATGGAAAAAAGGATCCTCTCCATACTTGCATCCTCACATCCCCACGAGGGCACAAGCAGGGCTCAGAAAGCCAGAGGGTAGGGGTGCCACATGCCATTTATCTGCTGCCAGACTTGTTTTTAGGCAAATGCCACTCCCCTGCCCCAGCTCAGGGTCTGTGCTGCATCACAGGTGACAGTACAGACAGCGAGGTGGGAGGTAGACAAGCCAGGAGGAAACTGTTGCTCCCCAACTTCGTTAGCTTTAACTAACGAGCTGTTTATAGGAGTGACACGACACCTGCTTTCCTCTTTATAAATTCAATAATTTATGAAAGGTATTAAAGGCAAAACAGCCTCCCGGATAAAGCCTGTGATGCGTGTACGCTGGGTATTAGCCAGACGGGACAATGAGCTACACTTGAATAACACACGAAGATATTTACCCTCTCCCTCTATAAATTATTAAGGGGCTTTTTTGCACGTAATTACATGAGCTTTTATGTTTCTCACTCCCTGCTTTTAATCCTTTTTGGAACGATGCCAGTCACTTATAACAGGAGCTGAGCAAACAGCAAACGCTGTGGCTGGGTTTGGGGTTGGGTTTGGGGTCGCTGCAGATGGTGGAGATGCAGGAAAGGGCACGGGTGTGAGCCCACCCTGCTTGGCACGTGGCACAACGCTGCAGGGAGGGACACCACATGGTGCCAGCCCTGTGGGGCTGGGATGGGGTTTGGCCCCAGCAGGAGGTGCTTTTCTCTGCCGTGGGTTCGGGGAGGTGGCCGTGGGAAAGTGCAAAGCCGGCTCCAGTGTTTTAAACGCCCTCCAACTGTGCATGTAAATCAATTATATGCAGATGTAATTGGGCGTGCAAATGTCACTGGGAGGCTGTTTACATGTGCAGTGTACATTAGGGGAGCACGTATGTGTGCAAAGGAACACTGAGGATATTAGTAATAATTACACCCTGAGAGTGTCCTGGTGCTGGGTCTGCTGCTTCTGCTTCTCTAGCTCTGGCCTTCAGGGAGCAGAGCTCCCTCCTTCCCCTGCCCCATGCCAGACCCCCCTTCCCTGACTGATGTGTTTGCTCCCTGGCCTGTGCCCAGTGCAGCTCAGCCCCCACCCCTGCTCCCCAGCACTGCCTCTCCCCATGCCCTGGCTGGTATGGCTGCGGCCCCAGCTGAGCCACGCCACACCAGGCAGGGGCCAAACTTCTTTTAAACATTAAGGTGAGGAGCCCATTTCATCCCCTCCAGGCACCCTGACCCCTTTCTCTCAGCTGGCAACCATTTGTGAGTCAGCCCCGGTGGGATGGCTCCTACATCACCTTCCTGTCCTCCATGCCCAGCACAGCCTTTGCTTCTTCAGCGTGGGCAATTGACAGGACTCTCCTGTCCTCCATGCTCACAGCTCTCTCCAAGCCCTCTCCTTTGTGCCAAATTCTTCAATCATTGCTCTTTGTCCTGTTGTGCAGCTCCTATTCTTACACCAAGCTGTTAAAAAGCTCTCACTGTCATAAATTCCTTGTCCCAGAAATTATCTTTCATCTCCTGAACGTGGGCTACAATAGGCACTGAGGTGCTTGATATTATTAATACCTTCTATATATGTGTCAATGAGCTTAAGAACTTAATGGAGCCTTTTCCCTCAGCCCTTCACGCCGCGTGTTTGGGCTGCTTGACAGAGCAGTCAAGCTATCAGTGCTTGACTCGGGCTGACATGAGGACATGTGGCCTCTCTCCGTTCCAGAACGCTGCATAGAAAGGCCTAATTTCCACACCCAGAATTGAAATGGGCTGGGGTGGTGACAGTGCCCTGGCAGAGACGTGGGTGAGGTGAGCTGAGCTGGGGCAGACCCCGTGTACCAGCAGCTTATCCCAATCTGCAGTAGCACTGGCTTGAGGGGGCCTACAGAAAGGCTTTTTTCTGCTCTTTATCCCTGTTCTCCAGATCATGGAGGTCATGTCATGATTTGAGATGTGCAAGGCATGAGCACAGCATCTCCTACCTCTCACCTCACCTTCAGTTGGACAGAGAGCTGGAGATGGGTCCAGCCACACGCCTGCAGCCTCCAGCGAGTGAGGCTGTGGTGGGGACAGTGGAGGGATCCCCTCCATGGCCTCACAGCCCCAGCCCATGTCCAGGGTGACATTCTATGGCGCCTGCCACTGCTGTCCCAAGTGAATGGCTGGTGGTCGAAGAATTTTTGGATCATTCTGCTCCAAATCAATAAGCCGAGCAGAGCAGGGAGCAGTACAAGACAGTACAGAAAGCATTATGATAATACTTGATAAGGATCCTCAGTTTCACTGAGGAGCAGCCATACAATGCGGAATTTGGATTCCCTCCAGCTGATAATGAGAAGCCACTGGACTGACTCAGCCTGCTGTGAGGAGGCATCAGCACACATCCAGATGGCCGTGGGGATGGGGGAGCAGGAATATCCTGCCTTGCCTCTTCGTCCCACTCCCCCCACACACCCTGAAATGTCACCACCTCCAGGGGAGAACGTGATCTGGGAGCACGTTTCTCCCTGACTGCATCCGCAGGGGCCCGGTGGAACAGCCATCCTCAGGAGCAAGGGTTCCTCAGGAGCAGGTCCTGCTGCCAGCAGTGCTGAGGAGGGCAGGGGAGGTCTGTGTCCATGTATTGTGCAAGGGACACACGAGACATCGAGGTGGCCTTTCCCTCCCTGTCCCGAGCAGCCAGGAGTTTATGGTGCCTTCTCCAGGGAGTGGTTAGGACTGGGCAGGAGCAAGGAGCTGGCTGCTGGTCGAGCCCAGGGGACATGCGAGGTACCCTCCTCTCCGGATGTGCAGGGGCAGAGCTGGCACAGACCCTCCCCCTGTCCCTGCTGCCAAAGGGAGGAGGCTGGAGGGGCAGACAGCCGATCTGGCGTTCCCAGAGCCAGTGCTGGCAGTACTTCAAGGTGTGGTACATCTTATCTCTGCCTGGCATTTGCATGGATTTTCTCAGCTCAGCTTGTTACGACGAAAGTGTGAAAATCTGAAAGAAAAGGAATGATAATAATAATGGGAGTAATTAAAATCCACCTCCCTCCTGCCAGCTCGGCCCTTTCTAGACCAATTGTGGGATTGCTGGACACGTGGACTGAAACCAAGGGAGACGAGAATGTCCCAAGTCTCTCCCTTGAGGGGCAGGTCCATTCCCCACTGCCCAGGTCCCTCATGTAGTGTGCAGGTGCCGCCTCTCTGGGAGGGAGCTGAGAGCAGGGATAAACTCCTGCCTCCTGCCAACAGAAGGGAACCATCTGCCACAGCCCGTTATCATCTGAGGATGGCAGTGGCAAAGAGCTGGAGCATCTGTCTGAGGGACGAGCCCCCGCAGATGGACACCCAAATGTTTTTGCTGTTCCCTGCAGGTTTTAAAGAGGAACATGTTCAGTGAGGGCGTGTGAGCCGAGCTGCTCTGCAGCATCCTGGGGCTGCACGGAGGTCAGCACAGGATAGTGGCACCTGGAGGGCTGGGGCACTTTGGGTCACTCCATGCTGCAAAAAGGAGGTTGACCCAGTTGAGGGGGGTTGACCCACAACATCTGGAGTTGGTCTCTGCAGCACTGGGGAGGCCAGTAAAGGTGATGGGCTAGGGAAAAAAGGCGTGTTTACTGCAAAGCTGTCAGCTGCACATAGCTCCAGGCTGTTAGTGGGGACAGGAGGGGATGGTACGTCCAGTGAGGTTTGGTTGTGTGCTTCTGGCTGTCCCCAGCACACTGTCACCCATGCTGCAACACCTCAGGGACATTAACAGTAAGCTCACCAGCCATGACGGGTCAGTAAATGCAGAAACATGGGAGCCTTTGGGGCTTCTGAGCAGGGGCCAGTGCAGTTCCTCTGGCAGACATCAGCAGGGTTCATTGCTGCCAGGATCTGCCTTTGTCCATAGTGTCCTTGAGACTGTTGGGATGAGGAAGTGTTGCCCGTGAGGTGGGGTGAGAGTTAAAAGAGGGAAAAACCCAAATGGCAGTGCTGCTCCTTGGGCAGGTTGGTTGTACTGGCTCCTCTTACCAGGGCCTTGGTGCTCTAGCTGAGAGAGCAGCTTTAAGGTGATGTTTTTTTCTCTCTGCACTCTCCATCTTTCCCATCGCCTCTCCCTGCTGCTGGCCAAAATGCACAATGTAGCTGTCAGAGCAAACCCGGGCTGTGCCCCACTGCCACGCCTGGGGCATCCGTGCTGCCCTCACCTCTCCTGCCACCCCTGGTCCCTCCACCGAGGTCCAGAATCATGGAGCCATAGACTGGTTTGCATTGGAAGAGATCTCGAAGATCCTCTAGTTCCAAACTCCTGCCGTGAGCAGGGACACCTTCCACTTAGACCGGGTTGCTCAGGGCCTCATCTAAGCTGGCCTCGGACACTTCCAGGGAAGGGAATCACTTGCGGAGGGTACACAGAAGGCAGGGTTTGCACAGGACTGTTCTATAGCAGAGGTGTGCACGGATGCCCAAAAGCTCGTCCCTGCTCCTGCACGCCCAGTCCCCCGTCCTCTGCCGCTCGCCTCGCTCCCAGGGTGGGGATGGCCGTCGGGAGCCGAGGTGGGAAAGACGGTCTTGGAAGGCCCCCTGCTTCCAGGCAGTGCATAGCATCACTCTCACACGCCACCAGTGCTGCGTGCATGGCGTACTTGCCGTGTCTTTGTGGAAGGGCTGAGGTGAAATCTCCCCTCTCACACATCAACAATGCCAGGAATTATTCCCGAGTGTTACTATTGAATACGCGGTGCCCTGCACTTTAGTGGGGCTTTAACGGGGGGGCGGGAGCATTAGAAACGGCATTCAGAGCTCTTAGCCTGTCTTTTGTCCTCTGTTTGTTTTTTTCTGGCCGCATTCAGATTGCCGGCTTTGTCTCTTTGTGAAGTGCTATTAACATCGATGGCATTGCTGCCGTAGCGGTGACAATAAGAGGCATCGATCCGCACTGAGTAAAGGTCTGAGGACCACTGAGAAGGGCCAGGCTGAGTTTCCTTGATGGCAGGAGGAGACCTGTGCACGCACATCCGCGTTGTCACCCCGCTGTGTTTCTTGCCGCGAGGATCCTGTGCCCAGGCCCACGCAGGGATGCACACCCTGGGAACTGGTACCCACTCTCCCAGCCGAGCTGGGGTCTGTGCCCGTGGGAGCCGAGGAGTGGGCAGGAGCGGGAGCAGAGAGCTGGAGTGATTCAGCCCTCAGCTGGCGAGTTCACCGTGCCCACCCTTTGTTTATTCCCGCTCTGCTCAGAAGCTCGGCTGTGCCAAGCGGGAGGATAACGGGGCTCCGGGGAGGCAGCAGCCTCTGCCTGAGTGCCAGGAGGGGCTCGAGCTGCCCGGGGCTTGCTCGTAGCCCACTGCAGGGACAGGAGCTTGGGACGGCCTCTCCTGTGCTCCATGGCAGGCTGGGGGGAGCCCATCGCACAGGACAGGCCTGGCGCCAGCTCAGAAGCTCCCATTTGCCGAAAGAGCCGTTCAAGGGAAGGCTCATGGGACCCAATGAAGGGGCTCGTGGCCCCAGCCCGTGCTACTGCCGAGGGCCCTGGTGCCCCTGCCTTGGGTCTGCCTTGGTCGGCAGCCAGGGACAGCTGGGTAGAAGCAGGACAGAGCAGGAAGCACCCCAGGAGAGCCCAGCCGAGAGGAAGCAGCAGGGGAAAGTCCACATTACAAGGAAACTTTGTGGCCATTCCGGGTGGAGAAATCGGCCTCAGCTGCGAGAGCCAGCGCTGGGCAAATCTAATGCTGCTCGATAAAGAGTGTCCATTATGGAAGGGGTGAAGTGGTGGGCAGTGCTCGCGAAGTCGTGCACTTAGTCCTGAATGAAAGGCCACCAGCTCAGCATGCGCCGGAGCCTCCGAGGGGGCCTTTGGGATCACCAGGTCCCTGACCTGTCCTCGGAGGCGTCCCCTCACCGCTTGCAGCCCGTTCCCTCTTATGTGCCGGGGCGGGAGAGACAGGGTAAAGAGGAGCAAAACGCTGTGCTGAGGTAGCTGCTGTAGGACGGACCCTCCGGAATCCCCAGGGTATCCCGGCATCGTCCCTCGGCGGACGCGGGCAGGGCTGGGCACCGACGCGACGGTGACGGGCAGAGCTCCGCTGGTCCGTCCTCTGCTGGCAGCG
>VWZT01000862.1:218007-278489 GCA_013397055.1 Pachycephala philippinensis
TATCCCAGCCCCTATTCCAGCCCATCCCTACCTCACAGCAGCTATCCCAGCCCATCCCCACCCAAAGACAGCTATCCCAGCCCATCCCCAAACCACAGCAGCTATCCCAGCCCATTCCGACCCCATGACAGCTATCCTAGCCCATTCCCACCTTACAGCTGCTATCCCAGCCTGCCCCCACCCCACAGCACCTATCCCAGCCCTTCCTCACCCCAGCAATCCCAGCCAGCATCGCTGCCCAAATCTTTCTTCCCCCTGCTTCTTCCCCGTCCATTCCCCTGGTTCCAAGAGCACACTTTGTCCCTCTCCCGGACCTCTTGCAAAGGCAGATGGGCAGAACAGCCGTGCCTGTCCCAGGTGCCAGGAGCAGAGGGGCAGCTCCCTCTGCCAGTGCTGAAGCCTCACTCAGCCCACGCAGCAGAGTGGGCTGGGACGCCGTAGGAGGAGGTGTCTGGGTTGGCTGTGCCTTCTCACCTGCTGCTCCTTGCTCCTTCCTGGATCCCGTTGGCTCAGCTGCTGAATGCCATGGAGGAGTGGGGGCCTCTGGAGTTCTCTGACAGTGAGCAAGGCCGAGAGAGAAATGTGCCCCTGGGCTAAAGCCTCCATGTCTTCCCACAGAGAGGTTTCCCCATAGCACCTGCCCACACCAGTGCTCAGGCAGCCCCAGCTCTCGCTGGGTCTCATGGGATGGGCAGGAGGTGACTGGAGGAGACAGTGGAGCTGATTTTACAGCTCCTGGGGAAGCGTCAGGTTTTCCAGGCCTTCTTGTGGACGGATTAATTACTAAACAAATGGCTACACCACTGTAACGCCGTACTGTGCTGCAGTTACTCTACACCTGTAATGTAATTACTGTGTGATACCTCTAATTACCACTGCTTCCTGGAAGGTTAACAACATCACTGAAGGACTTCTGGTTCCTTTAGTGTCCTGCTTCACATAGCCACGGTAGCACTGCTGAAGTTGGTGCTGTTCCATGTAAGTGACAAGTATAAAATCCTCCAACTTGAGGTTTTAATTCAGGGATTGATAAATCACTTTATAATAACACCACAATTATAGTGTAATTACAGTTGTTGAATTATAAAACACAACACAACCTGTTGGGGCTTGATGAGCTATGCTGGGTGACCACTGGGTGCTGCTACATGGTGGGACCCTGTCCCTTGGAGGCAGAGCTCGCCATGGGCACATCTCTGTGAGCATCCAGATGGAAAACAACTCACAGCTTGGCCAGGGTGGGTGTTTGGTCTCTCAAACACACCCAGTGCACTGAGTCAGCAGCTCTCCTCTGTTCTTTGCTGAACCTCGAGCAGGGTTCATCCTACCATGAGCAGAAATGGCTTTTGGTGGGAAAAGAGCCAGAAGAGCTTGTTAGGTAGTGGTAAAGGCTGGGATGGGAGAGAAAAGGGCTCCAAATGCTTAATTCAAATCAAACAACCCAAGAAAAACAAAGGGAGAAAGAAACGGAAGGCCATGACCTCAATTTTCTTCTAAGTCAATTTTTTCCACTTTCTTTCCATCCAGGGGAGTAAAAATGGGAGCTTTTGGCAGGGAATGGCAGCAGGGAGAGAGATCTCTGTGCCTCTGCTGTGTGTCCCAGCACGCTGTGACCCAGCCTGGGGACGTGCCTTACTCACAGGCAGTGTTGGTGGTTGTTTGAACCTGCAGCCTGTTGGGCAGTGTCAGGGCATGTGTGATACAGAGGGGGAGAGGGGTGTCTGGAGATGGGGCTTACTTGGGGAAGGGGACAAACAGCAGCCAGAGTCCCCCCTTCCCAGTGCTTCCCCAGCCCCCAGGCACTGTCAGCAGCGTGGGGTGGCCTCTGTCCCCTTGTCACCAGGAGAAAGCTGGGTCGCACAGAGGTGGCTGTGTCTGAGCAGCGTTAATTGTCAGCTTGACCCGGGCAATTGAATAAATGCTGATAAATGTCACCGAGAGCCTCATCTCGTCTCCAGCCCAGGCAGGGAGTGTGTGGCTCTCTCCATCCCTGAGGGCAGGAGGTCACTCCAGTCTGGCTCTGGAAGGGGAACAGCAGGGGGAACGCCCAGCCTTGAGCAGAGACCCCAACCACTGTGCTGGGGTGAATCCTGGGTGATTCCCACCTTCCAGCAGCAGCAATCAGGAGTGGCCAACAGGACCCCTGTGCGCCTGCATGGGATGCATGGAGTGTATTGGTGCAGCATGGCCGTGTTGGGGAGCCCTGCCATGAGCCCCACCAGTGGCTCAGTCCTTCCTCTGGCCTCCAACATCTTGGCCACCATCCCTTGCCCCCCTCCCAGGCCCGTACCCCATCCAAACAGCATCTCCTACCTGAGTTAGGATCAGGCAGGGCAGCAGGTCAGTGTCCCTGTCACAGGGGCTGGGGAGCTTGGCTTTGTTTCGCTCGTTCTCATGGTTAAGCACAGAAATGGTTCTGTTTAACCATCCTGCATGTTTTTTTCCATCATTGTATTCCCATGTCTCTCCAAGCTGGTCAGTGCCTTGGCATCCTGCAATGGATGTATGTACAATGAGCATTCCTCTCCTGGGCTCCAGAGGAGTGTCCTGGCAGAGGCCAAAGGCTTTGCCCTCTGAAGCACTCGTGTCCTTTGTCTCAGGGCTGGGGTCATTGTCCTGAGCTGGGGACAGTCCTTGGGTGAGCTGGAGGGTCCCCACAGGGAGCAGGGACAGAGTGAGGAGGTGCAGGACTGGGCTGTGCCTTTGGGACATGATTCCTGTGGTCCCACACTGTCCAAGAGATGCTCAAATGGCAAAATGCCTGTGGTTGCCATCAGACTGGGCTGACCTCTGCTCTGGGGGACAGGCTGGCCGTGGCTCCCTGGGCGATGCATCCCTGAGCACACAGCCCTGCCCTTGGGGCTGTAGGGTTTCTGATGCAGCCCAGCTCCTGCCACCCCACACAGCCCTCGCCTCCCTGGCAGCCCTTCCCCTCCCCACCCTATATTGCTCTTAGTTATATCAGTAGGACCCACAATTATTATTTTTTTTGTCATTTCCATTCTGTTTCTTCATCAGAATGCAAAACATTAAATATCGCTCTGGTAATTATGGTTAATTTCATAACCTGCACCTTAATTGGATTGGTCTCTGATGGGGAATTCTCGTAGGAGGGAGAAGCAGAAATATTTTGACGTGATCTATTCTTTCAGCTCTTTGTTTGGATTTGAGATGTCGAGTGTGAAATGGGAAACAACTGATTTAGACCTCAGAGGCAACCTGGGGGTGGTGAGCAAAGCCTGAGCATTCCAGAGGCACTTTGCACCCTCCAGCAGCCAAACCGCTCCCTCCTGTACCCGAACTCAGCCTTTCTCCACCTCTCCTTTGGATTGGGAATAGTCACAGAGAGCCACATCCATCCGGTCTACCCAAAATGTGAGCCTGAGGAGGCAGGGAGGCATCACAGTGAGCACTGGCCTGGAGGCTTGCTCTGCTGGCCCGTGGCGTGTGTGCTGTACCATGGAGCAAGGCATGGCACTCCTCAGGCTCCCCGTGGGTCTAAGGACTTTAGGGATGTGAGGGACACCCATAGGGATGCCTCTTTTCTGCTGGGAATTGGGCAGACGACAGCCCATGGGTGTCCCCAGGGCTGGAGAGGGACACCAGTCCCCTTGTGCCATGGTGGACCAGGCTGTCTCAGTGCTGCTGCCCAGGGAGGGGCCCAGGGCCCCCAGTGTTTGTCTGGGGCTGTGCCATGGGGTGGCCATCCCACAGAGCTGGTGTCTCCCTGCCACTTTGGGCCTGAGCTACGGTTTGCTCTGGGAAACATGGAATTGCGCTGCCGTTAGGTGCTGCCATTAAACTGATTTGTGCTCAGCGTGTTTATCCTTTTCAATGGGAAACGGCAGCGAAGCGGGAGCGAAATGGAAACCCTGGCCGTGCATTTCCGATTGCATTCCGATGCACTGTATTTCCCCGTGATTACTTTTGTTCTCACGTACAGCCCAGAGCGCAGGCTCCGTGTCATTATCCACAGTGCTCGGAGAGGAGGAAGGGGCAGAAAGCATTGCTTTCAGCTCAAGCAAAACACAGCAAACCCACCCCATAGCTGCCTTCTGTTGAGGGAAGTGGGGAGCCACTCCATCCCCATGGTGGGTCCCTCTTTTTTTCCATGCCCACGGGCTCAGCAGGTGCTGGAAAGGCTGAGGAATGACATGGCTGAGTCTGCCCACTGTGCTGACACCCCTTCTCATGGGCATTAAAATGACTGTGCCTCGCACAGCCCCATACCTGCCAAGGATTTCTATCAGCCCAAATCCTGTCCAGGCCACATCCTGCAACACCTCCCTTCCTAGAGGATTTGGGCTGGGAAGGGCTGGTAGCCCCTCGCCCGCTCTGCCCGGCTCTGTGGGTTCAGCTGGATGCAGGACAGGCGGGCTCAGCCATGGCTCAGCACAGTTTGTTTTTATCTAATCCATTTTATTGTTGAATGAAACAATAACAGCAAATACAGGCCCTGAAGACAAGCCATAAATAATGCAAAAATCAAACAAGTGAGAAAGGGGAAAAGAAAAAGGAATTATACATGTAAAACCAGCCCAGAGAAAGCCAGGCTGGGAAGAGGAATCTTCCCTCTGCATTTGCTATTGCTCATGCTTCCTTTGCCTCCCTTTTTTTCTCCATTTCTCTCTCTGGAAATTCCTGCGGCACCAAATTTGTGATTATGTGAACAAAACTTAATAATAACTGGGAGGGGGAGAGAGAGAGAGAGATCTGGCTTGCGGGAAGGAGTCGGGAAATGAGGTGGATGGAGCGAACTGGAGCTTCCATCTCTCGCAGTGCCTTGAAGCACAGCCATGCTCCTGGCCTCCTGCTCTGCCCCGTGTCCCTGCGGGATGCGGAGCAAGGACAGCTCTACTCATGCCACCGGTGCCCATGGGAGCCCTGGCAGCACAGCACACACAGTCCCTCGACCTTTGCCACTTGTCCCACCGGTGGGTGATCCCACAGCCGGCTCTGCCGGGCTGGGCTGCACTTGGCTTCTCCTAGAGGCTTTCAAGGCCACTTATTTTAGGCAGCAGTATAAAAATATCAGGGCTGGTCCTAAAGGGGGGTAAATCAGCAGGTTTCCCTGAGGTCAGCAAAGCTGACGGCTTTATGTCTTATGTCCTTTGAAGTTCTCTTGCTACTATCCCAAAGGTTTCCAGGGGAAAAGGCAGTGCTCCGGAGCAGCCCTTGTACTTTTCTTGGTATCCTGTGCTGGTTGTAGGGGGATTCAAGGGATGTGGCCTGGGAACAGAAGTGATGCTGTAAGTACAGTCTTAGCTTAAATTAAACGTGATGAATGTGACTGGTCCCTGGACTTCCTGTTCCCCAGCTTTTGAGACTTCGATCTGGGGTTTCCACCTTTGAGCAGTGGCAGGGGTGCAGTAGGGACGCAGTGGTTTGGAGTGGTGGCAATTATAGGGGGGTCACATCCCAAAGCCTCAGCGCTGTTCTCTGTTAGCCCTTGGGACCAGGGTGTTGGGCTGGTTTGGCATTTGCTGTCCTGCTGAGACAGCCTTGGGTAAATGAGGGCAGGAGGCACTGGTGGGGTTCCACCTCTGCCTGTAGCCCTGGGTTTCTGCTGTTGGAGCTGCTGGGGCTCTGGGCACTGAGCAGAGCTCTGGGGAGCTGTAGAGCCATGGGATGCCTTTTGGTAGCTGGAGGGGATTGGGTGTTCCCAGGCAGGGAGCAATGGGAGGGAGCAGCTTGTCTTTCCTGGTGCCCCCAGGTGTGGTTTGTGGGTGGCCAGGAGCAGTGTCTCAGCCTGGCAGAGCCGTGTCCTCGCTGTGGGGACATTGGCCACGGCACAGGCTGGAGCCTGGCTTTGGGGGAGCAGGAAGCCCCTGTCACCAGCCCAGCCCTCGAGGCCAGCCCATACAGCGATGCCATCTGCTCCTGGCCGGGAGGAGAGGCACTCTGGCACTGGGGTGACTTTGTTCCAGCCGCTTTTCTGCCATGTCAGGTGCTGTCCTGCCCTGCCCGCGGGTCCGGCTCAGGCTCTGTGCAGCTGGGCTCTGGCTGATTCAGCAGCACTGGGGCAGTGTGCTGAGCCACGCAGGGCCGCCCCGGCAGCACCAGAGCTGCTGGGAAGGATGGCTGCCTGCCCGGGCTGTGCCCGTCCTCCAGCCCCAGCCCCAGCCCTGCTGCCCTCCTCCCTGGAAGGGTTCAAGGGAGCTCATGGAAGCACAGGAGGCATTTGGGCCATGAGCACGTTGCAGGGGATGCCTTCGCAATGTCACTGTGACCCTGGCGGCTCTCCCAGCAGACACACTCCTTGGACTTTCTTTCACCTCTTCAGGACAAGTGTTTCCATAGCCCTAAGAAGATCCTGGGGTTTTTCCATCCCCCTTTCCCAGCTACAGACAGGGAAGAAGAACCATCTAGGGAGACCCTCATGCTGCACTGGAGCCTGCTGTACCCACTGCTCACTGACCAGAGTGCAAGCTGAGCTGGGTGCCTTCAGTGAGCACTTAAAACATCCTGGTGACCCAGCCCATATCCACAGAGACAGGAACCCCAAGGAAATTTGCCAAAATAAAGGAAGAAGAAGAATCCCCATTGAACTGGTGCATGTCCTTCCCAGTGCCCACCAGCCTCCAGCTGTCTCTTGCTGACCCAGCCCTAGAAGTCTCCAGCCAAGCCCTGGGCGTTGCTCCCTTGGCAAACACAACTCCGCTGCTCTTTGGCTCTCACAAGCAATAAAAAATGAGCCCTCTCCAGGCTCACCTGACCTGGGAAGCACTGAAACACCACTTCAGGCAGTGGCTGTGGCAGCACTGACCAGTCCATGTCCTGGCCACCTCTGCCCATGAGCAGGGGAGCGTGGCTGGCCCTAAGCCCCAGCTCCACTCTGTGCTGCACCCTCACCCCCTTGTTTATCTTGTGCTGGCTCAGGGCTTTACACCCCCTGACATCCACAGCTGCCTTTGCAATTACTTATTGATCCCTTGTCAGGATGTTTTCTTTGCTGATGGGGTGCTGAGGCATGTGCAGCCAAAAAGAGAAAAGATGCTCAAAACGAAGGAGTAAAGGCATGAGGAGGGAGAGGAGCTCTTGCACAGATGTGATCACAGCAAGAAACAGCCTCAGCAAAAACTGCTCTGAGCTTCAGCATCCTGCAGAGATGACCAGGATCTCCTTCCCATCGCCCTGCTCCAATAACCCGCCTGCTGAGCCTGAAAACCACTCTCCAGGTTGGCTCTGGGCCACTGCTGGTTGTCCCTCCACTGCACATACCTGTGCCTGTGTGGGGTCAGGTAGATCCATAGCCCAGAGTTAAAGCAGTAGACAGCTGGGCCAAAGCCTCCCCTTACCAGCATTTCAACCCCTCAGCCCATGTTAGAGCTTTTCTCCTCCCCTGGGCAGCTCCCTGGTTTTTTCTGCTCTTGCCCTGTGGCTTGGTGCTTCTCTGACTGACTGTGGTGCTGGGGACACCACATTTTGGGTGGCAGAGCCTATTTCCATGAGGAAATGCCTTTGCAGGGCACTACCATGGGCCAGCCATGGCCGAAATCTGGTGCCAGCGGGTGGTGTCAGTGCCGGAAGGGGATTTACATCTTCAATACTTCTTCATGCTCTTTTACAGCTTCAGAGCAGCTGCCAGAGCAGATCAGGTTGCGTGACACCTATTCCAGGCTCCCACCTCGGAGCTGCTGAAAGCAGATACTCCAGAAGGCTGAGCAAGAGCTCCAAGCTGCAGAGCTGTGCCTTCCTGTGGGAAAGGGAGCGGTGACCCCGGGCAGCTGGTGGCTGGTAGGGCTGGGGTTGGGCTCTCCTCTGGCTGACCTGCCACAGTTCACTGCCTTGCACAACTTGCTCGTGTGTCCCCACCACCCTGAGGGGTCCTTCTCATCTTCTGCCTGTTTCTCCCCCATTCTTTCACCCTCCTGTGCTGCTCCTGGATGATTTGGGGTCAGTCCAGGATGCAGGACAGCCCTCCAAGCCTTTGTTAGCAGCCCATCCATTAATGAAGGCCCAGAGGAGTGTGGCGGCAGGTCTCCATTGCCCAGGCCAGTGCTGTGGCACCCTCTCTGTGCCCACCAGCCAATCCTAGCAGCACTCGGGGGTCACTTTATGCTCTCCCTCATGTGAAGCACAGTGGGAAACCAGAAGGGAAACGACCTCCTCTGCCTGGTGCTCTCACCAATTGCTGCCCATCCTTGAGCAGGGGGGAGAAGGGCAGTTACTGCCAATGCCTGCACTCTGGGGCCTGGGTGGGAAAAGAGAAGGAGAAGGGAGCAGATAGGGTGGAGAGGAGGGAGAGAAAAAGCAAAAGGGCCAACAAATGCATGCTGGACACAGGGGAAATGGTGAGAGAGGAGGAAACGGGCACAAACGTGTTTGGCAAATTAAAGCTGCTCCCTTTGTTTTGCTGCTTTGCAGATAGCTACAGAAACACTTAGTGCAGAGCCTGGGGTCTGGATAAGAAATTCCTCTAGCAGCAGGAGAGGTTGTTAAATATTTATTTGTAAACCTGGAGTCTTTGTCTCTAAAACGTAGTCAAGTTCAATAAAATTTGATTTAGCTGGAGCAGCTTAGCGGAGATAGGAGCATGGACTTGGGGAGCTGCGTCTCGTTGGCTTCATACAAAGCTGTCAGGGCAGAAATGGGGTGAGCCCGTGGCTGAACGCACTGCAGCCCAGTGAGGATGCCCAGCACTACTGAGTCCAACTCACTCCTGTGCGGAGCTGGGAGCACCAGGCTGGCTCCTGCAGGGACAGGGTGGGGACACTGAGCCCCCAGAGCACTGCGGGACCCCTCCCTGCTGGGATATGGCTCGCTTTGTCCTAAATTGCCTGTTGTCGCTCGATGCTCTCAGAAGCATCTGGTTCAAGGGTGAAAGTCTCCCACCCTGTAATTTATGGCTGCCAGGTGGGCTTAGAGCTGACTCGGGCATTTTTGCTGCCTGCTCGCTCGCTGTCAGCGCAGCAGATCGCTCCCTGCTCGGTGGCGTGGGGAACAGGGAACAGCCCAGGGACAGCGGTGACAGTGGTGGACATGGCCAGGCGGCTGCCCACCCCTTGGGGCATCCTCAGGAGCACACTCAGGGGCAGAGCCTGGGCTCCCTTTTGGGTCGTCACCCATGTTTGGTTTTCCTGGGGCTGTTCCTCCCACACCAGGGCAGCCTGTGCCTGTCACAACAGAGCAAACCCCACGCACATCAGCGCTTCAGTCTGGCCCCGGGCTGCATTTCCAGGCACAGGCCCAGAATGGCATCCTCCCTCCCAGCGCTGAGCCCCGGCAGAGACACTGGGCAGGTCCTGCTGTATTTAGCACCACGGCAGCGCGCTCCGGTGCGTCCATCTGTGCCTCTTGGGCCGCGGCCGGGACCTTCCCGCGGGAAGGGACTGTACTTTGGAGCCCTCAGCCCTGGGCGGCAGGTGGTGAGGACAGGGGTCAGTGGCTGCCATGGCTCTGAGCATGAGTTTTGCTTTGGCTTGCACTGAGTTTGCTCGTTGCCTAAAGGCAGAGAGTCTGGCAGCTGCTGCTTTTTTTATCAATTCTTTTTTTGTGAGTGAGGAAGGAGAGCCACGATCATGCCAAAGGCTGCAGCTCTCCCGGACTGGGCTGTGCATCATGGCCACAGCCTGATCCCCTGCTCCTGCCTGGCAGCTCCTGCTGGGCCATGGCTGGCACCCTGGAGGGGTGCTTGGGCATGTTTCAGGGTCCTCCTCAGGGTAAATCTGGGAGGGCGTTGTGGAAAGCCCGTCCTGCAGGTAGCAGTTGTGCAGGGGCTGTAAAGCCATGCATGGGTTGTTGGCCCACAGCTCACACAAAAATCACAGTTCGTGTCATTTTTAGAAGGGCATCTCTTAATATCCACATCACCTTGAGGCACAACTATTTCTCTCCGAATCAGGCAGAGGTAAATGGGAGCCACAAGTGATTTAAAGCTCATCTTAGCTCAGAATTTTCCAGCTTATTTATTGTCTTTCTCCCAAAGCTCTTCTGTGACTCTGGCTATTAAGATTACGGATGTTTTTGTCAGGGATTGTATTTATCACAGATTTAAATTTAGCTGAGAACTAATAACACATGAGGTGTGTCTAGACTTGAATTCTGGGCTGTGCCCGTCAGTAACACCACACAGATTCTGCTTCATTCATCTATTGCCTCTTTGCTGATATTTTACTCATCGATACCGCACAGCTCTGGCTCTGCTGAGGCTACAGTGGGGATGACAGCACTGGACCAAAGGTGTTGGAGGTGCAATCCCCTTCCTGCTGGTGGAGAGCCAGGATTGACCCTGGGGGAAGTTGGCCTGCAGGATTTGGCTCTGCCCCCTCCCCATGCCCAGCAGGGACCAGAACAGAGCAGCACACGCAGGCAGAGCAGAGCTTTTGGCCCAGCACATAAACAAGGCTGCTGCCTGGCACTCTTAATGAGCTGAGTGTTTTCAGTCCTGCTATAATTAAGCCCCTCAGACTGTATTTTGTTTTGCATGCCATGTTTTGCTGTCTTTGATGGCTTTCTCAGCACGGCTGCGAGGAGCAGGAATTGGTGTCTGAGAAAAAAGGCTGCAGGCGAGCCGGCGCTCGGTGACAAGCATGTGGTGGGAGAGCAGCCCCCAAGAGCCTCCTGGCCATGGGGAGGGGTGGCATGGGGACCCACTGGCAGCCCAGCCCCAGCCGGGGCTGCAGCACCAGTCTGGGGAGCAAATCCATATGGAACCTGAGCCATGCCAACCAGGGGCTCATCCTGGCTCCAGGGCACCGGCCCCAGTCCCAACCGCACCCCGGCAGCACTGCAGTGGGAGCAGCAGCCCCGCTTGGATCTGCCCAGCACCAGGGAGGTGATGACATGGGAGATGATGGATTGTAAATACCCAGCAAATGGCTCCTTGCAGCCTGGCCGGGGCCCAGGCACTCCCACTGGAAATGTTTCCACCGCCCAGGGCCAGCAGGAGGGAGCTCAGCACCACTGCCAGGGGAGCATGGCAGGACCAGCTCCCATCCCTGCACCCCTTCACTTTGGGGTGATGTGTTCAGCGTGATCCCCACTGAGCAGCCCCACTGCAGAGGAAGCAGGGAAAGGGGGGTAGAATAGGACAGTGAAATGGGAGGAAACCACAGAGGGTTCTGGTGGGGACAGTCCAGGCCCTCACAGCCCATCACTGGCTGTGCCAAGGCTGGTGGTTTCCACGATGGTGCTGGTGGACATTTTTATGGCCAGTCCATCATCTCCCATCCTTGTATCTTACAAAGAAATTTTGAATAATTTTTTGGGAACAAAAGTGATCCTTGGGTCATATATCTGCATGAAATGATGAATATGAGCAGATGCAATGGCAGGAACACACAGAATGTGTACCAGCCCCATAAATAGTGCCGGAGCAGGGACAGTAATGGACAGGATATACGGTGATGGATACAAACAGAGCCAATGGAAGTAATGGATTGGGTGTGTTCGGCGATAGCCATAAATAGCATTAGTGGGAGCAGTGCAGAGAGTAACATAACAATAGATATAAACACGGGCTGGAGTAGCCCAAGATCTAATATGCAATATTGATATGATTTGATTCCTCATAACAGCTTGAACAAGGAAATAAATGCAGCAAAGGCAGCGTGACAGGGAGCATCCGCTTCTGCTGGGCCAGGATGGCTCTGGGCTGGGGCAGAAGCCAGACCATGAGCCCCAAGGGAGGTCTCCCAGCCCTCCCTAGGGACATCAGCAGAAGGCTGGGTCTTTCCCAGCTGACACCAGGCAACCCTCCCCATTATCCCAGAGCCCCCCTGGACCTGACCTGAGGCTACAGCTTGCTCTGTAGGCAGTGTCTGCCCAGTTGCAGTTTCTGGGGGGAATGGTTTGGGTCTGCCTTTGCAGGCTGTCATGGTGGGAGGCAAGGAACTGGCCCTGGGGACACACTGAGAGCAGCTGGGGCATGGGGGAGCACAGAGGGAGGGGGCTGGCTCCTGCTGAGCTGTCAGTGTTGCTGACCCCAAGTGGGGTTCCCCCAGATGCTCCATCCCGTGCTCAGCTCCTCTGTGTTTGCAAAGCAACCTTTATATTCAGGCTCCATCTACAGGGAACAGAATAATTTCAAGAGCTTAAAATAGGATGTAGATAGATGTGTTTCGTATTAAATTATTTTTTTAAGAAGCCGAGGAAGCTGTCTGACACAGATTCCTCAAGGCCTTCCACTTAAAAGTCTGTGCACGTTCAATCATCAAGTGGAAAGTCAGGGAGTGGGGAGGAGAGAGGGTCTTGAAGCCAGAGGGCTGGATTTCAGCTGGAAAATTAGACCCTCTGCTCTGCATCGGTGGTGCCTTTTGCCTTACCGTCATCTCTGCCAGGACACCAAACCTTTGGCCTTGGCCGTGCCTGTTGTTTGCTCACGTGCCCCTTGCTCTTTGTCTCCCGCTGTTACCTGCAGGTGAGAGATAGGATGGTAGCTGGGGAGGCGAGTATGCGCAGCCCAATCCTGGCCTGCTGGCAGCCGATTCTCCTCCTGATGCTGGGATCCATCCTGTCCGGCTCCGCCACAGGCTGCCCGCCGCGCTGCGAGTGCTCTGCCCAGGAGCGCGCCGTCCTGTGCCACCGCAAGCGATTCATGGTCGTGCCAGAGGGGATCCCTACCGAGACCAGGCTGCTGGACTTGGGCAAGAACCGCATCAAGACGCTCAACCAGGATGAATTTGCCAACTACCCTCACCTGGAGGAGCTGGAGCTAAACGAGAACATTATCAGTGCCATTGAACCTGGGGCTTTCAACAACCTCTTCAACCTCAGGACGCTGGGGCTCAGGAGTAACAGACTCAAGCTGATCCCCTTGGGGGTGTTTACTGGACTCAGCAACCTTACCAAGCTAGACATTAGTGAGAACAAAATTGTGATCCTCCTAGACTACATGTTCCAGGACTTGTACAACCTGAAGTCTTTGGAGGTGGGGGACAACGACCTTGTCTACATCTCCCACCGGGCCTTCAGTGGCCTCAACAGCCTGGAGCAGCTGACCTTGGAGAAATGCAACCTGACCTCCATCCCCACGGAGGCCCTGTCTCACCTTCACGGCTTGATCGTGCTGCGGCTGCGCCATCTGAACATCAACACCATCCGGGATTACTCATTCAAGAGGCTGTACCGGCTCAAGGTCCTCGAAATCTCTCACTGGCCCTACCTGGATACTATGACATCCAACTGCCTCTACGGGTTGAACCTGACCTCCTTGTCCATCACCCACTGCAACCTGACGTCCATCCCGTACGTGTCGGTGAGGCACTTGGTTTACCTCCGGTTCCTGAACCTGTCCTACAACCCCATCGTCACCATTGAGGGCTCAATGCTCCATGACCTGCTCAGGCTCCAGGAGATCCAGCTGGTGGGAGGGCAGCTCACCACGGTCGAGCCCTTTGCCTTCCGCGGCCTCAATTACCTGCGCATCCTGAACGTGTCAGGGAACCTGCTGACCACCCTGGAGGAGTCAGCTTTCCACTCAGTGGGCAACCTGGAGACGCTCATCCTTGACAACAACCCCTTAGCCTGCGACTGTCGGCTGCTCTGGGTTTTCCGGCGGCGATGGAGGTTGAACTTCAACAAGCAGCAGCCCACCTGCGCCACCCCCGAGTTCGTCCAGGGCAAGGAGTTCAAGGACTTCCCTGACGTCCTCCTGCCCAATTACTTCACCTGCCGCCGAGCACGAATACGGGACCGCAAACCTCAGCAGATCTTCGTGGATGAAGGCCACACGGTGCATTTCGTCTGCCGGGCAGATGGGGACCCGCCACCCACCATCATGTGGCTGTCTCCCCGGAAGCACCTCATCTCTACCAAAACCAACGGGCGGCTCACTGTCTTCCCTGACGGCACGCTGGAGGTGCGCTACGCCCAGATCCAGGACAATGGCACCTACCTATGCATCGCCAGCAACGCGGGTGGCAACGACACCATGCTGGCCCACCTGCACGTGCGCAGCTACTCCCCAGACTGGCCCCACCAGCCCAACAAGACCTTCGCGTTCATCTCCAACCAGCCCAACGAGAGCGATGCCAACAGCACGCGCGCCACCGTGCCTTTCCCCTTTGACATCAAGACTCTCATCATCGCCACCACCATGGGCTTCATCTCCTTCCTGGGCGTCGTGCTCTTCTGTCTGGTGCTCCTCTTCCTGTGGAGCCGGGGGAAAGGCAACACCAAGCACAACATTGAAATCGAGTACGTGCCACGGAAGTCCGACGCGGGCATCAGCTCTGCCGACGCGCCGCGCAAGTTCAATATGAAAATGATTTAACCAGGCAACAATTTGCAAATAATAATGGTGTTGTTTTGTTTTGTTTTTTTTTTAAAAAAAGAACAAATGAACAAATAAAAAATAATTAACAAACATTGCTACAAACATACCGACCTCTCTCCTTCCACCGTGCCCTCTGCCCCTGTCCAAACCCACTGCGCCCGCACTGTCACCACCTCCTTCTCCTCCTCCTCTTCTTTATACCAGGAAAACATTCAGCCGATGTCTTCAGGACTCCTGTGTTTGTAAGGACTTTGTCTGATGGACTCTGGTGTCAGATATAACTCTGAGAGGGGAAAAACAAAGGGGTGGGGGGAAAAAGAAAGAAAAAAGAAATAAAATCAATAAAAAAGTTACGAACTTTCTTCTGTAACTTTGATTTCAATAATTATGGATTTTTATGAAAACTTGAAATAATAAAAAAACCCTATTTCCTATAGATAGTTGGAATGCAAAATCTTGACTTCTTGATCTGTCCAGTTCTGTATCTGGCAAGCACTTGCTTTCTTGCCTCAGAGGCACTTCCCAGATGCCTTGCCAAGAGCAGCCCCAGGCCAGGGCAGGTCTCCCACTGACACCAAAGGCACCTCTCGCAGTGTTCTGGGCCTTGCATGGCACCAAGAGGAGTCTATTTTTCTTTGTTTTACAGTTAGTTCCCCTGCCCATCCCCAAAGCCTGTGGAGCAGGGCCGTGGCTCTGATGTCCATAAAGAGTATGGAGCAGGGCTGTGCTTTCCTGCCCTCTGCGTGGGAGGAGGATGCAGAGCCCCATTGCAGGGCAGGTGGCAGCTGGCCCTGCCCGTGGCCTCCAGGCTGGGAGCCAGTGGGGCCGGGCTTTGCCTGGGCAGGGCTGGGGATCCTACTGCTGCTTACATGGGGAGAGGATCTTCTTCCAGCCTTTGCAGCAGTGCCATGGTGTCTCCTCTCCTACAGGGGACAGGCTGGCTCCTGTGCTCTGCACAGCTGTCCCCATGGGCAGGGATGTGGCACATCCATTGGCAGCACCCACTTGGGTGCCTTCAGCAACTGGTACCCTGTGGCTAGAGCAGCTCCAGCACTGCTCCCCACCTGTAATTCAGGACCTGATCACTGGCAGCCGGACTCTCAAGCACCCTCAGGCACATCCAAGGGAATTCAGCTTCCGGGCTCACAGGAGACCTTGTCTGACAATAGAATTAGGTAGGTCTGTAAACACAGGCATAGGCTGAGGCAGAGAACAGGCACAGGCTGTGACACACTGTCTGCCCTTGTCTAGCACCAGTGTGCCCATCACCATGGGGTCTGGTCACAGCAACATCCTGCCTTTGCTCAGCTCTGGAAGGTCTGTGTTGCCTCACAGAACCATGGAATGGGTTGGGTTGGGTTGAAAGAGACCTTAAGGACCATCTCATCTCCACAAGAAAAGGGGAGCAATGGGGGTTAAACTGGCCTCTGGGTTTCCAGGGCTGGAAGCACAAAACATCCCTGCAAATGGTGGCAATATGGGCACTTAAAGGCTTTTATAATCCTTACTGAATCAGCAGGTGCTTCCCAACTTTCCCAGCTGCCACCAGGAGGGTGGCACCACACTGACCCCCGTGGCCCACCCAGCCGCGGTGGCACCTCTGAGGCAGATGAGCTGAGATTTGCATTCTGGATTCATAAGGCACCTAAGGAGTCTCCAGGGATCAAAGTCACTACAAGATGATAAAATGTAAGTGCTGGGAACCTGGAGCCCCAACAGGGGGAAGAATGGATTTGCTTTTCTTCCAGCAGTGTGCTAACCTAGAAGAACCAACCTGAAGCATCTGTGCTGGTGGGGAGGGGGAATTTTTGCTGATTTCAGCTTTCTGTTCATCTTCAAAAAAACCATCTTGTGTTTCTTTCTCCACAGCAGGTTTCAGAAGCTTTGATTTGTTCTTTTCTCATCTCTAATGCATCTTTCCTTTATAACTTTGAAACCAATACATTTTTAAAAGCCTTTGGCTTTTGTTTTGCTTTTTAAAAGAGCCAAAGCAAAATGCTCTTTATGAGCTTCCCCTCCCACCAGTGTTTAACCAACATTTCCAGCGAGCTAAACACAAAACCACAAACAGCAACACACAAACCTAGGGGTGAAGCTGAGGGCAGGCTCCAGGGACTGCGGATCCTGCTCCAGGGGCTCAGAGCAGCGCTCCCCTGGGAGAGGCAGGGGTGCACAGGGGCCTCAGCCCTTGGAGGACGATGCCAAGCCAAGTGGAGCCAAGAACTTTAGGTGCAGAAAGCTCAGTCTGAGCCTGGTTGCCAGGACTGACACGAACTCAGCCAGTGGCTCAGCAGAGAGGTGGAGGGGGATTTCCGTGACCCTGGACAGCTACAGGCACTGGCCACCCAAAAGAGCTGCTTAATTGGTTCCAGTTATCCCTTTAAATGCTGTAATGAAAAGAGTTAATTCACCACACATAGATTTTAAAAAAATACCAATAACCAAGTCCAGTGAGGAATTTGCAGCACATTACAGAGCCCCAGCAATCGAAGGGAGGAAGCAAGTTTTTCACTGTCAAAAAAGGTTTTAAAAAAAAAAAGGAGAGAGCCAATTATTTATTTTCTGTAGAACATCTCAGGAATTTTCCCAGCCCAGCCCTGCCACACGGCCCCACACCTGTCCCCAGCCCCACCACCTCTGCTGCCCAAAACCCTCCTGTGGGAGGCCACACTGCTGCTCTAAATCCCAAGCTGCAGCTCAAATCCCTCAGTAGTGAGTGTGCCCAATGCTCTGTGGCACTGCCGCCTACCACACACTTTGTTACCCACACTGATTTTTTAATCTTTGATGCTTTGTGAACTGGATAATTTTTTTTTCCAGTCACCATGTGATTGAAACAGATGGATGGAGCAGAAGAAAAGCATCTCGGAGTGGCCAGCAACTCAGCTCGGCCATTTTCATAGCTGGTAAATATGAGAAAAAAAACCAAACACAAAGAATAGACTCTCTTTCTCTCCTTGCTGAGATTTACAGTCTGTTTCTATTGCAGCTTAATCAGGGGTGAGAAAGCAGAGGCTGGGTTCCAGTACTGCTCGTCAGGGAACTGTGGCCATGTGTCAGAGCCAGACAGCAGTTTCTACTTGTTTCTTTTGAATCACAATAAATACAAAGCACTTTATAAAACAGTTTAAAAGAGGTAACAAAAAACCTCTTTTGGTTTAGGGCATGGAGGGCAAATGTGCCTTACCTCCTCTGCTTCCTAGACTGGGAGTCCCATGGGGATCTCCATGACAGGCAGTGTGTGTGGGGACACAGCAGGGAGGAGGATGAGGAGTTAAATCAGCACTTCCAGCCTGGAAACATCACCCACCCCAGGCCCTTCCCTCCCCACCAGCTCCATGTGTTCCCCCACTGCCAGGGCCCATGGCTGGCAGGTGCCTGGCAGGCAGGTGTCAGCTCTCCCCTGTGCCTCTGAGGCAGGAACAGGGTTATGAGCACCCTGCAGGACAGATACTTACACTCACCAACTCCCTGTCCCTCCCCATCCATCCCTGTGCCCACTCAGCTCCTCTCCATGGATCACCAGAGGTGCACAGGGCATGGAGAGAGTCAAGGGTGACCAGAGAAGGTCAGGCTGGCCCTTCACCCTCCTGTGCTGCACAGTCCCACAGCTCTGCCTGCAGCCCCCTCTGCTCCCTGCCTGCAGCTCCCCAGCTCTGCCCACAGCCCCCCGGCTCTCTGCCTGGGCCTGCTGCCTTCCCCTGCTTCTATCAGGCCTTATCACACTTAATTTTACTCCTTCTCTCACTAACTGCCCTCTCTCTCTTATCTCTGCTTCAGAGCCAATATTTTACTCTCTCCCTTTTTTCTTCCTTATCACTCTTCTTTTTTTTTTTTTTAAATACTTTCTGCGTTCTGTGCTGCTCCCTCGCTCTCCTGCCATTTCTCTCTGTCAAGAGCTCTCCTCTCTCCACCACAGCTCTGCTTCCTGCAGTCCCCTCTGCATACACGTTTCTCCCCCACATTTCTGCCTCCCTCCTCCCCTGGCAGGGTCTCATCCTGCTTCCACCACAGTGAGCAGCACACAGAGAGGTGGTGGGAAAAAGATCTTTGGGCTTTGATTCCCTTTTCTCGTTTCTCCCTTCCCTCTCTTCCCCCATCTCCTGCCTTGTCCCTCTTTTTCCACCTCCACATGGGCTCTCCAGCCCTGCCCAGCTGGCTTGCCCTGAGACAGGGCAGGGACTTTGCAGTGCAATCCCTGCTTCCAGGTTTTTGCAGGACACAGCAGAGGAGAAGGGATTTGAGGTGCAGGGGCTCAACGCCCCAGAGGAGATGGCTGGGGCAGCAGCCCTGCTTCCCCTCTCCCTGGCCCTGCTAAGGTACACATAGGTCCTCCAAGAAAAAGCCTATTGCTTTCCTCTCTTTTTCCTGGATCTGTGTCTGCATGCTTATGATAGATTTACTGTGATTCTATCAGTTTATGATTAAAACCCATAAATTTTACTAGGCCTTTTTCTTATTTTCCATAATCCTCAGGATTCAAGGCAATCAAATTTTAACTGGAAAGCATGGGCTGTGCAGTTAGTCCCAGTGTAATGGGGAACGGTTCATTTCCCAATCCACCCCCATTACTGGTGGTACTAAAGAAATATTGTCCTGTGAAAGAGATTTTTCCTCGGTTCCCTTTAAAACAATGTCCTTACCTGAGAAAAGGATTAGAGGAACAACACAAACCTTGACTAAAACAGTGTGCTCTGCCACTGTGGTTTGTTCCCATCCTGAAGTTTCCAAGCAGAGTTTCCCTGCCAGTTTGGATGGGTGCTGAGGGTCTCAGGGTGACCAGCCTGCAGTGAACAGGGTGGCAGGTGTGGGTCCCTGTCAGCTGCTCCATCTCAACTCCCATCACCAGGCAGTGGGTAGCTCCAGCCCCTCTGGAGATTTCATCATGTGCCTGTTACGATCCAGGTAATAAGACCTTTCATTCAAATGAGCAAATTTATTCCAGTGGCACTTTAATAACAAAATCAATTAAACTACCCTTCCCAGCAGGGCTTTATCATATGCTATAGCTACAGCATATTACCTGGATATACTAAATTCTCTCCCTGAAATAAAGTGCAAAGTTTAGAAGACAGATGACACCATTTGCAGCACTAGCAGGATAACACCCTAATAAATCCATGGCCACCTGGGCACTTCAGAGTTGTCACACACTGCGCTCGGTGGCCACTGGGAACTTCCCAATGACAGCGAGAACTGGAATGAGACCTTTGTGCTCCTGGGGCTCACAGTGCAGATGCAGGGAGCGTGGGCTCTGGAGCACAGCCCTGCATCAGTGCAGCGAGGCATCCATGCACACAGACCAGCCAGAGCAGAATGCCTACATGGGGACACCGTGGATCTGGATGTCAGTGCAGACTACCTTATCTGTGGTGGCTCTGTCCAAAAGAAGCGGCTCTGACCAGGCAGAACGGTGAGCATCCAGCTTGGACACCAGCTCTCCCAGCAAAGCTCTTCAGTGTCACCACCAAGCTAGCAAAGAGATGGGACAGTCAGGAAAGGCTGCTGGTCCTGCAGGCAGCACCCTGGGAAAGGCAGCTGCCCAAGGAAGCACCCACGTAAGGGGGCAGTTGCTGCCCCGCCCAGTGCTGTGCTCCCCTCCATGCAGGATCCCACCCCTGAACCCTGCCCTGGGCTTTGTGGCTGCTCTGCCCCACGCCATCCCTCTCACTCCCTCCCCACCTCCATCCCCCTCAATTACTGCCTGCCGCTACATCGCTGTTTCCCATATCGTCACACTCCAGCACCTTGCCTGACACGAGATTATGGCTCTTCCCTCCTCCATCATCCTCCCAGACCATCATCCATCAGCTCTCCAAACCCTGCCCTGCTCTCAGCCACTCCCATCTGCCAGTCAGCCATTTCCCACCAGCTCTCTTCTCCTCATCATCACTTCAGCTTGTGCTTCCAAAGCCTATCAGTGTTCCCCAGCCTTGAGTGCTGCGAAACTAATTAGCTCACTACAAAGATTGAGGAATAATTAGGGACTCCACTGAAAGCACAAAACTAGGGCATCTCGCCTTAAATAAACGCGAGCGAGTGTCTCTGCGCTCCGCTGACGGCCGCGATTGCTTCAGGCAGATGATTACTCGGCTCACCGTCCCTCGGCTCCCACTCCAGGCGTGTTCACCAGAGATGCCTCTGCCTCCATCTCGCCCTTTAGCCAGGTGCTTTCTGGTTTTTTTGGCTTGTGTCCCTGCACCTAAAGCCAGCTCTTCCCCAGATCTCCACAGCTAGCCAGGCACCAAAGCAAGCAGGCAGCATTCCTGGAGATCTGGTATTGCCTCCTCAACAGTGCACCATCTCCATCTCTCTCTGGGGCAAAGCTAGAGCCAAGTATGGAAAATAGCAAGAAAAACATTTGCAGTTTCATTTTCAGTTGCCTTTGCTGGGTAGAAGAGAGGCTAAAACAGCCTTTCCCCTGGGCAGCTCCACTGTGATAGGCAGGAGCCTGCCCTTCCCCACACTGGAGCCCTTAAAGACCAGGGTGATACAAGAGGAGGATTTGGGGACTGCACAGGTCCTTCTTCCTCACACATAGACCATGCTGGGGACTCCCCATGCAAGCACAAGGAAGTCCCTGGTGACACACACCCTCCAAAGAAATCCCCCTCCCTCCTGCCTCCAGCAGGTCATGAGCAGGAGATGGAGTTGAAGGCAGCCCAGCCTGAGGTGTCCCTGACCTTCGGCACTCACTCATCTCCTGGCACTGGGAACCATCCCTCCTCCGGTCACTCTCCGTGCCTGAGGAGCTACACACGGTTTTGGCACTTACTAATGATACTTACTAACAACCTGACACTCGGCCCCTGCATCTCACCCAGAGACCTGAGGCAGCCTGATAATGTCCTCGGCCATTTGTGGAGGAGCAGGGGAAGGTGCAGTGGGGCATGGCCTTGCTTTAAGCCCTTCAGAAGACCCTCCCCAGTTCCTGCTCCCTTTGAAGCTGCTCAATGCAGGCGGAGTGTCCCCTCCTGCCCTCGCCTGTGGTGAGGAATGCTGGCGGCCACAGTGGAAAAGGACAAGTTCTCTCCTTAGGGACCAACCACCAAAGGACCTCATGGACACTCTGGCACTTCACACAGAGCCACAACCCCTTCCATCAGAGTCCTTATGGCCTCATGGGTTTGGTTTGTTCTTCTTAGGGTTTTCTAATGCCTCAGATCCCCAGTCACAGAAGGGGTAGGGAGGAAGTGGGAAGAGGGTCCTAACTTGGCAGCCTACATCAACCCTCATCTGATTGCATTCTGTAATGTACTCATGCCCCTGCCTGCAGCAGGAATTGTGGCAGTGGTGCCACTCCCAGATCCTGCTTGCTGCCACCAGCGAGGCGCATTTACTCAGCACACCCAGCACTGTGCATATAAAATTACACTGCAAATGCAGCTCCCTTTTCTCCAGCCCTGAAGGGTTAAGGATTTGCAGAGAGCAGGTGAAGCCAGGCACTATAGGCAGGGCTGGATATGCTGTATCTGCACCCTCAGATGGACTGGAGCAGCTGCTCCCCTCTCCTGGGTAGCTGCTTAAAGGGACAATGCCAAGGTCGATTAGACCCAACCCCAGACCTGCCTTTTCTTTCTCTTTCCTTTTTCCCAGGGCTCACAAGTGCTGACTATTCAAATGGATGAGAATTCAGGACAAAAAGCAAGAGAGCTTTAAACACCTTCATCTAAGAACCCTTCCCAGGCTGGCTGGCAAGGCAGCTCAGCATTGCCTGCTCCACAACAGCTCACTGGCCCACTGCAAGCTGCTCCACAAACCACAGGGGAAGAGACCCAGAGCTTTTAAAATTCCCCTGCTTCTCTCTCCGTGTACCTGGATAGCATGTTTTCACACCCACTGAGTCTGCACACAGCATGTAAATCCTCTGTGGCAGAGTCGATTTTAGGATAAAACCTCCACCTATGCCATCTTACATCAGGCTGAGAACAGAGGCAGGGCCAGGCTGTTTGCTCTGGAGCAAACCCCCCTGGATTCTGCACCAGAGGAGTCCCTGGGCATTGCTCCAGCCTGGCAGAGGGCTGCTACCAGGCAGAAAGTTGCAGGAGTAGATGGGGAATGGGCTGCAGGCCCTCCAGGCCCCTCCACAGCAAACCCCTCAGACAGGATGCTCTTGAAGCCAAACTGCCAGTGTCTCTATCCACATTCCTGGTGGCTCCACGTGCAGGTGACTGAGCATTCAGCAAGGTTGTGCTGTCAGGACCCCAGCAACAGCACCAAAGCTGAAAGCATTCTTCAAAAGCAAAGGTGTGATGAGGAAGAAGAACCATAAAATCGCCTTAGACAATTTTGCCCAGTGACAGAAGGATCCTGCTCTGGCATCTTTCAAGGAGAATGAGAAATGCCCTGAAAGTCTGGGATGGGTTGGGATCTGTGTGGAACCGGAGATTTCTTCTGGCACAAGGCCCTCGCAGATGGATGCTCAAGGCAGCAAACAGACAGACGTCTCTATCCTGCAGTGCAAGTGGAGCTGTTCTTGTCTTTCAAACACATACCTAATCATTTTTAAGATCTCTGCCTCAGAACTATCTTTTTGATAAAACTAATCACAGGCTTAAATTACAGATAAATACCCGATATTAAAAGAACAGTTTGAAAGAGAGGAAGGGGGTAGTTTAACGGTGCTCATTTTCCCTGCATTTCTATAGCACACATCTTGGGCTATTTAACTGTAGAGCTTATGGAGCTTCATTCTGACAGCTCTCCTTTCTTTCAGATGTGGCTTCTACAAATGTTTCCCCCGGTTTCTTTGCCCGCTCTGCCTCTGTTAGCCGAATTATTGCAGCAGTCACTGTATCTCCAGCTGAGCCTAAGAAGCAGGCATGCTAAGTGCTGTATGAACACACACAAAGGAATCAACCTGGTGCTTAGAAGGCTAGACCCAAAAGCATCTACACAGGGAATGAGGGACTCACAGGTGCTTGTGAAGGATCTGGGCTATAATAGCTCAACAAAGAACAGGAGCTAAAAAAGAAATCAAAGCTGCAAGAGGCTCAGGAGGCCGGCTGAGGACAGAGGTCTGTGCCCACAGCTCTGCCGGCCCTTGCACTGCCAGCCAAAGGGATGGAGCTGCTGTTGGGGTGGCAGGAATGATCCAGCTCTAGGTGCTTTTAAGCACAGCACAATCCAGGCTCGCGCTGGCTTCTTCTGCTCTGCAGGGAACAATGGCTTTGATCAACAGAAGATTGCCGAGTTAATTGTAATGATATTCTAATAAAGCTGGGGAGATTAATTACGGCTCTTTATCAGCGCTGGCCCTCTGCCAAGGGTTGGCAAAATTGTTTGCCTCTGTTTCTTGTCATTTGAATTTAGGAGAAGAAAGGAGGAAGTTGGGCGCCTTGTTTTCCTGCAGCAATCAGGAGTGTGGCCTCGTGCCCTGCTCACGCTCACAGCTCGCTGTGCTGACGGAGGGGAGCGGGGGGGCACACAGGGAAAGCAAATGGAGAGCGACAGAGCAAACCAATTAGACATGATGCAGCACAATTACACTCCTAGTCAATAAGTAGGCTGGTGCAGAGAAGCACAAAGGATGACGTGCAGACCACAGACGTTGTTCCACAGTGGGCATGCTACACCTTTGCAGGCTGGGGAAGACAGGACACACACACACAGTGCTTGCCAGGAGGGCTCACAGGAGCAGAAAAGCCTTGTGGCCTTCATTCTTGCTCATACCACACCAGCACAGCAAAGAGAGTGTCCAGAGAGCAGCCAGAGCCCTGCTAAGTGGCCTTGGGGAACATGAGACTCAAACCTTCCTATTTCACTTGACAAATAGCTCTTCCTTCCAGGGAAGATTTAGCAGTGCCCAGGCAGGTGAGAGACAGACCTGCAGAGGAATGATCCGGGCTGGAAGGCAGCAGATCAATCAGGCAGAGCTGCCTGTCTCGCTCATGGAGAAGGGTGAAGAGGCCTTCCCTGCATCTGGCCAGCACGAGATGTGCTGGTGGAACAGGCTGTGAATGAAACCAGGGAAGGAAACGTGCTCCTCACACAAACCAGAGAGCCGAGGATTAAAATAATACCACTTGTTTTTCAGCAGGTGATACAGCAGTACCAGAAACTTCCTGCTGATAGGTCAGGGCTTGCAGCTTTGAGGAGGAAACATTCCACCATCTATCCCATGCCTTCTCCAAGGGCACCCATGGGACACGCAGCCGATCCAGAGGTATCTCCCTGGACAGCTCTAGGAATTGCTCTAGTAGCATTGCTACTGCTTGTGAACCATGAAGACAGACGGGAGGTTAGATTAAGATTTTAAGTATTATTCCTGCCAAACGGAATGTATCCAGATTTTATGCACCTGAGACATGCTCAGGCAGGACCAGCTGTGCAGGGTCCCTGCTCTCCCTGGGCAGTGGGGCTGGCACATGGCACAAGTGCCAGCCCAAGTTATTCATCCAGGCTGAAAATTTGGCAAGAGTAGGCAGGGAGCACCAACTTCCCTGTGCAACATGACTGCTGACAACCTCTGGCTGCTTTTCCAAGTGCACTGAGCACTTCTTGCCTGTGGAAGGACCAGAACATGACAGCAACATCCTCTCTGTGCTGAACCAGAGGACTCAGAGCAAGGTCACAGCAGCCTAAGAGCAGGGTCTGTGTTTTGTACCATCGACCTGATAACACTCCAGATAATTCTGTAGGGTTTTCAATGACCCATAAAACTATCTCACACCCGAAATGTTTGCTCCAACTGAGAGGAAAAATTGCTGATCTAAATACTTTTTTCCTGGAACATGACAGAAACAATTACTCATTTAGGCTTTTGTAAAGACTATTGAGTTTGGCAAAATGTCGCTCCAGGGGCAAAATAATGGGGAAAAAAAAAGTTTCAAAAACATTTAAAAACCCTTCTTTTTTTTTTTTTAGCTAAAGAAACTCCAGTTTTTCTATTTCAGAACAAATCCTTACCCTGAATCTGAGTTTATCTTAAATACAAAGAAACAAACAAAACATTAAGAGAACAATTACCAAGATGAACAACATCAGAAAGCAAAGTGTTGTAGAACCTTCCATCATAACCATCCATCCCAAGAAAATTTGTCCTTTTATACAGATTCTGGGTGACCAAAGTATTTTAGCAGCTTAAGACATTCCTTAAGAAGAAAATCTAATTTCCAGCTGCCTGGAGCCATTATCCCTGCCTGCAACAGGTCTGGTACTGGTCCCTCTGAGGGCCAGGGACAGCACCACCGCTCTGGCACGCATTACCAAGATTCCCCATAAATAAAATCATCGGCATCAGCTCCCGTGTTCATTTCACAGGCGGCTGCTCTGCTGACAGGTTTCACACGCTGCTACTGTGTCTTGTCAGCTTTATACTCTCAGGCCAACGCCAGCTCACCAGCTCTGATGTATATACATAAAAATAAACGGCTCAGAAACCCCAATAAAGTGACAGATAACATAATGGGACCTGGCTTCAGAAAATAAGCTTGTTTATGGAACCTCCGTGCCTCCAAATTTGATTTATGCCACGCGGGCTGCCTCTCAGCAAAGGTTTGGGGAGCAGGGCTTGCTTGTGCTCACTTCCCATGGGCAGTGAGGGGAGAGTCATTGGTTAAAAGCTGCCTTTAGGGCTCCTGCTCTAAGACTGGCAGCATTAGTGTCAGGAGCAGAGAGCAGAGCTTCCCACAGGATTTAGTCGATGTGATCTTCCTCCAGCTCCTACAGGTGCTCTGCAATTTTCCCAGAGGCTGCCTCCGTCAGGTCCAGTACCTGCCCGCCTCAGGGAAGCTCTGCTTGTCCTCTCTGACCCTCTTAACTCCCCTCCTTGTGCTTTCTGGGCTTGCCCACGCTGTCTGCGAGCTGGAGGTAGCTGCTAAGAGCTCAGGGCTCCAGCAGCTGACAGAGCATATGAAGTTAAACCAGACAGCGCCTAAAGGAGACCATGTGGGCTTCAAAGGGGAGAGCTCCTGATGGCACAGGCAGGTTCTCCTGGTAGCCCCTTTGCTCTGGGCTGCAGATGGTCCTTATTCAATCTCTTTCTCAAAGAGCTTCCTTGCAAACAGGGATAATCCTTCATTTGATGTTTGCTCCCTTGGATATCGCTGTTCACAGCAAGCACTGCAATTTGTGTTTATTCTTGCCAAGCCATGTTTATTCTCGAGCCGCTTTGATTGTTACAGTGAAGGCTGGGACGGCTCTTTCAGTCAAAGTGCCTGTTTCCAGGGGGCTAATAATGAGAGACTGTCAGTCTGGAGGCACAAGGGAGAAGATCACAGCCCCTCCTCTCCCAGCAAACAATCAGCCTCTGCCAGACCCCACGCTTTGCTCTTCTCAATCTCTGATATGCAGCTGGGAGATCCTGTGCTCCAGCCTTGAGTGGAGGTGCCAATGGGACGCCAGGCCCAGCACCATTCCTGCAGAGGAGCAGGGAGACCCCCAGGAAGAGCCGCACAGATGCGGTGTATAAATGCCACGAGACGTGGGGGTTGGGGCAGCCCCGCACCACATGCCTGCTGTGGGGTGAGCCCAGCAGAACCTGCCTGGTGCAGCTGGGACAGACACACCAGAGCTCCTGGCCCAGCAGAGCATTCCAGAGCAACCCACGGGCACAGAATTCCCGCTGCAGGGGGTGGGTCACCATAGCTCACTGCCATGTCCTACCCCACAACGGGTACCCCCTGTCACTGCACTCCTGTCCAGCTCCCAGGCTCCCACACACAGAGCAAACCCCTGGCTAACTGCTGCCAAGCGTGGGCCACATCGGGAGAGGAAGAATTCCCCTGCAAGATCAGGATCACACATACAGATCTGCCACAGCACAGTAAGGGGACCTCTGGCTTATGTGACAACCACGTGGCTCCCCATCTCCTTGTTCCAATCTCCAGGCCCTCATCCCATTCAGATTTTAATCAAACCTTACATTATGCTGTCATTTGTCTGGGGCTTACTACTAAGGAGGGCTGTGGGGGAGGTTTCCCCTCAAATTAAATAATTAAAATGTTTTTCTCAGGCTAAATAATTTTAATTTTCCCCCCCAGCAGACCAGTGGCTATAAATATTTAATACATTGCTTGCTTCACTGCATCCAGTGTGTTGCCATTTTAGAAATCATTTTACTGTGTGTATTTTTCTTCTTTTAATTACAGTCGCCCAGTATCAGATCATTTCAATAAATAATCAAAGGCAGGGGGGAGACGGGGCAGCCAGGATACTTCAGGAGAGGTGAGCTGTGCTACCTGCATGGAGAAGTAGGAATGGAAAGAAGGGATGCATCCCATCCTGGCAGCCACCCTTGCTCCTGCTTGGTGCTGACCCGCACCTCAATGCTGCAATCCTGGCAGCTGATTTGGGGTTACTGAAATGTCACCTCTGGAACGGCCACGGCGCTTATCCAGCTCTAGTGCAGAGACCCATCCTGCCAATCCCTCCCTGGCAGGGGCCAGCAGCGAATGCCAGGGGACGGGTGTGAAAGCCGGCCAAGCGTGCACTGATACCTCCCCAGGACGCTCCTCCAGCCGCCGGCAATCTGCGGCTGACGGACTTCCTGAGTTAGGCATCCTATCTCTCCTTTAAAAGCCCTCAATGGATTTATTTTTATTTTCTTCCAGGAATTTCTCTAATTACAAGGATAGCTCGAGTGCTTCTTAACTGTTCTCTGTCCAAACCATGCACTGATTTCCAGGTAGAAGTGCCCTCCATGCCTGCAGTGATAGGTGGGGTCCTGGTGATGCTGGGTGCAGCAAGGGGGGATATGTGGCAGCAGAGGTCAGAAACTGACCCCCCATGCTATTGGAAGCTGGAAAGCTGGGAGCTCCAGTCCTTCAGTGCACGGCCGGATCCTTCTGTCCTCACAGCCATCAGCTCACGGCCCCAGCAGCCTGGCAAGGAGAGAGTTATCAGCTCCTGCAGCCGCCACTGCAGCCAGCCTGGTGAATGGCATTAGCAAAAATGAATAGGAATACAACATGAAGCTAATAGGATCTGAGGGGAGCTCCTTAGACAAGTTGATTTCCAAATTGGACTGACTTTAACCTCACATAAATAAAAATGAACGCTTATAAAATATGGTGGAAAAATCCATAAGGGCAGATGAAGGCATTGATGCGTTTTTCTCTCCCTCCTGCACTTGCAGTACAGAGCAGGGCTCTCTGTGCTGCTCAGGATCACCCTCACTCTGCCCCTGCTCCACATTAGTCCAGGTAGGTTTTGTCTGGGGCCAGACTTGGTCTGCAGCAGCACATACTGCCCTGAGGTGTACAGGGAGGTTCACCAGCAAGGTTCAGACCAGGAAAGCTCCCCTGGGCCACCACCAAGCAAAATGGAGCAGGCATCAAGCAAGATGGGGCAGGGGCTCAGCCTGCCCCGCATCAGCACTGAGCTGTACAAACCCAGCTTCCACACCCTGGGTGCCAGAAAAGGTCCCTCTCCAATATCTGGACACTGCTTTTGACGAAACCTGGAAGGACATAACATCTCCACCCAGCCTGCCAAATTCAGCTTGAATTCACCACTGCCTCCACAAAGCATGGCAGCAGGACAGGCACACATCACACAGGCACAAAGCCGGGAGGGTCTCACAAGCTTTCATTTCTTTAGGCAAACACTGCTAGAAACAGGTCCTGCCCCAAAGGTCTTTAGCCTAAGCAGGTGATGGAAGAATAACAAGGGAAAACAGGGTCACTGCCTGACAGACAGGTGGTTCCCACACTTGTGCCTGAGCCACTGTCACCAATTTGGGACAGAAGCTGGCAAATGAGGGGTGAAGGGCAGGGACACATTTCTGTGGGGTGCCTCTGGGAGCTCCTCTTCGAGCAAGAGGCACTGGAGCAGAAAGCAGAGAGCTGGGAGACAACGGCGAGTGCTGGCAGAGGCTGTCACCGGAGGCTGAGTGACAGTGAGAAACCACGTATGGAGAGGGACTGCGAGGTTAACAGCAAAGAAAGCTGTGAAAGGGCTGGAGAGCAGAGACAGGTAACTGCTGTTTGCCAGCAGGAACCGGCAAAAGCAAGTAAAGCATGGGTGACACGAGCAAAATGACAGGCACAGAAAATGATCCTTGCAGCAGAGCTCTGAACAGGCAGGAGTGGGAGAAGATTGCATTTGTCAAGGCCAGAGAAAAGGATGTTGAAGGAATTGAGCCGTGAGATGATGACACTCTGGATGAGAGTTTTAGCTGCACCTTAGCAACCTGAGGTGAGGGAATGAGGCAGGCCAGCACAGCCCCCTCCACAGGCAACACTGAACTGGCCTTTGGAGCGGGGGAACCCTCAGGTACGCATGGGGTGCTTGAACACAGATGCTGAGATCCCAGTCCAGGCAGAAGATGGGCTCTGGGGAGCCCTTCTGAACCAAATCATCTGCTGGCACTATAAAGATCTTCACACAGACAAGGCAAATGAAGAGGTAGATAGAAAACCAGGAAAGACAATCTGGGTTGCCAGGGGAGGACAGGTCTTCAAGAGGTCTGTGGGATAAGGGAAATGTTTTGCCAGTTCAGAGCTGTTGCCAAGTAGAGCTTATCAGCATCAGGGAAAGCAGGGCACAGGGCCAGCCCTGCGCTGGAACCAGAGGACCAGAAATGGCCAGCAGTCATCGACAGCACATCCAAAAACCTACAGGAATTGGGGGGAAGAAAGGGGTGCGTGAGAGCTGACGGGTTGTAAGGTAAAGGGGAAAAAAACCAGGCCTGTCTAGGAAGGGAAGATCAAAGGGGAAAGAGGTAGGGAATCCCAATGAATGGAAAAAGTCACTGCACCCCTTCTGCAAGCTCAGCCAAACCTCCCACAGGCACCAGGTGAGAGGCATCAGGAGCTAAAGCCAGCTCTGAAATGCTGACTACAGCAGCAGCTCCCCTATAAAAAGAGGTCTGGCATCCTGAACATAATGTGGGCCATAACAAAGAGGAGCAGCCTTAAATACCCATTTCCTCCACATAAATAACACGGCCTATAACTCTGGCTTTACATGCAAATATTTACAGGGCAGAGAATCTACAAAAGATAAACAACTTCTAGGCTACTCAGGAGAGAGACAAGGAGTTCAGAGACAAGCCCCTCTTGCCCAGCATAAGCAAGGTTCCTGGAAAAGAGGGATGGGTCCAGAGGCTTGGGAAACCAGCTGACACTTGGGGCCAGATGCCCCTCTGAAAACACAGGCACTCATTTGGTGCTTGTGAGATCTTTTCTCTGCTGTTACAGGCCAGCTCAAAGCTGGTTCGTGCAGAACTTGATGTTCACAGTGGGCTTTGCTGACAGCCAGGGGTGACCTCAGCTCCTGCTAGGAGATAACTTGGGGATGATGGAGGAACCAGGGTCCAGCAGCTGGAGGTCTGTCCTCATCCATGAAAGCCAGGCTTGGTCAACCCACCACCCTGCCTGTACCAGCAGGTTTCAGTTGGAGGAGAGGGCAAACATCTCAGCCTCAAATGTGTTGTACTGGTTAGGAGTGTCCCTGCCTCCAGCCTCCCTGGCACTACTTGAACACATCTTTGAGAAGCACATCGTTGCCAGACAACACCAACCCCAAGGAACCGGTCTCAAAGCTGTGAGCAGCCCTGGCAGCTGGGAAAGCACCAGGCACACAGCAGCTGCAGTGTTTCTGAGAGAATATAGTGCACGATTTTCGATCCATGAAAAAACACAAAGCTTTTTGACCCATTTCAGCAGCGAACAAAACCAATAAACCCAGACCCATGTATTAAATCCTCCAAGGTTTCTGTGGCACTGAAATTCAGGCTCAGAGCAACTTTCTAGGAGCAAGGAATTCCCGCTGTGTCCCTCCTCTGCACTCACCGCTCATTATCCTCAGTATGGAAATTTTTCCTAGCATTTCCAGGAGGTGCTTTGAGCTGTTTTCAGCTCAAAACGTTCTGTGCAGTGAATCCAGATTGGACTTGGTAGGCAAGGATAACAGGAGGCTGCAAGCAGGAACAAAAATCCCTCACGACACATGTACAAGCATAAAGATGCCTCCAGCCTCAAAGGATTTACCACTTTCAGTCCAGACCTTGCAGCCTTCTTCTGAGCTTTCCTGGTCAAGTCTTATTGAATCTGGCAGTGTGGGCCAGCGCAGGATCAGGGCGTTGGGGAGAAACATGTACACCCAGGAGCTCGGGAGCACTGCAGGACATGGCAGGCACCCAACTCACCTCTCCAGGAGTGTCAGAGCAGATCAAACACAAACCCACAAGTGGGTTCTTCTCTGAAAACACTGTCATGGCTGTTCCAGAAACAAGGGATGATTACAAGGGAAGAAACCTCCCTCTGCCCAGGGGAAATCAGATCGCTGCTTTCATGTTTGGGCTGTTTCCTACCCACGTGCTGGGAGCCGGCGCCTCCCAAGTCAGCGTGGCTGCAGCAGGGGATGGACGGCTTGCCCATGGCCCCTCTCAGGGCTTGGACAAATCCCCAGCCCTCTTGTAGGGCATGAGGTGCAGGAGAAGGACTTAGAGAGGTTTCACAGCAGGCTCAGGCAGGGACAGATACACAGATGTCCAGGGCAGACTGGGATGAAGGCAAGGGAAATTGTTCATAAAAGCGATGGATTTACCTTTTCTCTTCTCACCTCTGCACCCTAAAATGCAGGTTTCAAATCCAAAGACATATAGGTCAAATTTGGAGACAAACTTCAGAACAAAGAAGTGAAAATGAAAATTTCAGACCTGACTTACTTTTCCTGGATGTTTCTGAAATAGAGCACTTTTCACTGAGGAAGTGAGCCGGCATGCACAAACAAGAAGTAAAACGAAATGACCCCAAACAAATGAAATGGATTTTCATGGTTTGTTTCTTCCTCAGGGTGTGTGTGAGGAGAAAGGGATCACTGTCAGTCTCCCGGAGACATTCTTTTAACTGTTCTACTTCAGACACCACATTGAAAAACTGAATTATTCAGAGAGCTCTAATTGCAGCTCCGAGGTACCCTTCCCTTCCTTGGTATAGCACCACACTGGGCACAAACTGCTGTTTTTCTACTACTTTCCCAAGGGATACAGGCTCTAGCAAACCCAGAGATCATCATGTACCTATTCCCAACAGCATGTCACCTTGGGGGAAGAGAGTTTTGCAGACGAGTGTGCGCAGGTCTGTACATGCGCACAGGAACTTACAGGGATGGGGGGAAGCACAAGAAATAATGAATCCCCCTGCACTCACTAAGTCCAAACAAATAGACTGAACTGGGAGCCTGATTTGCATTGGTTTGATTGAAGATGTAATTTGCTGCTGAATAAATGTTGTTGCATCCAAATCAAACCTTTAGTCCCTCAGACATTATAACTCTTTCCTCTCTTCCCTCAGGCTTTGCCAACCTTTAAGGCTGACCAAGAATGATGTATTACAAGAAGGAATGGACTTAAATAAGAGAAGGACAAGAATAGATTATAAGGAAAGACTTTCCATGAGGAAGAAGGAGATGTTTAAAAACACCTTAGAGGAAAGGTACCATCACTAGAATGATCACAGCCAGCCCAGCCTCACATCCTACACAGCGTCACTTCAGGATTATGGAGACAGTAATACACAGTGAGCTGGCCCTACATGCCAGGGGGTTGGGGCTCTCTCTCTCCAGCAGCCTCCTGCTTGGAGCACTTTATATCTACCAGAGCTCCCCTTAGTCTGTCCCACAGGTGCCCAGCAGAGTAGGCAGCTCTCCTGGTGCCACCACATCACCATGGTGGCTCAAAGCATGTATATGACATCCTATCCTCAGGGCAGGTGGGAGATGTGCAGGTCTCAGTCAGCACACATTGCTAGGATGGGCCTCTGATAGAAATGTGAGCCCAAATTTAATGCCATCCAGATTGGGAAGCATTTCCCAGAGCTTTTCAGGAACCTAGAGCCTTGGCCCTGCTGCCTCTATTCCAGTAAAGCCTGGTGAGATTCAGAGCTTTCCTCCTCTGCTCGTATCTCCGTGGCTTATCACAGATGCCCTGCTGCTGGAATTGACACTTGGATGCCTTCCTCAGGCTATCACTGACTGGGTGAACCTGCTCCCTGTCACATACCCACTACAAGCTGAGCTCCCTCACTTGTTCTTTCCTCCCAATCCCATATTTATGAGATCAGTCCAAGGTCCCTATCAATTGCTCGGGCAGCCTTGGCCACACAGCCGCTATCAGAGCGGCGAGTCAGCCTCTCAGGCAGGGAGAAAAGGAGAACCAGGGCCCAGGAAAGACAGATGTACTGGGCAGCAGTGGAGTATGTAGCCCACATCCTCACTAGCCCCATCCCAAGAGACACCACAGTTGTTCTCTGCCTGCCCCCAACCCACAGCACAGCTTCATGCAGCTGTCAGGCAGCACAGTGCCGAGCAGAGAAAACAGAAGCCAGTACAAAAGAAGAATAACAGAACAAAAAATGAAAAACTGGGTATTATAGCCAGGGAGGAAGCTACTCACCTGTTACTGAGCAGGTTTTGGATTTGCCCTGTGCCTGATGCCCTGGAGACCCACAGCCATGCTATGAACACACACCAGGGACGAGCATCTCCTGGGCAGGAATTCTACCCCTGCACAGGCCTCACTGCTCCAACTGCAGCTTCCCAGCGGAATGCATCTCTGGGAAGAGCAAAGATGCCCACAGCCTCAATTTATGTGAGGGAAATCCATTGCAAGGCATGAAAGCCTTCCACTGAGGACAATTTGTTGCAGGAGTTATAAACTGGGGTGCTGGGAAGCCAGTTGTCAGGCCAGGAGCGCTGCAGATTGGCAAGGCGGAGAGGACCGCCCCTGCTGAAGGGATGAGAGTTACCTAATGAACACTCACTGGGCAGGTAGGGCTGCAAACAGCACGTCTGGGCATGGGGGAAAGAAGAAGGCAGGGGTGGGCAGCCTCGTCCCTCGGCGCTATTTGTAGCCTGGAGTCATCACTCAGAAGCAAGGACCATGGTGCAGGCAACGCCAAGGCCAGAGGAAGGGAGAGAGGGAAAGATTGATTATCCCATAAATCAATCGCCAGGCACTGATTACAAAATAAACCACCAGGGCAAAGGTCAAGTGCTTTGTTATATCACCCAGCCCACAAGATTTATGTACCCCTTGGGCCATCTGTCCCTTTTGCCATCTATTACAGGGAGCTGCAGCCTATGGACACAGCCAGCACAGCCCTGCAGGCAGCAGCACAGGGCTTAGAAATCAGATCCAGCTGCCAGGACCAGGCAGGTACAGGCACTGATCCTGTAGAACCTACAGAGCCACATCTACAACACTGGGGAAGGTGAAAGCCAAGCAGCCCATCCCTGCTGCAGGCACCAGTGGTGGCTGAGGATGCTCACCAAGTCTTCCATCACCACCAGCCCCCCGGAAGCTAATCAGTTCTCCACAGTGGGAAGATCAGAGGGACGTGGTCTTCTCTGGAAAGAGCCACCAGGCCTGGCTGTGGCCACCATGAACAGACTCCCATGGCCACCGGCCTCAGGCTGCACTTGCCATTTCTTTCTGGGCTCCAGGAAAGACAAGACACTTTGAGACGACCAGTAACTTCCCAGCAGGCAAGCAGGGCCTCACTCCAAATCAGATCTGTACCCAGCCAAATTTTCCATGCCCACTTTCATCATCTGAGATCTGCATCCTTACAGGGAGAGCTGCAGGGAACATCTCATAGCACTCAACTGGAATTCAGCCTAAAAAAACCTTATTTTTTTCCCCCCTTCCCTCTCTAACTTTGTATTTTAAACACAGGCAGCAATAAGAGAAATTCCTGGGAGTATTGTTCATCTGTTTCCCATAAGCTGCTTGTCACTGACCATGAAAAAAAATTTTCAGTCTGGCTCCCAAAATATAAAAACCCTAAAATGGACATTTTTGAGTCCTTCGCAGCAACCCAAGGAGAATAACGTCAGAGGCGTATGATGTGTGTGCATGTGTACTCAGAGGGTGGCAAGAAACCTCCCGGGGAGGAGGCGAGGTGCCAGCCCGTGTGCCGTGGGCAGGGCGCCTTCTCCTGCCTCCGCCTGCACAGCCGGGTGCTGCCGGGTGGGCTGCGGGCACACGCAGCCTTGGCCGGGGTGTTTCCCCTGAGGGATGTTCCCAAGGCCCCTGAGGCTGTCACCCCATCCCCCTGCACCACAGTGCTCTGCCAAAATGGCTGCTGCAGTTGGCACTTTCCTGGGAGCTTATTTTTCTTTCCAAAGTGCTGAATGTTTCGACTCCTTTTTTAGCCCATCTGCCGGCAGAGAGTGGAGGCTCCAGCTCACGGGCTCAACCACATGTCCCCACAAGGCACATGGGACACCACCACGCAGGGGGACACCACCACACAGAGGGGACAGCCGAGGTGATGAATTGCAACACATAAAATCACAGCCTGGTTTGGGTTGGAAAGCACCTCAAGCACCATCTCATTCCAACCCCCTGCCATGGCCAGGGACACCTTCCACTAGACCAGGTTGCTCCAAGCCCGGTCCAGGTCCAGCCTGACCTTGGACACTTTCATGCTCCAAGCCTGATGTCAGTCAGTGCTGGCACTAGACAAACCTCAGTGATTTACCCTTGCTGGGGCTAGTCCCCACAGTACCTCCTGCCCCAGGGTGGAATTCATCCACCTTTCGTAGGGCATCTGATGGCCCTGCCAGTCCCTGCTCTGCTCCTGCTGCAGTCACCCTCCCAGGAAACTCAACCGCCACTCAACCTCAACTGTCTCCAGCTTGAAAACACCAGGCACCCTCATTCCCACGAGCTAAAACTCCTGTCTCTGCTTCTCTGAACTGTAAAAACCATCCCCAGTCCTCCAGGACAATCCTAAGTCCCAGAAGAATCAGAAAAGCACAAGGGTCCACAGTTATTTCATTGGTCCCTGCTTCCCCGAGGAAAGCAGCACTCCATGGCATGGGAGAAGTCCCAGCAGTGCAGAGATGGGCATCTCTACCGGGAGCTGTGCTGATCTCAGGAACCACATTTCCCCCTCCATGGGCGGGCTCCCCAGAGGATGGTGCTCATCTCCAGAGCTCCATTCTCATCCATAACCATCACCTTGACCTCAGTGGGAAGGGTGTTGGAGGTAGCCAGCCCCTCCTGCACTGTCTCAGGCAAAAATATATTATTGCAAGCACTCATTCCTGGAGGCTTTTGCAAATCCCTTGAAGTCAACAATATATTACTTTTAGGGCTTGGTATGTCTCTCCTCTCCCTCAGGGGTTCTGACCTGCACGGACATCCATCACTCCTATCGCTTGGCCCAGCTCCACGTGTCGGACAGTGGTAACAAACCGAGGTCAGAGCAAGGCAGTTATAGTCCCAATCCCTCCCTCTGCTCCCTCCTGGCAGATTTAGAAGTTCAGATTAAATCTGAAAGAGGGAAGATGGAGAGGAGCCTCAGCAGCTGCAGTTTCTGTAAATGTCAGGATAGAAAGGAGATCTTAGCAAGCCTTAATACACTATGCAAATCCTCAGAGCATGACCGTGTGCTACCAGGGCTTTTTATTCCCTTCCATGGTAATTGGAGAGACAGGGATTAAAAAGAGGAGTTGCCACAGAACTCGCTGGTCCCTCTGCTTTACCAACCATGGTTTAAAGACAATATCGGGACACATAGGCCTCAGGGTCTGTAAAGACTTCCAGGCAGAGGTGGGTGTTCTCCTAAAGGGTGTTGGCCAAAGACTTTTGCCTGCATAAGCTATTAGAAAATATCCAAAGGAGAGCAATGAAGGTGGAGAAGGGTCTAGAGGGGGAAGCCATGAACAGAGTGGCTGAGGTCACTTGGTTTGTTCAGCCTGGAGAAAACTGAGGGGAGACCTCAATGGGGTCTGCAGCATCCTCACGAGGGGCAGGCACTGATCTCTGCTCTCTGTGACCAGTGACAGAACCTGAGGGAAAGGCTGGAGCTGTGCCAGGGGAGGCTCAGGTTGGATACCAGGAAAAGGTTCTTCCCCCAGAGGGTGGTCAGGCACTGAGCAGGCTCCCCAGGGAATGGGCACGGCCCCAAGGCTGCCAGAGCTCCAGGAGCGTTTGGACAACACTCTGAGGCACAGGGTGGGATTGCTGGGGTGTCTGTGCAGGGCCAGGAGCTGGACTTTGAGGATCCTTGTGGGTCCCTTCCAACTCAGAATATGCCTCGATTCCCTGCTTTGGAGTATATTTGGTGTATGTGCAGGGGGATGAGAGATGTGTGCATGCATTTGGCTGAAAGTGAGACTGTGCTCCATGGAGACAGGAGGAGGAAGAGGCACTGCGTGGTATCCAGGTGTGAAGCTCTGTGCTCCTCTTTCTACAACTGCATGTTTACATTGCTTTTTTTCCTTTACATGCTTTTTTTTTTTTTATGGATCAGGAAAGCTCCATCACTTTCCTTTCCTGTAATGATGTTGACCTGATTAAAATTTTTATTGGATTTTACAAAATAATTTCATACATACTGTTCCCTGGAGCACTGCAGGGTGAAGGGAAGGCGGGGGAGAGAGAAAGAGAGAAGAGAGTATATTAAGAATGAGGTGGAAAAGGAAAATATTTTATTTTACACTGAAATGATGTTTCCTGAATGAATAATAGATTAGAAATCTCTCTTTCTTTTTTAAATAGTGCTCTTACAAGTGCCCCTGCAACATACAGGCATGAAAAAGTCAGCACTTGAGCATTTTCAACCTATTTCAGTAAAAAAGCTTTGCCTTCCTCCAGCTCCTGACCCTTTCCACCACCTCTCAGCAGTAAGCAAGCTGTGATTAAGGGGTTGCCAGCACCTGGGAGACAGGCAGAAGCACAAGGAAGGACCCCAACCCTCCTGGATATCCACAGCCCTTCCATCAACCAGCCCAGAGCATCCCCTCTACTCTGACTCCTGGTTTGACTTGATGCTTTAATGTAAGACCAAACTATGAGGAGGCATCCCACTGTCCCTGCCCTGTGGGGACAATAGTGTGGGGTCAGTCCCAGGGAATCCTAAAAGCTTCTCATTGATGAAATCACGGACAGGTCACAACCAGGACACACACATCAGGCTCCTGTCCCCAGCCTTGGCCAGTGAATGAGCCTGATGTACCCCAGGGAGCTCACGGAGCAGGGCAGACCTCTGGGAAGCCTGAGGCAAATGAAACACCAGTTACAAAGGAGGGTTTGAAAGCAATGCTCGTCTTGCTATTTTAGCATTTTACTACTGTTTTCCTTCCTTGCCAAGGCAATGCCCTAGCACTGATGTTTCAGGCACAGAATTCCCCCTGGTGTTTTACTCCGGTCCCTAGAAAGAAATTGGGTCTTTGCTGTATGAGGAATGTCATGAGGATGATTTAGTTACTCAGTTCCATTTTCATATATTTAAATTAGATAGGAAGCCCCTGGCCCAGGGACTCACTGTTGCCTTCCAGAGGAAAGCAGGCACTCCTGCCACAGGCAGCTTTGCACGCTAGGTCCCAGTACCATTGAAAAAAAAAAAAAAAAATGCTTTTCAGGGAACTCAACATTTGCTTCAGTGTCCTTTCAAGAGTACCCCCACAGGGCTGGCTTGTTTGGAAATTTAGTTTTCCTGGTGGATTCTTATGAAATAAATATTTCAATGCTGCATCAATGGCTCACCAGAACCCCCCAAGCGGCAATAAGTCTCCAAGCTCAACCTGATGCCAGTTTAGTCTCAGATAACAGCAACAGAGTGAAGTCAAGGTGAGAGATAAAGCATGTTACTCTGTGGGCACCGCTAGTGGCCAGCAGCTGAGACTGTCTCCAAGTCCGTTGCTCTCCAGCTGGTTCTCAAGGTCCCATTGCTGAAGGTATTAAGATTGTCTCGGTAACCCTCAATATGTGTTTTGGAATGAGTTTGGGGGGCAAGGGTTGAATTCTTCCCCAGCACCGTATTCTCTAACAAGTGCTGTTTGACATTTCCCCACGGGCTCTGGTTTTACCCACTCAGTGACTGTTCTGACAGGTTTCAGGTCTGACACCCCTGCAGCCCCTAAATCCTGCCCTCCCGCTACCTGCCTGCCTGGGACAGGACTGCTGGTTTTACACAGGGAGCAGTGCAAAGTGTCACCTCCCCTCAAAACACAGGCAAAGCTCCTGAACCCCAGCAGTTCTGTGGAGCACACCTGGGATTTCAGGGTTGGGATTTCACCTGCGCTTTACAGCCTGCCCTCAGAGCACCATCCCTTCTGCTCCTTCATATCCCACTGCGCCACTATCCCAAGGGCAACCATCTGTGGGATTTCAGGATCTGTCACCCAGCACATCTTAATCGTGACTTCACCACTCTGTGCTACTCCATTCCCACCTGAGACCCTCCTGGGCAAGGGCTGGGGGCAGCAAAGGGGGCCACCACAGTCTGTGCAGGCTGTCCCAACCCAGAGACCAGCAGAGCAGAGATCTTGCAGCAGAAAGGGATTTGCAATGTAGTGAATAGCTAACTGATAAATACTACAGCAAGAAAATTCCAAGCTCTGGATAAAAATGGCTTATGGCATTAAGCTGTGCCCATCATCCAAGAAGCGGAGGGCATCTGTCACCACTATTATATTGCCCCACACCCAGCACAAACCCCTCATTCATTCCCCACTGACTTTTATTTCAAGTTCCAGACAGTGACAAAAAAGAGAAGAATATAAGGCTTCCCCAAGAGAGCGAGCACAGCAACTCCCCGACAGCCCGAGCAGGGTGAGACATGAAATGGCAGCAGCAGGTCCTGCAAGCAGGCAGAGCCAGCTCCTGCCTTGTGCTGCTGCACAGCTGCCTCAGCCCCAGCCCAGGAGGGGATGAGAAACTAGGGACATTAATTTCTACTCTGCAATGGGCAAAAAGACAAGCCCACAGGCTCTAACCAAACCTCAGTCTTCCTGTAACCCAGTCGTTAATCTTTAGAAAGAAGAATAACTCTCTCCAAATACCCACATTTTCCTCTTCCTGGTTTGTGAGGCGATACAAGGCAGACGCAGCCCCTCTTTCCTGGGTGACCAGATCATGCACAACCCAGAGCTCCAGGATTCTCATCCATGATCTGCAGGCCCACTTCCAGTCCTCACAGCTTCACCTCCTCCCATAGCAGCTCCTGGGAAGCCTTCAGGCTTTGAAGCACACATCTACATATCAGCAGCCTCCATTCAGGCTCCCTGGAGTGCCAGCAGTGCAGCCAAGGGCAGCCACCAGCTCCCAGGCCAATGCCTTGGCTCATGTCTTGTCCCTAAACCACACATGCAGATGGGTTTAAATACATCAATTGATTTCCTAACCTCACATCTCCCTGGGAGCAGGGGCTGGAGCTGTCACGGCCATGTTACGCAGGGCTAACAGGAGAGGCATGAATTTGGGAACGGCTCCCAGACCAGTGAGGAGGGACAGGTCAACATCAGCTCCCACCAACCCCGGCTGTCAAAAGACATCTTTTTTGGGCATGGAGTTGGCAGCCAGTGTGTAAAAGAAGCCTGCAGCCCACACCACAAAACACCATCACCACAAGTGATGGCCTCCACCGAAGCAGCCAAGCATTAACTGGGTCCCTCAGCGCACAGGGGAGGCTTGTGCTGTTGCTGCTTCACCCTGGAAAACGAGGGCTTTAATCTCCAGGTTTCCCAACTTAGCACCTTGCCAGAACTAGGACTCATTTTTAGTATTAAAAAATAATGCATATTTATCAAACCTAGTCAGGCAGAGGGAGGGGGAAACAGCTGGCAGCAGCCTCCCTCTCCCCATCTGACATGTGCTTGCCATTTTTCACATTTTCAACAGCTCTCCAGCTCTAGTCCTTATAATTATGATGAAAAAACCCTCACACCCAACCATAGTGCCTCACAGCCAAGATGCCAATGTGTTTCCACATAAAAGCCTCGTTGCAAAAAATCTAAAATTTCTCAGTGTCTCTGCTTTATTCCCATCCTCCCTTACATCATTGTATTCACATGGCGTTCAATTATTTACAAGCATACAAAACACTCCAGCCTGGATTCTCAACTGGTATTAATCAGCGAAATGCCAACTAAATCAACAGAGCTACAAAGACTTGCTCCAGAGAAGGATCTGTCCTGCTGTCCCTGAAGACCCCTTCTTCCCTTCCCAGCACACATTGGGAAGCAGAGGATAAAACACAGTTTTGGTAGGTTTTTCTTTTCATTCCCTGAGTCACACAAACATGTTAATGCCCACACAAAGACCTGCTCCCCACTGCTGACCTACTTCCCATTCATGTGCATGTGACACACTCACCTCCAATGGCAGTGCCAGGTATTCCTGGGAGCAGCCATCCACACCTTACCCAGAACCCTGTGGCAACACCAGGAGCTCTGCGCATGGGGCAGGTCCCTGGGTGTCAGGATAACACCCTTGACCTTAATGACACATAAAGCTTTCAGATTATTCAGCCAAGCCTGGCACTTCCTTGGAGTCGGTGCAGCATCATCTGTCTCCAGCCTGGTTTTTCGGGGCTTTTCCTCCATCCTTTTCAATGGCAACACTTCCAAAGAGGCCCAAAGGGAGGCACAGCTTCCCTGGCTGGTGAGCACAGAGGGCTCACAGACAGGATGAGCTCCTTCAGTAATGGTTTCATTTCTAGCTTTACAGCCTCCATCACTTTAATTCAATGAGATCAACAGAGCCCCAGGACACAGAGCACAAATCAGAGAGGCCAATACATTGGAACAGGCATAGGATATTTCTTCTAAAGCTATGGGACAATCTTCAGTCAAATTATGGTTTTTAGCAACCCCATAAAAAACTAAGACTTCCATAAGACCAGGGCCAGCACAAACAATCCTTCAGTAAGTCTCTTTTTCAGGACTTTGTGATCACACAAAAATCAGAAACTGACTTCTGAAAGACATTCTGTTACTTGAACCTCCACTTTGAATCAGAAAGTGAAGAGTCCATGAAAACATAATATGAGTGTAAAGAACAGGTCTGGTCCCTCAAGAGCATTTTCACAGACAGACTGAAGAATCACGTGTGAAACCCTGGGGCGCTGGGCACCTCATTAGAAGACAGGAGATAAATGTACTCCCTATTACCAACACAGGTTCACAATCAGGGGCTTCTCCGTTCAAAACCAGAAGGCCAAGGAAATGCAGGAGATGCACACCAGGTTGGGTCTCACTGCACTGAGCACAGCTTACTCATCCCTCGTGTACCACCACCACAGCAGAGAGGTGTCACAAGGCCTTCATCATGACTGGAATCATAATATCCATGATTCACATGGAACACTTTTTATACAAAGCACCAAGATAAAAATAAAATGAAGAGGGAAAAACTTAACAAGAAACTTGTTTCATTCCCTACACGATGGATAAACCAAGATGAATATAAACAGCTCAACTTGACCCAAATATTTTTTCGTTGCTGAGTAACCCCACAAAAAATGTTGTTATCTCACCAGCATCTGGGGAGATTAGATGGTAGGGAATTTTAAACAAACTTTCACTGTCGTGCCTTGTTTGAGGAATTTCAGACTGGACATGAACCTTCAGGACTTGCAGCACCCCGACCCCTTTCAGGAGGAAGCACACAGCTGAGGAGGGCAGGAAGCATCTGTTACATCTCCAGCACATGGACATGCTGTTGACATTAAGGTTTACATGAAACATTTGGGTCTACAGCTTTCCAAAACCCTCCAAGGGAAGGATGCGGCTGCTCTGCAAAGGCTCCAAGCAGGAAACACAGGTTCAGGCCATGCCTCCAGCAGGACGTGGGAGCAGTCGCAGCAGATGGCTGCGAGCCATTTTGGGTGGCAGCAGGCACCCGCCGAGGGGCTCAGACTTTACAGCCCACACTGGCTGCCATATGTTGTGACAGTGGCTCATCATCACACAGGACCCAATTTATAGCATCCTTCATGGCTGCAAGCACAATGCTACCTCACACTGCTCCCCATTAGGACAATCATCTTTCCACCAAGCACCTTTTAGCAGCTGGCTATCATATTTACTGATTTTTTCATGTTTCTGTAAGTGGAAGGAGATCTGAGAGATCATCCGAGAGATTCAGGTATGAGGTGTTAGTCTCATTTGTGCTCTGGAGGTCAGGCCTGCTCACTCCTTCACTTTCTCCCAACAGATAAGTGCTATCTCAACAACACACAGATGCTTCTAGAGATCACCTTGGCCACTGCTAAGCTGTGCAGCGTTCCTGCCAAGTGCACCCCAGCAAGCAAGGCTGTGCCTATGACACTGGGAACAGGGCAGGTGGGAGATTACAGCTCTGAAAATGGCAGTCCATTCAGCAATAGCAGGCTTCCTTGGTGAATTTCTCCTGGAGAGACTCAGGGAAATGAGAGCAGCAAGGAAAGAAAGGCCTAGAGGTGGCAGGATGGAAATCAGGCTTCCATCATCAAGGGCTCAGAGGGACGGGATGCCAGTGGCAGCTGGCAACAGGCTGCAATGACACAACTTAAATGAGGGGCAGAGCATCATTGTGCTCCTGTCATGCAGCAGCAACATAAACCCCAGGGCTGTGGCATGATGACCCAGTGAGCCCCAGAGATGGGCAAAGTGGGATGCCTTTGCCAACCTGAGAGCAGGGCCTTCCACCCTGGGATGGCAAAGTTCTCACAACTCTGTAGGACTCTTTGGGAAGCATGGCAGTCCACTCAAAACATGTAGCGCCAGCCACATGCAAGTTCATGGACTGGACTTTCTGTCCTATGAGAGCAATGAATGAGGGCAGTTCACCCCCCTGTCACCAGCAGGAGCAGGGCACCCTGAGCCACTGCTCTACATCTCACCCTGGGTCAGCCCAGCCGCCAAACTAAAGATTCAGGCAATTTGTTTTGTAAGGGTCCCAAAAATATCAACTCAGCACAAGTATTGCAGCTCCCACCAGGGCTCTGAGGGAGGACAGTCATCCACACTTGTGCTAGGCAACTGTGGTTGCATCCCTTGGATTTATGGAGAATGTGGGCTATTTTTAACATTTTGTAAAAAACAGCCACTCAGTGTTGGTTATTTTAACTCCCTACAGTCCATGAATTCAGACCAGGCCTACAACTCCATTTGCTGGTGCCCAAGACATCCCTCCCTCCATGGATGGCTCTGGCCCATTCTGCCTCCCAGATATGGCAGTTGCATTTTATGCCTCAGGTGATGAATCTTCTCAACAGACATACAGCCACAGAGTTTCCTGGAGGCAGAATTTGAACTCACCCAAACAACAACAACAACAAGCAGCTGAGATATATGTCAAAGCCTCTATTTTTTTCTCTACTACACCTAGAACCTGCATCAGACCAAAATGCATCAGCAGGAGCAGACTTTACTCTTCAGGTGCTGCCTCAGCCTCCACCAGTGCTGCAGCTCTCTGGGCTAGCCCAAAGGCTTCAGTGCACCAAAGAGGTCAGCACAGACCAGTTGTCCTATTTAGACTGAATCAACTAGTTCCATAAAGGAAGTGGTACTGGTTACACCAGTGCAGACTGGAGCCTGGGAGCACCTTTCTCAGCCCTGGAAAGCAGAGGCTTCTGTCTGCTCAGAGCCTGCTAAAATGCTTTGTTTTTCCTGCTCTACCTGGCAGCTACACACACAGCCAGCTCCATAATCCCCAGCAAAGCACATCTCAGCTGCAACTTAATCTGAACTTCTACTCCAGCTCTCACCGACAGCTCAAGTGAAAATGAAAAGCAACTGATAAAAGAAAACCCACAAAATGCAGGAGGTGGTGAGGGGGCCAGAGGCAGGGAATGCGACTGGAAAGAGCAATGCACTCCCCTAGGTCTGTGGTGGCAAACATTAATCGCTTTTTAAGTATTCCAGTGCTTTCCTTCCCCAGTGGCTGGCAGCTGCAGAATTTCTGCTCATTCTCCAGTGGCTAAGGAGCAGAGGGAAGCCAAGAGCATGTCAGCCAAGCAAGCCCAGGGACTGAGCACCCACAAACTGACCCCACAGGGGACAGAAGGAAGCTTCAGTCACCCTGAAGCTGCTAACATTTCTTTTGAGCACCATTGCAGGGCAAGTCTACCAGGCCACCTCAGCCACCTCTGGGGGAATCTGAACCACTGGTGCTACCTGTGTGGAGATGTGTCTTGAGTTTTTACTCTATTCAAGTGCACAATTTGCTTCTGATCAGAGATATGGGTAGGAAAAAGCATAAACAAAGCAAGCACAGCCCAGATGTTTTGCCCCAGATTCACCTACGTTTCTGAGGCTCTAAAGAACAGAGGAATGACCTTTTCCTCTGCCCTGCTGCCCCTATGCCCCTGGATCCAGTCACTTCCAGCTCCCAGAGATGGGCCCCACTGCCTGCCAGCACTTCTCATGCTATCAATGCCCTCATAGCAAAGCCAGCTTTGTGCATCCCTCTGCTGCTTTGTGACCTGGAGACGCCAGGATTGGTAAAGCAGAGCCACCACCAGGTCCCACGCATCAGCTGTATCATCTACAAATGTCCCCATCTCCTCCCTACAACAGTCCTGAGCCAGCAACAGGCTTTAGGTTCAGCCCCTGAAGCCTTCAGCAGATTCCCTCCGTGGGAATCTCACCCAGCACCACACATATGATCCCATAACAGCCACAAAAAAGTAAGTAAATAACCTGTCTTAGCTAGACTTTCCTCCAGATGGACAGGAATTGGTGCTGCCATTTTTGCTGGCATTGTCAGAAGTCACTCTCTGGCACTGCAACGTCTTTGATGGGAACTCAGACAAAAGGGATGAAGGAAATCATGCCTCATTCTGCCTTTCCATAGCCAAGCCTCTTCACGAGGGAGGGGAAAAAGCAGCATATTTAACACAGGAGAAAGGAACTGTTGCTACAGCAGCACAGACAAGCTCGCCTTCCACTTGGCACAGCTGGTCAGCACCCCAAGGGATGTCGTGGGTGGGATGATCTGGGGGTTGAACACTGTTGGTGCTCCCAAGCAGACAACCAGGCATGTTGTGAGCAAGAGGGAACTGAATCCCAGACCACTCCTCCAAAGGAAGAGGGAAAAGCAAGTCCCCTGAAGCCTGTGGCAGGGCCACATCTGTGGCCACTGTGCCCTCAAGCCACTAGGGTGTGACAAAACACCACCGAGGGGACACAGACAACTACCCACCCCATCACCACGGGGGTGCTGAGGAGCAAAAAGCCATCTGGGGTACAGGAGAGACACTTCAGGGGCAGTGGCCTACAAAACAACACACATACTGCAGAAAGGAAGCTCTTATACCTTCACACACACTGCCCTGTTTCCTCAAAGACCCAATTCCAAGCCCTCCAAAAATCAATGAGATAACAAGGAGATGAGTTGCAGCCAATACGGATTTGTCAAGAGCAAATCACATCACTCCCATCTATCTCCCTCCTCCAAAAGCCTAACAGGCTTTGGGCACAGCACTCCCTGTCAGACACCTCCACTCCAGTAAAGCTTCTGACAGTGCCCAGCGTGCCATTCCCATCAGCAAGGGGAATGTGGTCTTAAGAGAAACAGTGACACGGCAGGCACAAAACTGCTCAGAGAGCCATGTGTAAAGAGCAGATATCAGCAGTCTCCCCTGCTACAAAGGCAGAGCATATCGACAAACAGGATTTTGGAGGAACCTGTCACACACCTGCCTTCTTCAGAGCTTTCACTACTGACCTGGATGAAGGAGCAAAAAGGAAACTTATTAAAAATTTACAGGTAGCATGGAGTTGGGAAGATCTGCGGGTTCTTTTAGAAGACAGGATTAGAAAATGTTGGTATCTCAAGAAATCATCCTCTATTTTCCAGGGCAGATACAAGGGCCAGGTTTTTCTCTCCAGCAGGAATAATCAGCTGTCCAAGAACAAGTGTCCAAATAGAAAGAACAAGTTTTCAGGGTCTTGCTTCACTACTTTTGCATATCAAGGGTTACTGATGCTGTAAGGAACTGAGACCTCTTGCTCTTAACCCTATGACAGTTCCATGTACAGTTCAAGGCATGTTGCATTAGGCAGCATCAGGGATCCCTTCCCTAGCAGCTTGCAAACAGAATCAGTATAAAGCTCAAAGGCCCAGAACAGGATCAGAAAACATGAATTCCCACTCCCAGGCTGCTCTTTATCTCCTGCATCACTGTCACCTCATTGCAACTGGCACACAGAGTGCCTCTTACGAGAGCTGCTTTCAGCAGGGAAGGCGTTGCTGTGCCAGCAGCACATCATGCTAATCATGACAGCCAAGCACAGGCTGCATCCCACTGTTGTGCACGCCATACATGTTTCATGAAGTTGTCCCAACTGCCTGCTCAAGCCCTCCCCACAATCAGCTGCACCCAATTCTGCTGGCAAGTGTCCTTCCTCTTCCCCTGTGATAATGCACACCATTTTAACCTGTAGACTCTGCAAGCCCTCTGCAAGACAAGGACTTCCCATCTCCAGTTGGGGTTGACACTGGAAGCAAGCAAAGCACAGCTGCCCCACAAGAATAATGGGCCAGCATTTCCAGATGTGGTCTTTTTATGGAAAACCATGGCCAAGTCCCTGCAATGAGCTACATTTTAAGCCTGAAGGGAAGAGACAGTTGCAGCCATTCTCCACATGATCCTTGGGCTTTCCCCTTTGACTGCACATTTGGTTTATCTCATTGTGAGCTGGTGGGGAACTGGACCTTGCAGCCCTGGGAACTCTGATGTTCCAGGTAAGTTCATTCACTGCCAGAGCAAGAAAGGAGAGTTTCCAAATAAGTGACATTTCTTTTCCTTTGGCAGCAATTGCAGGGAAGACTGCAAAGTAGCAGGGGATTGATCTGGCTCCTGTGGAGGTGACTAATGGGAACACAATCCCACAGCTATGGCAGAGGAGTAGATGGCATTGCCCCTGCAGAGCTGCCTTGGTACAGAGACACTTCCCTCACACAGAATGGAGGGAATCCTTGTACCACACTCCCCACATGTACATCTCCCAGGGACACATTTTGCCATGCACTCCAAGAACTCAGAATGGGAAGCAAACCCTTGGAATGAAAGCACAAGAATCAGGTCAGGGAAGGGAAGTCAGCATTACACTTCAGGTTCAGAAGTACCCAGTCAGCTGGCAAAACCCCCTCCACTGGAGCATCACCCAGACCACGGGCTTTTAGCACCCTGTGGAGCATGACTGAATGCAGTTTTATCCCTCCAAAATGAAGTCTGAAAAAAAGCATTGCAGCAAAATTATAGTGAGACTCAGGGTCATCCCAGGGCAGGTCTCTTCAGGGTGAGGATCAAGACAATCCATGCATCAGGAACTTGACCAAATTCAAAGAAAAGTCCAAAGAAGAGACAAAGTGGATGAACTGGCTTGTATTTATTACCCACCACAAAAGACACCAATAAGATCAAGCCGTAAAAAGCAGAAGGCATTAGCACATCTATGATCAGCATCAATCTGTGAGGATCTGCCATCTCTCTCACCAGTACTTACTGTGGTTTCTCTCCTGAAGGACAGGCTATGCATGTACACATCTGTACACTCTCCTTCAGACTAAAGGCTCACAGCACTGACAACCTTGGCACACTCAGGTGAGGCTCCACAGCCTGCCACTGCATTTTCTCCTTCAGAAGAGACTGGACATCATTAACGCTGCCAAAAAGCCTGTGAAGCTTAAAGCAGGACTGTCATAGCTTCTGTCATTCTCACAGATGCCAACACCACAAGGGTGCCCTAGAATTTACACAAGATCAGCTGGGAACTGAATGGAAGGTACAGGCTATGTAAATTCACCTCAAAAATGGCCCTGAGCACTGGAAGGCAGGGTTAGTGTGCCACTGGCACAGTCAGTTCAGTTCTTGGCTTCCTCACATCCCTTGCTGCCTTTAAGCTCCACATCAGAGCACCTGTGATCCATGCTATTAACACCAGCATGTCAGCTCATTCCCGCCTGAGAACAGCGGCACAGCCACAGCTATTCATGCCTTTTGCCACCTCTCAGCAAGACCACAGCAATCTGACAGCCCTGCAGCGTGTAAGAAGCTCTATCTGAAATATGCTCGGCACCCTGAGTGCTCTGTAATCCCATTACCACACTGGGCTGGTCAGCTGCCTCCCAGCTCCAGAAGAAATCTGACTCAAGGCCTTGGCCCTCATGTCCCTGTGGCAGCAGAGGCAAGGCTGCTTCCCAGGATGGAGTCAGCATGGAACACTGCAGAGTGCCACAGGATCCCAAGGGCTGATCCCATCCATATGCAGCAGAACCTCCTCAGCCCCTGCTGAGCTGTTGCTGCCCAGGGAGCACAGGCTATCCGACATTTCCTGCTGCAAACACTGGGTTTCTTTGTGCTACCCAGTCTGACAGAAATGCACCATGACATGGATTTAAAGGTAATATCCTAGAACATGACTTTCCACTGCAGGCACTTAACCCCTGGGATGATACTGAAATATCCAGACCCTGACAGATGCAGACACGTTCACTGTCACGCACAACTCAAATATCTCAGATAGACACCTCAGAGCACAGGAAGCTCTGTCTGCAGCCCATGCTAATGGTGAAGAGCTTATAAATTCTCAGTCAGCCTATTCAGCCATATCAAATTAGCATGGGAGTTGTTTGGCTCCTTTGGAACAGGACTGGGACAGGTTATTCAGAACGGGACAGGTATTAGAGACATGAAAGGGAAAGGTGGGATCTCCAGTGCAAGCAATGACTGTCATGGCATGAAGTGACAGAAAGATATGGTGTCTGCCTCTGCTGAGCTCATACAATTCCCCTACGGTTTCACTATCTCATCTGTAAAGACAAGGAGAACTTGGCTCACCTATCAAATTCCTATTTGCATCAGCTAAAAACAATAAAGGTCTGGTCCCATGAGGTTCTGATTCACTCTGCTGAAGGTGCCTTATTCTTTTACGACAAGTTAATGGGAGCTGTGGCACAAAGCAATCCACCTTGTTTGGATGTGCTGGAACAGATGACTTATGAAGAAAGGCAGCCTCAACACCTCACCCTGCAGACTCCCAAACATTGCTATAGACCTTTTCTTTACCTGCCTCTGCCAATTTTCACCGTGAGCTGTACTGCTTTATTATCACCTCTCTAAGGCTCCTCCACATGCTCCAAGCTCATCCCAGACGACCTAAACACCAGCCAGGGCAGGCAGAGAGCCATTAGCACTGCGGTGCTGTTATTGCTGCCGCCTGGGTTGGAATTAATGCTGCTCAGCCACGGCGCAGTGAAAATATTGACTTTCCAGCTAATCAAACCAAATTCTATGAAAGCTACAACTTCAAACTTCAAAAAAATCCATCAATGATTCATAAATATTTGAAAGTGCCAGATTGATTGCATCTGGATTACTGCAGCAGAGGGAGCTGAGGTCCGGCTGAGGAGGAGATGAACGAGGCAGCTGCTCAGACCTTGATGTCATGGATCACCCTGCGCTCCCAGGACTGCACGGACCTCCCCAGCCTCAGTCAGAGGAAGAGCACTATATCCCAGTGCTGTGTTATCCTGCTGGTGCAGCCCCACTTGATCCAAAGTGCCCAGCCTGCAGGTAGGATGTACCAATCCAGCTGCTGGCACCATGAAGATTAGAAACCTAATAACCTGGCTGTTTAATTTCTGACTCTGGAATAAAAACGTAATACAGATAGAGATATTCCAACCTCCCCCACCCATTGCCTGCCCACTAATGAGGTTGTTGGCATTCCCAGAACATGCCAGCCTTCAGCTGGTCTCCAGGGAAGCTAGGGGATTTGTTAGCCTGGCCTTCCTCCACCCAGCCCAGCCCAGCCCTTCCATCTTCATGCCATTCAGCCAGCCAAGGAGGGGTGTTTTATTTTCCCAACAGCCCTTCCAAGGGGAACAAATTCCAGGAAATTATGCAAGATGCAACAAGTCAAAATGATCTATTTTTACTTCACCCCACAGAGAAGCTCCAACTTTTCCCACATAAAAGAAAATCAATCTGCTGTCTAATTCCAACTTGGATGGGGGGAAACTCTTTGGAAAGAAACACAATAAATAGCTTTGGTTGCACTGCAGACAGTCTTTGCTGCACAGAAGTTGGTTTGCAAAGCCACTGCAGGCTGCCTTTGTCCTCCAAGTCTCTGGAGCTACATTTGTACACAAAAGAAGCCAGCACAAAGTCCTTGCCTGTGAAACCATATATCCAGCTCTTGAAATCAAGAGGGGAAACAGAGGCCTACAAATCTTACTCTGAAACACAAAACTCTCCTTCATTAGCAACTGATGCGAGGAGAGAGTCCTTCAGGGCAGGGCAGACAGGTAAGAGAAGAGGACCAAGGCAAGTTCAGGGCACTGTGTTCAGCCCCATCTCCTGCGACCGCCTCATTCCTCAATGACTGCCCCTGGCAGGAAGCACAAATGCTGACCGAAGTGCTCCTGTGATTTCAGCATTCAGAGCCTCCCCTCCATAATCCTCTCTGTAATCCTGTAAGCTAACACGGTGCAGCTTCCTACTGCAGTCTCTCCCTTGGTGGGAGCACTCACAGCTCCACCAGGTCTGCAGAGAGAGCTGGGTGAGCACAGCCTCTGCACCTGCACAAGCCTGGTCTTTGTACAAGACAAGCAGTAACCCCAGAGGCTGGCAGTACTCTGTCTGACACTCCAAGAGACCCAGGTTTCCCAGGAGCACTGGATCTCTCCCACATGGAAAGGCATGGGCATGAAAACCTTATTTCACCGCGTCACCGGTGCTGCATGCCCATGGCGTGCGCACAGAGTGCAGTGCAGACATGCTGATGGCAAGGGCTATCCCCCACCATAAGGGAGAAATCTGCTCCTGAGCCTTTATGGAGATGAAGCTCTCAGAGTCTGCAAGCTGCTTGACCACAGACCCTGACAAGAAGGAAAACATTTAGCTGCCAGCCTTCTCCAATTTCCAATCCCCACCAAGCTCAAGATCTGGGCAAAGGGCCTCTCCCTCCCTGGCATTAAACCATTGGCCAGGGCACCTCAATACTCAAAACACTGCTTGCACTGGTTGATTGCTGGCTGGGGTTAAACCACAACACACTGAAATAAGGAAATTAAACCACGCATTTCTTTCTCACCACTGAAAATAAACTGAGGCCCTAAGATAGTGGTTCTAAACACAAGATTAGAAAACATTCCTTGCCCATAAGCTTCCTGGAGCAAGCCTTCTTGTCTTCATTCCAGATAAAGATACCTTCAACACAACTCACTCTACAGCACTGTTGGTTCCTCCCCAAACATCTAAGAATAGTCTATGTATTTAAAGATTTTTCCCTAATCAGGAAAGAAACAGGATAATCACTTGAAGTAGTTTACTGAACCAGTTAAGAGTCATGAAAACCTCAACTTTATTTGGCAGGCATGGCATGTACCTTGGTCTGACCCTCAGTGCTCTTGTAGGGAGTTTGAGGGCAGGGCTGCACCTCGGTTCTGTGCCACTGCAGTGCCAGAGATTGGGGTTCCCGTATCACCAACGAGCATCACAACTAGCACAATAGCCAGCAAAGCAGCAAACACACCCATACTGCTCTGCCTGGGTTTTCTGCCGCAGCTGCCTTGGCCTGTGACACTGCCTTGTAAGAGACTGCATGAGGAGGAAGAGGACAAGAGGACCTCGATAGTGCCCCACAATCAACAGGTCCAGCTGCTTCTCCAGCCCTGCTGCTGCACACACACATCATTTCTTGCCACCCTCCACATCCTCACTCCCAGGGCTGAAATTATTTCTTATGAAAATCAGAGGATCTCCAGTTTAAGAATCCGACTCCAGTTTAAGCAAAAGCTATTTAAAAAGAAACCTGTCCTCGCGAGTTTGCTTATGGAAATCAATGGCATACTAGCAGATGTACTAAATATCCCTCAAAGTGCATGTGTCAGTGCATTTCTTCCTTCAGAGATCATTAATGGCTCATGACCAAGGTCAGGAGTCAAGTCTAAGACTTTGCTGCTGATATAGAGGAAGGCATCTCTGCAGTGCCACAGGGCACAACCCGCCCAGCTAATAGACTCACAGGAACTCGACTCCCAGACCTCATCCATCCCTTAATTTATAAATAATAAATTGCCATTTTAAAGCTGCTGTCTAGGAAGAGTATCCTAAGCCTTCGTCACCCCTTGGAGAGTACAAACGCAACAACAAGACAACTGAAACACACAGCAGATTAAAACAGCCGTAACTAAAATCAACTTCAAAGCCAGAATAAAAGCCAAGCACATCACCAAAATCTTCTGGACCAAGGAAGGTTTTTCCGCACAGAAGGCCTAAAATGGGCAGGCCTGGGACCAGCCCCCACAGCCTCCACAAGGGAGGGCACTCAGTCACCATAGAGACAAAGCACAGGCACGATCGCTCTTGTCCCCACTCTGCAACCTCGGTCTCCTCAGAGGCTCCGGAGCAGATGGCAAGCTGCGAGCGGGGGAAGGAGGGACTGGTGAAATGCTGCATGTAAATAAGACAGCCAAACACTTTTGCTGTGCCTCGGCAGCAGCCGAGCAGGGCTATTAAGAGGCTGCTGCAGGCGAGTGGCTCGGCAGCAGTAATGAGCTGGCCACGAGTGACTGATTCCGTGTCAAGGTTGGGCGGTATCGATCAGCTGTGCGGCTGCAGCCTTGCCACACCGGCAGAGACGCCGGCTGATGGATCGCCTGCAAGGCCACAGCACCAGGGGAAGGCAAGGGAGCACAGCGTCCCAAGAGGGGCCAGGACAGCGCCGGGACTCCGGGCAGGAGCCATCCCAAGCGCTGAGCTTCTGCCTGCTTTCAGAAGCAAATGAAGATGTTCCTTTTGCTGCTGTCCCGATAGCCTCCGGAGTATCTTTTCAGCCCAAATTCCTATCTGGGTCTGGAAGCAGTGAACAGAGATCTTTGCTTCTTTGGAGAGATCTGTGATTTGCAGCACAGCAGCCACAGTCCTGTTGGATACTCCTCCCCATGGACAGCAAAGGGAAGGTGAAGAGGCAGATGAACGCTGCCATGCTTTGACACTGGGTCCCCTGCAGCTTAGACTGTCCCATCACTGCCCCAGCCAAGAAATAGGTGTTCCTTCAGGAGCTTCCCCTTGTTTCCAAGGCATTCAGAGTATCTGATACTTTGGTTTTTTCCTTTATACCTGAGGAATTTTTCCACCTTAAAATTATCTCAGGCAAGGAACCTGTGTATCTCCTGGGCTTAGCCCACTGTTCCAAGAGAAGGGAACACCTTCTCAGTGCATGTTTGGTACCCAAAGCAGTATCAGTTGGTCACTCCACACACACGCAAAGCTAAGCCTTCTGCACAGCTACGTCAGCACCCCCGTGCCCAGGGTGAGAGGAGCAGGAACAACATCCACTTGGATTGCATAATCACAGACAGCAAGGCCTTGATGGGTCTGGCATGCAAAGGGCAGCCTAACAGAATGTGGAGACCATCCCTTGGGAGAGAGGAGTATTCCCATTCCTGGTGCTAACTAGTGCACCACATCTCAGCTCAGCTTGCAGGGCCTGGGGGTGTGAGATGAAGGGTCTGCCCAGGATCAGTCATTAGAACGGTCACCAGCAGTTACGGATTTCTCTGGGTTTATGCTCTTCCACCTCTCCCTTATACAGCCTAAAAAGGCTAGCAATAGTCACAGCTCAAATACTCTATTTAAAGGCTGCCTTGAGGACTAGAAGTTAATTTTAAAACTAACTGACCTAAGCTCTCTGCCATAGTACCTCAGGAGGAGTCTGGAAGGGTGGGGTTACTGCTAATGCTTGTCTAGAGAGCGTGTGTTTTACCTCCCAGCTCTTATTTCTCATTATTAATGTCAAGGTTTTTTAACAAAATTTGTCTTGGTCAATTACCTCAGATGGGGATGCTTGTAACATTCCAAATAAAGCCAACCACATCCTGCGCTCAGAAAGATGAGCGAGCATGGCTCAGGAAACAAGGGAATGACAAGGGCAAGGCATGACTCACACCTACCCACTCCCACATCCTGGAAAACAACCAACCCCACCAGCCTGGCAAGGACACTGAGGCACCAACAGGCTCCTGCTCTCCCCACAAGAGTTCTCTCTGCTGTCCCACACACCAAGGCTAACAGTTGCCTGTGGCACAGAAGATAAAAAGCCTATTTTGAAGTATATTTGCCTGGTGGATCTATCACAACAAAAGCATCACACAGACGCTTGCAATGACACTGTTGCACACTAAAAATAGAAAGAAGGATTCCTTTTCATAGGAAGGTGTTATTTGTGCATCAAAATATCTCTTGGTTTGACTTTTATCACATTCAATTACAGTGCATTGAAATTTAAGGTACAGTCAGACCAACCAGGGCCATGAGGGGCCACCCAGTATCTCTGCAGCTGGGTAAGAATCACACTGGGGAAGCTGGGGCCAATTCCCTTGGCTTTCAGTATATACGCTCTGCAGTGGGTCACTTCACATGGTTTTTTTCCCTTGCCTGGATGACCACTCCTGTGGAACTGGAAGGCAGTGACTGGTTGGCACCTAAGAGCGATGCAGGCAGAGCTATATTAATCCTTGACTGCTGAATGAGTATGCTTCCCTTCCCAGAAACTTTGGCTGTTCCCAACCAAAAAACATTGTTTCTGTATCAAAGCATCCAAGTATGTCCCTGAACTATGTCATATCCAAGAGAAAGGATTAGTTCCAGGAAAACCTGGACAAAAAAAGTAATTTAGAACTTCTTCATAGATCTGAAACAAAGTGTTTTGACTATCAGAAATTCATCTCTCAGCTGAAAAAACCTTTTACCCAACTCCTCTTGAATTTAGGGTGCTCACAGAAGCTGTACTTTCACATAAATAGAAGTCATTGTACAAATAGCGAGGAAGGATTTTTGAAAGCCGTCATCTGAACTCACCACTTTTTCCAAGGAACACATTCACAAGTATATTTTTTGCTACAGGAATTATAGCACATGTCATTTCCAACCAGAACATGCACTACCCATCTCAAATCTGAGATATGGACAGAGCAGGCACAAAACCGTGGGTGCCTGGGTCAAGAATCGCCTCCGGCCTCCCCTCAGGCCTTCCTCATCAAGTCAACCGCTAATGAAGAGCTGTAACCACCCATCTTAGGGGAGCAGCCCCCACACGCCACGTGGGCAGGGCAGACCTTGCCTCAGACTGTCACCTGGAGTGACAGGCACAATGGGACAGGACAGGGCAGACTCCAGCAAGCACCAAGATCTATGAGGGATGAGGCTCATATGGAGAAAAGGAATCTGCTGGTGACCACGATGAGAGCACAGGTAAATGGCTGGGTTAGGTGAGTATTCATTCACACTGCCTCCACAATTTCAAATTCCAATCAATGGAATAAGGGCTGCTCTACACGTTTTGTTTTTAGGCCAGCGATCACCTAAAAGGTCTCAGTAGATGTCAACTCTTGCCAGCCACAGACTAGAAATCCCAGGGCACAGGTCCAGACCATACCACTTTTGGCCATGCAAAGCCCACTAAAATTCCCCCCACAACCTCCCTGTTCCCTGCCAGCCCCTCCAGCAGCTCGTTCCTGCCCTCATGACAGTTTTGCACAGCTCTCTGTGCTGGTACAGCTACCAGCTTTCAGTGGAACCAAGGGAATCACGTAGGACCTTCTCAAGCCCCCTTCACAACAAACCACCACAGGCACACGTCCCTGCTCTAAACACTTCCGTATGGTCTCCCTGGTTCAGGATTACCAATCCCAGCAGAATTCCAGCTTTGCACTGCTCAAGCCTGCACAGGCCTGTCTCTCTGCCACAACATATCTCAGTCAGTCCCTTGCAGGGCCATCTCTGTGACATCCCATCCCAAGAACCAGCCTGCTCACAACTGAACTGCAAACCACACCAGTTCCATTATCTGCACCAGAACACATGAAAAACTGCAGCTAACAAAATAAATAAATGCCAGTCTCCAATTCAGGAATGCAGAAAGATATTTGCTTTGATTTGCAGTACGAACTAGAACTTGAAGGAAAGCAAGACCGATTTCTACTAATTAGAATCATAGAATCCCAGTCTGGTTTGGGTTGGAAAAGACCTTCAAGATCATATCATTCCACACGCCCTACCACAGGCATGGACACCTTCCTCAGGTGGCTCCAAGCCCTGTCTAACCTGGCCTTAAACACTTCCAGGGATGGGGCAGCCACAGCTTCTCTGGGCAACTTGTGCCATGGCCTCACCAAAATTCTCTCCCTTTTAGCTCATTCAATAGGGATGTGGGAAGTACACAGAGCAGAACAGGAGCTGTAGCTGCTGCACAGCTGTGGCAGGTAAGTCAAGAAACAGCTGAAGCAGGTTACTGTGCTCATCCAGCAGCCCAACAAAAGAGCTTTCAGGATAACCTTTCATTAGTGAATCCTGCTTTGGGCTGCACAGCCCACCTGTGCTGGATGGCAGCAGCCAGCTCCCCAAATCCTTCCTCGTGTAAGGAGGGCACAGCATCACACCCTGCAGATGTGATCCATCACAGCCCACCTGACCCAGCACACACAGGCACTACCTGTGTTTCTGCCTGCCGATGCCCAATGCTGCAGATCAGAGGTGGGATCGATACCACACTCCTGCTAAAACCAGTGTTGAGGCCAACGATTTGACGCTGACTAGAAACAGAAGTAAAACTGACCTCATCGATTTTCATTTTCCAAGCAAAGGCAGCAAGTAAGGAGCAGACTAGTAGTGCCAAGAGCAAAAGACTAATTTGGTGGGTGTTTTCTATTTTTAATTATTTCACATTTAATATCCATGCTCTCGATCCCACAGAGATTTAAGATTTCTTTGGGCCTACCCACTTGCGTAAGGTTGTGTGTGCATTTAAGCGACTGTAGGATCTAAGCCCAACTTTTTACTAAGCACTAGGTAAGCAAATTTGCTTAATAGGAATTTTAATTTGCCATTATCCCTTTAAAAATGTATTTGTTCTCTGCTAAATAGTAATAAATTAGCCTAACAGCAATCATTTATATTTCTTTAGCATCTTGGAAGCATCTCAATACATTTTTACCAATCACAGCAGCCTAGTGAAGCTAAATCAACTGCCACATGTAGATCTCTCAGGGCTTGGTTAAAAGATGGGGTCTTTACAGTAGAAAGCTTGGATTTTTCACTAACTCACTGAAAAAACATATTTATAATTTCAAGTGGGAGGGAAGATGCACAGGAGCTCTGCAAGAAGAGTTTAGTCTGGTGAAAGGAATAATTCTTTCAGCAGATTTTGTACACTACCCACCTACCCACCCTCCCTGCCACCACATATCAGGAAATTCACACACAGCAAGCCCAGCCCTTCCAAGGATGCTGACACAGCCTCCTGCACACCTGGGCTTTGGTACACAGGTACCAGTGCCTGTCCCTGCACCACACCAGATCATCTGAGCTCCAGAGGTGGGCACTTCTCCCAGTGCAGAGATGCAGCAGACTCAGCCCAGGCCTGCCTATATCCTTGGTGCTGGTTTCAACAGACAAGGACCAATCCTGGAGAAATCTGTTTTTGACAAGGACTACAAAGCTTTTATTTTGAGGTTTGCCTGCTTCCCAAGCTCCCTCCCCAAATGCAGAAGGGTATTATCCCCTGAGTAGAGGCTGGAGAGGTGACAGACACTAATGACACAGGCATCTCCAAACTGGAGCCCTAAAATGTATTTTGGTGCTCCTCCTCTCCACCATAACCTGCAGCATGTATCACAACCCATTTCACTCCCAACACTATCCCTGGAGCAACACCACTGCAAAGGCAGGGAGGGGACAGAACAGCGATGCCTAAAGAGGAATTGAGGCTGATCCAGGGTGGCACAGGAAAAAACACCCTACCTCTCCCCAAAACAGCCATGCTGTTGTCCCCTCTCCCCACCAAACCAAGCTGTTCACTTGAGTGCAGCTGGATAGTAATGAAGGACCTGGGTAGAAATAGATTTTTTATTCTGCTTGGCCATGGACTGCTGGAGCCAGGGTCATTAGCTATGCACGGCAAGCAGGCAGCACTCCCTCATTAGCAGGCCACTCGTTTGCTCCAGCCACCTACATTATTGGTTCAAAGGAGTGTGCCCAGCCATTATTGCCCTCTCCAGAAACTCAGCCTAATTGGCTTAGGGAAAGTACAGGTTAAGAGCATGAACAGCTCTGCAGCTAGCACGGTTTTGCCAAGTCATGATTTTATGAGTTCAGGGAATTGCATATCCTCAGGTCCTGGAATCTTTGGCACTGCTGCATCACTTTCTGCATCAACTGAAAGGGACAGGATGCTTCTAATCCTCATGGCTACAGGGGGAAAGAGTGGTCCTTAAACGGCTGCAAGCCAGATGGAACAAGTTTACAAGTTTTTTTGTCTTTATTCTTTGAATTTGCAGACCATTTCCCAGGGAACAGTTGGTAATATAACTTCCACTCTTGGGGAAAAACAGGCATGTCTGCTCTAAGCCAAGGAAGCAGGCAGCTCCAGAGCCCACCGTCCCAGGCAGTGAAGCTCTCTTTGTCCTCTGAAGCCAGAGCACAGGCAGAGCCCACCAAGGCCACAGAACCTCTGTCCTCAGGCACCAGCCAGCACCTGCAGCCCCCAGCAACCAACCCAGCCCTGCCTACAGGGCTGGTGTCTCTCTATCAATCATCCCAATCCAATTCAGGGGGAGGAAAGAGGGCTAGGAGAACCCCTCCTCCAGCCACAACCACCACCAAAATACACCCAGCAAAGCATACCTTCAGTTCCTGAGCCGTTCCTGTTCAAATGATCAAACATCCCTCATTCTCTGGCTTTTGTAGAGCTTTCTCTCCCCTAATGCTGAAGCAACACACCAAAACTGTTCCCCCAATTCCTCCTAGCTTGCACACCTCTCCTCAGCACCCAGACTACCTCAGCTCCTCTGGTCAGCAAGGTTTATTCAAGGTTTATTGCCTCGTTACCAGTTCCAGGTGCTGCAATGCTCACCTGCTGAAACTCCCTGTTGGTGCCACCTGTTTGCAATTACCAGGGATGAGCCAGGGACATTACTGGTGGGCTACGCCCAGCCTGGGCTTGCCACCACCTGAAACTTGGGCACTAATACATCTCAGCTACCCACTCCTTTCCAAGCCTCTTGAAATCCTGACTGGATTTCAACCTTGCAGCTCAAATTCACAGAACTGGTGAGGTTTGCCCAATTTCCTGAGTTCTGTACTCTAGGCACACACTTGCCTGGTGTTTGTTAGGGGTCAGGATTTTTCCTTTTGTTGCTTTCTCTTGGGGAATTTTGTCCCATTTGTTGCTAATAGACAGTAATGACCAGTACCGGTATTTAAGAGAGACAAAAGATGCATCCACGAAGGAGGGGGAGGAATGCACCTGGCTACATGTCTCTTACCTGAGGAGTTTCTCTTGGAGGAGCAGAGATACCGTGAGATTTGGGCTGGGGAAAAGGGGGCTGGTCTCAGCTCCTCGCCCTCCTGGCACTGGAGGGGAAGCAGGCTGCGGTCCCTGTGGGGAGAATTCACCACTGCTGCGAGGCTCTGTGTCCTGCTGCCTTCTACCGCGAGTGAAGCTCTGCTTGTGGGAGCCTTATTAACACCCTGCCTCACTGGGGAGGTACCCTTCCACCATCTGCACAGCTGCCTCAGCGGAAACACCG
>VWZT01000862.1:278692-404337 GCA_013397055.1 Pachycephala philippinensis
ACCCCCGCCCCCGGCGCCCGGCCGGGAGCCAGCAGCGCCCCCGGCCGGCCGCGAGCGGAGCTGCAGCAGCGGGGGAGCGGCGCCGGGGCGGGAAGGGCGCCCCTCAGCGGGTTCGGTGCTGCCGGGCGTGGGGTCACCGGGGTGGGGTCTGTGTGTCCTGTGTCACCGGGGCTGGGGTCTGGGTGCCTGGTGTCACCAGGGCTGGGGCTTGTGTGTCCTGTGTCACCGGGGCTGGGGTCTGTGTGTCCTGTGTCACCGGGGCCGGGGTCTGTGTGCCCGGTGTCACCAGGGTTGGTGTTTGTGTGCCTTGTTACACACACACACACACGTACAGAACTGTTGTTCCTTTCCCCATCTCTCTGCCTGAAAGCCCCTCAATTCCAAAGTTATAATCATTCAGAGGGAAGGCGGTCATATTCTCCATCCCAAGGGAGGTTCCTGCCTTCCTTGGTAGACACTCGTCTTTTAAACCAAGACAGTGTTAGGGGTCTGTTTGAACCTTCGTAACAAGTCCAGGCTGAGCTGATCTGCTGAGAACTCAAGCAGACTGAAATGGATGGGAGAATTAGCACTGTAGAGCTCATCTTGCAGCCTGTTTCTTTCTTGCATCATTCTAATAAAATTCCCTGTAAATTGCTAGAAGAAACTTAATTTTTTACATTGACATAAGACGCAGAGGAGTGTTTTTAAGGATTTTTTGATAGCAATGGTCACATAAGCTTCCCTTTGCTTCTTGCAATAGCCAATGTCTCACTGTCTAGACAGAGACCAATATATAATACAGGCCTTGTCCATCTTTCTAGAGCAGATCAGAAATTTTTCATCAACAATTGCTGACCACCAAAATAAAATGATCAATTGTATTAATTTAAATCAACACATCTCAGAAAATACTAAAGTCACACAGACTGTTCCATAGCCTTTCCATTTAAAAAAAAATGAAACAAAGCATTTTGAGCAGTCTAAAACGCCTTGTTCAAAATGATTTTTCCAAACAAAATCATTTGGTTGGTATTTTAAAAATACTGGCAAGCTGCAAAGGCTGAAATAGAAATGAAATGTTTAATTTTGGAAGAACATATGCTTCATCAGAATTTTTAACATTCATTTCGGAGTCAAGAGAAAAACTGATGCCACAGACTTTCTTGTCAAAAGGAAAACTCACTTCTTTGCTAGTCCTAATATTTATCACTTCTGCTCGGTGTGAACAAAATGCAGAAATACTTTTCACTTCCCGTGTGAATGAGGGGAGCTCTGTTACACTGCAGCCCAGAGGCAGCTGCACTCCAGCCCTCTGCAAATCCCTGATTCCATGGCAAAGGCTTTGGCTCTGGAGGTGCCAGCAGCCCCTGTCACGACTGGCCAGAGCAGCGGGCAATAGATCAGCGTTGCTGTCACGCTGCTGTCAGTGCCTGGGTGTTGGTGGGCAAAGCGATGGATCTGCTGCGGCTGAATTCATTGAATCCCAATCCTACAGGCATCCTCCAGAGACAGGAGCTGGACACAGCTACCCGCGCCTTTGGCACAGGAGTGCTGCTTTTGTTTGAAAGCACCTCTTTCCCAGAATATGTTTAAAAGTGATTAGCAATTGGCAGGTAAGCAAGTGACGGAAAGCTTGGTTGTGCATTGTAATTCAAATCGGGGGTTAGCACATCTCTGCTCTCCCTTCACACACAGGGAAAGGGGACACGAAGGCCTGGATGGGTTTGAAGCTGCTCTGCAGTGACAGGGCAAGAGCAAGCAGCAGGAGCACACGTCCTTCCCATCTCCCCTCCAAAATACGGTCCCTGGAATGACCTGACAAAAGCAGCTCTGGCTGCTGTGCACCACAAGGTTCTTCAGCCTGGAAAAGCACCAATGAGTGATTAGTCCCTGCCTACAGGAGCAGGAGGCACCCACCAACCTCCCCCAGCCAGTGCACAGCTGGGGGATGGAGAAGGGGATGCCTCTGCCAGAGGAGATAATAAAATCCATGCCTGATTCTGTGCAAGCAGCTCCGGGTTTCTCACCAGAGGCAGAGATAACGAGTTTGCTGTTCATGTCCCAGGGAGCACCAGAGTTAAAGGGCTTTTTGGAAAAGGCATGTAGAAAGGGGAATGCTTAAAATGAAGCATGGACAAGAAATCCTTCCCCATCCCTATCATGATCTCGTTGATGATGAAAATGCTAAGTTAATAGAATCATAGAATGGTTTGGGTTGGAAGGGACCTTAAAGATCATCCAGTCCCACCCCCTGCCATAGGCAGTGACACCTTCCACTAGACCAGTTGCTCCAAGCCCCATCCAACTTGACCTTGAAGTTGTTCCAGGATAGAGGGGTGGGTAAGTGCAATCCCCACCTCCTCTTTCAAGTGCTCCTGCTTCAAAGAAGTGTGTTTGAGGTGTGGGCCCTGCAGAAAGGGGCAGCTCCTGACAGAAAAATAGGAGTGTACAGTTACCTAATGGTCTAATTAGTCACCTCATAGTCTAATTAGTCACCTAATGTAGACACCTACGAGTCAGGTGTAGAGTTTACACAACCAGAGTTGACTCACAAGAGCTTGGCATGTACACCGCCTTCCTCACACTCCAACAGGCTGCAGGGCAGGAAAGAACTGACAGTGTTTGTCTCCTGTGATATTTGCAATTTTCCCTTTTCCTACCACCTCAGAGAAAAGCAAGAGTCGTGCTCCAATCCTTATACAACCATCCCATGCAGTGCCCATCCCACTGAGACCTGGGCATTTCTGTCTCTTTTGATAGTGTCTGTATCCCTCAGAAAGGCACAAAATGCCCCCAGCACGAAGTGGGCTCTGCAGCAGAGGCAGCAGCTTTGCTCCCAGCAGCTGGTGGCAGACAGCAGCCCCTGAAGTTCCGAGCCTGTCTGCAGGCACAGGCACTCACACGCCTCGGAGCAGTGGGGGTTCCCCAAACACCCATGCATTAACCTGCTCTCAGGGGATAAACAGCTCCTGAGTCACTGCACAGCCTTCAAACGAGAGCTTTGTGCGCTGGGTTATAAAAAGATGGGGAAAGAAGTCTTGAAAACATTGGGTTTTTCATCTTTTAGCAAGGTGGCATGGGAAGGGGTGGGGATCATGTGTCTCTGTGGTGGAGCAATTCATGAGGCCCACAAGCTTCCCTGAAAGGAGGCAAGGCAGCCCTAGAGAGATCAATCGCAATTTTATCTACCCTTTTCAAGTTCTCATTTCTTTTTATCCCGTACTGCCAGATAAAAATCTCTGCCTCAAACATGGGTAAGGAGATAGAGCTTTATTATACCATTCCAAAAACATTAGACGCTGTAGGCTTTACCCTTTTATGAGTTCACTTTGCTGGCACTTCCCTCTCTGCCCCCCCCAAATCTCTTCCCTTTAATATTTTTTCTCTCCAAATCAGAACAACAGGCAGAAAACTAATTATGTGATATTTCAGATCCATGTTGTGTTAATGGCACCAGATCGCGTGTGACATTTCCGACTTGTTAGACTATTATTCTCGCTTATTGTTATCTCTGCTGCTCGGAATACAGGCTCAGGGCTTTATATCCCCCCCATGCACCAGGCTCCCCCCGCCCCCTTTCCCTCTCTTGTTCTCATTTATCAGTGTGTGAGGATCTGTGGAATATTAAACTGGGCCATGCTGGATTGCTCACTCTGCTCGTTGTGGGCACTGGTGGAAGGGAAGGTAGAGATAGCAGAGCAGAGAAGGTAGGGAAAAACAAATGCCAGAAGGGGTTTGTGGGGAGAAGCCACCATAGCAAGAGTCAGCCCAGGGGAATCACTCTGACTTTAGGCAGAGTTGTGTCAGGCTGTGAGATGTCCTCAGGTGACCTTCCAGCGATGGCTGCCCATTTCACCTGCCTTGTGTTCTCCAAGGGTGGGCAGGAATTCATGGGAGACCTTTCTGATGTAGCTTCATCTCCCAAAGAACTTGCTTAAAGAGACAAAATTGTTTCTTCTGCTTAGACCTGTGTGTGAGTCCTTAGGCAGCCCTTAGGCTGACCCTGGCCTCGAGCCCCTGGGTTACCTCTCAGAATGGCAGCTCGTGGGCCATAGCCCACCTCCAGCCTCTGCTGCTGACCACAAACCCAGAGAGGGCCTTTAACTCCGGCCATAGAGATGGAGGCCGAGGTCCAGAAGCACCAACAGCCCAGTGAACATCAGCTGCTTTGCAGCTGCAGCACAAGGCAGAACAAATGGCAAGAGCTAATCAAGGGGTGCTGCTGCCACCACACGCCTACCAGGCAAATATCTGCGGTGCCACCCCAGGGACTGGACTTCTTAAGGGAATATCATGGTGCAGCTGTTGCCCCTTTAGGGCCAGTTCATGGTCCCAGGGGTCCAGGGGAATATGCAATCATTACACATAGTTCTAGCTGCTCCTTCACCTGCCTGAGGAGCTCCCATATCCTGAGGACTGCTGAAGGTATTGGCCCGAACGCTGCCATCCTTTTGTTTCACTTCCTGACTGATTGTGCTCCTGGGTCTCTTTAGTCACACAAACACAGCAGCTGATTTGTCTCCACGCAGCACTCACTGAGATGGCGGGTGCCAAGTTCTTCCTGCTGATACAGGCAGCGTGATCATGCCAGCACTGAGACTACGGGGAAAAGACTGAGAGCGTCCCTCTTGCCTCCACTCCTGCTTGCTGAGGCTTCCCAGTGTGCCACAGATCGCTCTTCCCTCTCCATCCAAATTCCCCTGCTCCCTTCCAACCCCACCCTTGCTCCTGCTCCATATGTGGTGACCCTGTGCTGCCAGTGAGCAGCACTGCAGACAAAGCCCACATGCCTGGCTCCACCCAGTAGGTCTGTGAAACTCCTTTTACCCTGTGAAAGTGTCTCAGGAGAGATCTATATTGGTAACTAAGCCAGGGCCAGAGCGCAGGCTTCAGACACTGTCACGGCCATCCAAGCCAGGACATGCTTCCCTGGCCCGCTCCAGCCAGCACTCTCCCAGAGGATCCTGGACACAGTTCAGGGGATGGCACGAGCCAGGGACTGTCACCACTGAACTGCATGGCAGAGGCCAAAGCTCAGTTGTATCAGCACAGACCACACCACATTGCACCCCCGCAGGACCAGACTGGATCCTGGCTCGTTACATTTACTAGAATAGATACAGCCTTGGTACAAATGAGCTTTAGAGAGGAATCTTTGCCAAGAATATAATCTCCAGCTTCGTTCCTCTAGGGCTGAATCCAAGGAGAGTTTGCAATCATGTACTGCTCCCTCCGTGCCAAGGAGTTGGGAGGGGGTGCAATACCAAAACCTGAACATTTAAGCTAAATTGCTTCATATAACTCTGAGTCTCTGTCTTGGTTTAAGCCCCATCCAACTCTAATGCCACCAGCACAGCTGGAAGTCACCTGGACTTCTGACCATGGGAACCCTTACAAGGGCCATTAGTGAGGCCACAGACACAGGCAGGGCTCTGCGAATTGCCAGACACGACTCGGTTGTCCCTATGAGTCTGTAGGTTGTCAGCTATTTAGCAGACACACATGGAGACCTGAAATAAACTTCAGCTGGGAATAGGCTGCTTCCAGTGGCATCTGCAGGGATCTGCTGCAGGAACAGCTTGGCAAGCACTGCTCATGGGAACGGTGCTGTGCCACTGTGTTATGCACTCGGGGGCCCCAGGCAAGCAGCAATTTGTGGGATTTCTGTGCAACAATTCCTGTCCAGAGACACTCTGTCAGCCCTCCTGGTTCATAACTCACTGAAACTCTCACTCTGAACAGCTCCAGTTCCAGCTCCATGACTGCATTCTCATGGGCTCTCTACCCCTGTCTTGAAAAGAAGGACTAAGAGACAAAAAAGAAGACACTGCAAGAAAGCTGCCTCACTGCATCCTCAGCCCCTTCACAGTGGGGTCTGTTGCTCTCCTGCTGTAGCCCCTTGCACCCCCTGCCCCAACACCCATCTGTGCTCTCTGCCTGCTCCCAGACCCCTCTGCACCATGCCCTGGTCTCCATGTCACCGCTCCTCCCTGGAACAGCTGCAGCACAATATGCTCCACAGCTTGTCAAGGGGGATGGGAGAAGGAGCAGCAACATATAAATAAATAAAATAAAATAAAATACGTCTCACTTAATCCTTTTATCACTATACTTCTTTCAGTCATTTACAGAGATAATAATCGCTCAGACTCTGCAGGAAGCACTGATGGAAGCAAGCACAGAAATCTCGTGGCAGCACCCTACTCTCTCATCTGCTGTATCTTGGGTGTGAGGCAAGAAAACAAATCCTTACAGAGGGCAGCCCTAGAGCTAGTCCCAGTGGGGCTGGCTGGCAGGTGAGCAGGATCAGGGTCAGCAGGACATGGAAAAGGGAAAAAAAAATGGGAAGCAGAGGAGAATCAGAAGCAAAGCTATAGGAGGAGGGGAAATGTGAACAGAGGGAGCAAGCTAAAACAGCACCCTGGTGTCAAAGGAACAGAGCGAGAGAGGGAAGAGATGATACAGCACACACATCACTTGAAAGCCTGTCAGTAAAATGCTGCTTTCCTTGGAGATGGACCAAAGGTGAAACCACTGCTCCATGCCAGGGTCTGGAAGCCCAGCCCAGGGCTCCTGCCTGCTCTGTCCCAGGGTATAGGAATACCCAGAGCAAACTGGATGCCCGGCTGTGCCCCCAGCAGGGACAATGCTCCCCTGGGATGGACCAGGCATCCTGACCACCGGCGTCTCTGCTGCATTCAGCAAGGAAGTGGGAGAGAAAAATGTCCCGCTGGGCAAGGGCAAGGGAATCACAGCAGGTTCCTCCTGGGGGAAGTGGGCTTTGAGCTGGCCTAAAGCCACCCAAACATGGCAGCAGGAAGAGCTCAGAATGTCACCTCTTAGCACGTGGGTACTCAAGTGCTCCCACTTAAAATGGCAGCTGTCTCTTCCAGTAAACAGATGCCTTCGTGGCTTTAAAGGGCAGTGGATCAAGGTCATCTTTTCCCGAGCTTTAGCCATCTCTTTCCTTTCCCTTCAGATTTGCTAATATGGTACATCAGTCTGCTGGCTCTTCAACACATCTCTTCCAGTCTCATCGATTCACACATTGATTTGCTTAAGTGCAGCACCAAATGCTACCCCCATTCTTCATGTGTCCTTCCCACCTTGGGGAGTTCCCTAGAAGACCCCAAAGGAGCCTGTCCCTTGTGAAGAGCCCCCACCCTCTGAGTGCCAGCCAGGCCTGTGACCTGCAGCACCCAGGAGAAAGGAGCCTCCATCCAGGAAACATCAGGTACCTCTGGGTGTGATTTTTAATTTCCTGCAATACTAAGATCTACAGTGCAACACCAGGAAAACAAGTTATTATCTGCCTTGGCTTTATCCTGCCATAGACTGTCACCATGGGAAGGCTCAGGGAGCTGTGTGTACAAGGACTGCACGTGCTTTGAAGGAGGATCCCTGTATGCAGATCTCTGGCTCCTGCCCAGGGCTCCCAAGCATTAGCTGGGCCGTGGGGAAGCTGCCTCTGGCTTCTCTCCAAGGGGAAAACCTTCCCAGGAGGGTCAGGCTGAGATTCCCCAGGAAATCCTTGCTGAACACGTGGGTTTCAGCCTCTTCACTTCCTTCAGGGCCCTTCCATGAGCCCAGTCAACTGCAAGCCTGAGGGGCAGTGCCCCCTCCATATGTCCTGAACAGATCTTTGTGCATCGAGAGTGTTTTCTAAGCAGAAAATGCCAGTGGTTCTTTCTGCCTGTCCCCATAAGGAGAGGCAGTGCCCCAGGAGAGTGACAGGGGAAAACCGAGCTGCTTATTCCAATGTGCTCCTACATGGGAGCATTGTCAGTGCTGAGAACATTCCATGGAACCAAAGGACAGCTGAAAACAAAGTAAAAAACAAATCCCCAGAGAGCAGCTTTCCTGCTCCTGACAAGGACATTCAGTTGATCACCAAACGTCACCTCTGCCTCAGCCCTCAGGTCCCTTGGGCTCCTGATTTTATTCCCTAGCTTGGTAAGGAGGCTGTACAGATGGGTTTGCGGAGGCAGTGACAGGGAAAGGCTGCTCTGGCTGGCTCTGCCCCCTGCCCAGCACACTGCCTGCCCTGGCTTTAGGTCCGATGCCAGGGGAGTGACACACAGCCATGTTGTGTTTCCCCCATGCATTTCCAGGGGACCCTCGTAAAACCTGACCTTCATGCTATAAACCTGTGACTGACTGCTGAGTAAGTCATTTCCTCCTGGGTGATTTAGCAGGGACTGTCCACGGAGCTGCAGTTTGTCTGGATTAGAAGAAGAATTCATCAGGCAACAGCATGGCCCACCTGCCTGTCTCCTCTCATTGCCATCTCTACAGCCATTGCCTGCTCGCTGCCCCCAGCAGTCCTGCCCTCTTTCTCCCCAGACAGCCCTGAGCTCTGAGGAGGGGGAGAAGTCAAGCAGGGAAAGAGGTGCTGGGCTGCCTCTGCTCTTTCCCTGTCATAAAGCTCTCAGGGCCAGCTCTGCAGTCGGGGGAATATTATCTCTCCATGCTGCTGTTAATCTCTTTATGGCATCATTTGACCCTTTCTAACATCCATTGATTTTTGAACTACCCTTTACGGCAACGCTTTAGATCCCTTTGGTCTAAATTACTAAACATCAGTGCCCAGGGCAAAACGTGGGAACAAATAAAGCAGTAGGGAAAAGTCCATTCAGTAACTGTGACTTCATTGGTGCTTGTGGGGCTCCTTCTCCCTCTTTCGCTGCCCCTCAGCCTCCTCTCTGTGGGCACCCTCGGGATCCTCCTTCGTTCCCTCCCTCCCAGCACCCAGAGGCACCTCCCCCTGCCACAGCTGTGCTCTGGGAGCAGGCAGGATGGTGCCTCCCATGGCACACCTGGCAGTAGGTGCCGAGCCCACCTGGCTCCATCTCAGATTCGCCAGCTCTGCACTTTCCCCAGGCACTGTCACTCCGGTGCTGCCTTTTGCCACCGGTCTCCAAACTCACAGTGCCCGAAGTCACACCCAGAAGAAGCTCCTGGCCAAGCCTTGCTAAGGCAGCCTAATAGGGCAACTCAACAAGAGGTGAAGGCTTCTGCTTTTAATTTACTGGAGAAATGACTTTTCATTCCAGATTAATATGTTTTAATTTATTTCTGTTTTCCTGAGCTCAGCCCTGGTCCAGCAGTGACTGTCTCCTTGCCTCATACTTGCTACTTGTCCAAATGAAATACTGAGGTATATTGTCTACTATTATGGTAAAATACACAATATATCACACTGATGCATTCTGTAAGTATGACATAAAAATGACAAATGTGCTCTGGCCAAACACTGAAATGTATTCATCCTGCATTAGTGCAAAATTAATATTAATACGCTAGAAAATGGCTTGGGTGATGAGGGTTTTGTGTCATATTAGAGAGGACACTTCATTCCTTCCTCATTTTTTAGACAGCATCAGCCCTTAATGCTGACAGGAGCCCCAGGATATCTACCACAGGCACAGTTTCACAGAACTCCAGCCAGGACCACAGAGAATGAAATGCTTGGACACAACACAGACCTGAGTCCCGCAGAACAGATTTAGAAGGCCAAGGTGGTACCAAAATTAATTGCCTCCTCTGTGCTGCAGAGGCTTCATGATTTATCCCTTTTATATTACCATCCCCTCCCCTCAATATCAATCACTGACCGTGTCAAAAACCACCATGAGAGGGAGGAGTGGGATCCATCCCCACGGGTGGTGGGATCAGTTCATCAAATTTGGATTTGGCTGGATTCACCTGCTGAGTGCAAGTCTGTGTCAGATTTTCATAATTACTGCCCTCCTCTATGAGGTGTGGTAGAATAGCTGATGAGTGCAATGCTGAAGATAATACACTTTACAATTAGGCCATTTAATTATTCCATTGTGTGATTTCCATAACCACAGGCATATCTCTGCAAATTTATTGACCACGTACAACAAAATATACCAAGTGAAGAGGAAAAGCAGCAGTTTTAATGTATCAATCATAAAAAATTCTTTCCTCAACTCTCATGTGAATGACTCAAGCCCTGAAAGTGGCTCCAGCTGAGGTCTGCACACCGTGATTGATTGCCCTGCAGTACCATATACATACATACCATACACATATTATGTAAGTAAGACAAAGTGGGGAGAGGTGAGGGACATTTTCACCTTATCTAACCATATCTTAGGTAATTTTTTCTTACACAATAGCTTAGTTGCTGCATCTTTGCCAGATTTCCTGGAATCAACACCCCGCCCAAGCCAGGCTAACCCAATGTCAGCAGCTGAGTGCAGCTCACCAAGGCTTCATTTGCTGCCAGAGGATGAGCAATTCCAGGCCAGGTCTACCACATCCATTTCTCTCCCTCTGGCCAGGGCTTCAAGGGAAGATGAAACAAATAAGTGCTTTATCATTATGGGCACAAAATTGCAAAGCCAGGACGGCTCCAGAAACACAGACTTTCAACTCCATGGGCCCCCAGCGCAGTCCCCTGTGCCCCCCTGCCCACAAAGCCTCCCTCACAGCCACGAGTTACTGAGCAAAAAAGCCTCCAGAGCGGCCCCAAAGGAACAGTTTGTACCCTGCCTTTCATCTCAGCTCGCAGGCCTTTCTACAGCACCATCAATACAGGATGGAGGAGGAATCGTTAGATGCGGCACTTCTATCAATATCTCGGAGAGGAACAGGTGACATGACAAAAGGTGAACCTGAGGCCTCTTCAGACTGGAGACAAAGAAATTACAAGGATCTTTTCCTTTCGATGGGTTAGCATTTTGGTTTATATCTATATCTATACCTAATTTATATACCTAGAAATGGAGCATCCATTTTTCCTTTGTAAATGGGAAGTGGAGGCTGAAAGCTGCAACCTTTGCCTAGAAGACTAAATGGCCTTTGGAACAGGCTGATAAGTGATAAAAACAACCTGCAAAAGCATGTATCCTTGCATCATTTAAGATGACCTTTGAGAAGGGAGATACAGGAAAAGGGGAAGAAAATGAACAGAGAAAAGGAAAAAATGCTGGGGGAAACAAAATTTTAAAACCAAACATCCGCTGCTGGCATTTGAAGCAGCTGCTACTAGAACAAGAAAATAAAAATAAAAATAAAATGAGATTCGACATTTTATTTCCCCCTATCAAACAATATATCCCAGCTAATGGCAGTAGAATAAAAATTTACCCAATGCAGCCTGCGAGTGAGGCAGGAGAGGAAGAGGAGAGAACAAGGTAGAGGGAGGGGAGAAAGGTTATTATAAATGTGTCAAGCTTGTTTATGGCCCTTTATCAGCAAGTGCAGTGGAAAGAGAGAGGCACCGTTAGCGCATTTTAAAAGTGTTTGGCAGCTTTGTTTGGGAATGTAAATAATCTTTATAGTCAGGAGCATTTATGTTTCATGGAACACGCAGGCACGTGCCACCTGTACAGACAGCTTTTTGAAGGACCTTCTGACATCCCTGCTGGGCTCTGCCTCCTGGGTCTGTGACATGGGTGCTTCATCTGAAGGTCTGAAACCGCATATGAAGGAAAGGGCTGCTCTGGGAACATAAAGGGATTGAGAGGAGGACTCGAAAACCACGGAAAACCCTTCCATCAAGGTCAGATGCTGGGCTGATTCACCTCGTCCCTGAGCCAGGGGAGTTAGGTTCCACTTCTAGTGATGTTGCTACAAATCTGCAGGGCGGCAGCTCTGATGCTCCGTGCAGAAGACCACAGCCATGCCCAAACTGCAGCCCCTGGGAGCAGGATGCAGCAGTGGGGGGTCAGTCCAGCAGAGGATCTGGTCACCCCTTGTCCTGCTTCTCCCAGTTTCCACTACAATTAATGTAAGTGATAGGCAAATCGCTGCCATTTATTTACATGGAAAATACATTATCAGGAATACCCATGCCCTGAAGGGAGCTGACATCTCATTTTTCATGGGCAGGACAGGGAGGGAGAGCCCCGAAGAGCAGCAGTGGCAGAGATAAACCAGGAGACTGCCATGAACAGGGAGACAAAGGAGGACACCGTGGTGCCTCTCCCCGCTGCTGCAAGGGAGATTCACGCTCCACAGATTAATTCTGAAGCAGTGTTTAACACATCTCCCTTTGGGGATGAAGGATTTGCCCTGCGTTTCAATGAGACATTCAAAATCACACTCATCACTCTTGGAAATCGCACTCAGTTAAATTGTCACCTCTCAAGCAGGAAGGCACGGCTGGGAGCTGCTCAGCCCGGGAGGAGAATGAGGCTGCGGGGCCGTGGCAGGGCTGGGCTGGGCTGGCAGCAGCTGGGAGCAGCAGCACAGGGCCTTGAAACACAAAGTTGAGCAGCTTGAGTCAAGGACTTGAAGTACAGGCAGCCCGTGGGATGGCCATGGGGCTGGCAGGGAGCTGGGGGATGATGGGGTGGGTGTGTGGCTGCCAGTGTATGAAGCAGAGAAAAAGAGAAACATCTGGAAAGGGGTAACGGCCAGACAGCAAGGCTTTCCTTCTTGTGTGGGAGATGCAGACTGGTCAAGCTAAGCCTTCTCTCTCTGATCTCACCTTGTATGCCTTCATCTTTTCCTGTCTCTTTCCTGCACTTCCCGATAGACAAAAAGATGATAAAATTCAGAGGGAACATGCAGCATTGCTGCTCTTGCACATCCTGGACTCCCACAGGCAGCAGAGGAAGAGTGGAACAGAGCAGAAGGATCAGCAGATGAGTGATACCCAAAGACCCACGCCTACCATGTACCTTGCTGGCCTGCTCCAGTGTCCACCACACACAAAAAGTGGGAGATGAACAGCCTCAGGAATGCCTCCATCAGCACAGAAGGGCAGAGCAGATGCAGTGACAGCACTGGCTGTGCTCTGCTCTTGCTGTAAATCCACTTTGAGCGGCAGGGGTGGATCCAAGCCACAAGGCTGCGGTTCTCCACTCCAGTACAACTGGCTGTGGGACAGCAATCAGAGCAATTCCTCTCCCACAAGTCTCCAGAACTGCCAACTGATGAGTGACAACTTCAGTTGCTGCTGACCTGAGGACATCTGAACAAAAATCCAAAAGCCTTTTTTACCCTTTTACTGATCTTGAGATTATTCACATCTGCTTTATGAAAAGGTGTAACTGCATTAAATCGACGATTTTGAAGGTGTGAACCCACTATAAGAGAAACAGGTGGATTTTTATAAACTCCACACACCAGCACTTTCCAGGAGGCTCTGGAATACTGTAAACCTGTGCTCCCCTCCAGATAAGGAGCCAGCAAATTCACTTTCCCATGTGCAGCCAGGTACCTAGAAATCGTCATATAAAGGAATTTAAATGTAGATGTGTGATATTTACTGCAAAGCACGACCTGTACGCAGACAGGGGAAGGAATGCTTGAGCAGAAGGAGTAAATGACTATCGCAGGCAGAAAACCCACTGCAATTCATGCATCACACAAATGGTTGTGTATATTAAAGCAATGAGGACAAAGGGTATTGATTTAGCACAAGTATCAAGAGTCCCAGGTGCTAAAACCTGAAGAAATACAAACTGTGCTGGGCAGAATAACAACAAAACGAAATGATAAAAGGATATGAGTGTTTGAAAAGACGCATAGGACGGGCTATAAATTCTAATAATCCATATTTCTCGAAAGCAGCAGCTATTGACTCAAAAACAAAAGAGCAGGCATTGTAATGTAACAAATGTCAGACGGGATAGCAGCAGGAATTCAATTTGCTCTGGCCATATATCAACTTGAAACTTAATGTAATGGCACATAGTTAAAGCTGCACCCTCACTTAATGGCTATTACCAGTCCTGGGTGGGTTTTCCAGCAAGCATAAAGCAGTGAGTAATTGGCCCCGCTCTGCCTGCATCACTGCTAATGAAAAAAAACATGCTCAGGCCTGGCAGCAGCGGGATAAGGGGAAGGCAGGGAACCCTGGCAGAAGCAGGCAGCACTAGAGCTGCCAAGAGCCTGCTCTGCCAGGATCCCTTGAAAGAGTTTCAGGAGAGACCTCCCAGACTTCAGCTGACCAGCGTCTCTTTTGTGGAAGGGTCAGATCCTTGAGGCAGCAGCCTGACACCTTGTTAGGTTCCTAAGGGAACGGGAAGAAGAGGAGGAGAGACCCTGGCAGTGATCCCTCCCCTGGCCCTAAGCATGGAGAATTTAGGTCTGCTCGGGCAGGGGCTCTGCAGTCGGCCAATTAGAGCCACTGTAATTACTTCTCTTCCGTGACTGACTGCAAACGGTGGAGTTAAACGACAGATTTCCCGTCCCACAGTCACCGTGGCTGCTGGAGTGAAGAAGCAGAAGTGTCAGCATCGCTGAGAATATGCTCCCACCATATGTTAGAGGCAAGAGACTGAATGGAGGGGGAGGCAGTGGGGAAGAGGGAGGCAGGATGGATGTGGGACAGAAAGCTTTGTAGCAAGGAATTGTGGAATCACAGAATGGTTTGGGTTGGAAGGGACCTTAAAGACCATCCAATTCCAACCCCCTGCCATGGTCAGGGACACTTTTCACTGGATCAGGTTGCTCAGAGCTCCATCCAGCCTAGCCTTGAACACTTCACGGGATGGGGCATCCACAATTTCTCTGGGGAGCCTGTTCCAGTGCCTCACCACCCTCACAGGGAAGAATTTTTTCCTAATATCTAATCTAAACCTACTCTCTTTTAGTTTTATTCCATTCCCCCGGTCCTGTCGCTCCCAGCTCTTGTAAAAAGGTCCCTCTCCAACTTTCTTGTAGCTCCTTCAGGTACTGGAAGGCCGCAACTACGTCATCCCTGAGTCTTCTCTTCTCCAGGCTGAACAATCCCAACTCTCTCAGCTTTTTCACACAGCAGAGGTGCTCCATCCCTCTGATCATGTGGAGGCCTCCTCTGGAGTCACTCCAACAAGTCCACGTCCTTCCTGTGCTGGGAACCCCAATGTCAAGCATCCAAAGCAATCAGGGAGGGCAAAAAGATGTAAAATTGTCCTGATCACCCCACTGCAGATAGGCAGGGCCGTTCCCACTAGGCACATTAGCCTTTTAACCACGAGTAAAGCTTGCAAAATGTTAACTTTCTAGGGATATGCCACTCCACATTTCAGGACACAGTTTTGGAACAATCAAAAATAAATCAGCCCCTGGGAGAAACTCTCTCAGGTTTGTCATTAAGCCTCACACATGGCAGAAAGGGACTCCGGAAGGTCAGTGCTGTGTGAACCTCCCTGCAGCACAAACACAACCAATTTTATTCCGTATCATGAAATATGGAATTGCGGCCTTTGACTTTGCTCTTTCAATGCTTCTCAGGAGGCTATTTAAATACCTTCCACAGCCTTTTATTAAAGCAATAAAGATACTCAGAGCTTGTGACTCAGCTCTGCCTCCTCACTTACCACGAACCATGCCTAGAACTTGCTGAGATGCCCAATGGTGCCACGGATTACCCCAAGTAAAAGTTGGCAAGCAGGGCTTTGGGTGGCACAACTGCTTTTCCTCATGCCCCAATACCACGAGGCATTGGTTGGGTTTCAGCATAGAAGAGCTGCTGAGCTGTGGGAAGCCTGGCACAGGTTCCCTGGGAGCCCAGCTGCTCTCCCTGGGAACAGGAGGTGCCTATTTTGCTGAGAGTTTCCCAGTTTCTATCCCTGGGTGAGGACACAGCCCAAACACCACACCCCCAATGGAGAACAAGGTCAGGCAGGAGTTTACCCTTGCCCTCAGTGTTCAGTGCACACAGGAGGGCAGGAGCAGATTTTGGTGTTGACCAGACAGCTGATGAGTGCAAATGGAGCACTGGAGGCTGAGTGTGCTCGTGGGAACCAGACCTTCTGAGTGAGAAGCTGGAAGGAGGAAGGGATCTTGTACAAATCCACACTGCAGATTAAATCTCATCTTTAAGCCCCGAGTTCCAGTAACAGTATCTGTTTTAATGCCCACAGGCCTTGCTTTCCTCAGTAATCTCAGCCATCAGTCTCCCGTGACTGACAACACCAGGAATGAATCTCTTTTGAAGCTGACAAAACTCACTCTGAACTGATTTTCTCTTGAGCTCTGTTTATCCGAGACCGAAGAAAGCAGCTCTGAAGCAATCACAGCCTATATTTACCCCCCAGATCTGCACTGATGCAGCAACAGCCACCAAGCGTGGCCAAGGCCAGTCTTGGCAAGTGCAACACCTTCCAGAAGCAGTCCCGTTCATTTTCTGGCCCCCAGGCCCCTTCCCCTCTGGAGGCCAAGGCTGTGTTGACACATCCTGGCTGATTCCCAAGAGACCTGGGGCAGGCTGCCTGGCAGAGAGGGGACCCCAGCCTGACTCACAACAAAACAGTTGGAAATATTCTGGGCGTCTGTTTACAGCCCCATAAAGATTTTATGCAGTGCATTTAGCCTCATGTCTCCGCATTCATCGTGTTAAATGCTGAACGTTTTACTTTAATACCACAGTGGCTACAAGCAGGAATACTTAACGTCAGTAAATAAGAAGTAATCACATTTTCCCAGTGAATGGATCAAAAATGGCCACTGGGAGAGTTAACCTTCTGAAGTTGAAAGCCAGGAGCTCTTGCTGGGGTTTCCAGCAAACTCTAGACCCTGTGGGGCATCTCCAGGAAAAGAAAATAATTAGAAAAATAATGGCATAAATAATAAAGCTTATGCAGCTTTTAATTGAGGAACTGGTCTGTAGATTGGGCACGGCACACTCATGCCCAAAAGCCAACATTATACATTCAAATGCAGGCCATGGAGGGAAAGAGAGACAGAAGCAGACGGACTAAGACTCTCTGCATTTGTGAGTAAAATCTACCGGAAAAGCACATTAGAGCTCCTTGGAAACTAGAGCATTTCATGGAGAAGCACACACAGGCAGGAGAGGGGCTTCTCAAGTGAGCCCAGATTATCACAACAGACTCTCAGGCACAGTTCCTGCAGATCTCTAACTAGCCCTGTCTGGGCTTTGGGCACACTTCTATCTACTTGGGAACTCCAGGCTCCGGCACCAGCTAAATTCCCCTGGATGCAATCACTCCTTCCTTGAGGTGGGCACATGGCCAGCTCACAGCACCACGCTGCAGCCTTGGGCCAAGGCGTCCACTGTGAGGAAGGGCTCAATGTCTCACGAGATAACAACTTCAGTGTGGCAGTAGATTAGCAATATATTAATTATGTTTGAGCTATCTCAATTGAAATGATGCTTAACAAGCCATCCTGACTAAGATGGTCAAAATCTAACTGAATGTCTCATGGTTTTACCTTAACTCACCTTGCCCTGTTGACAGGCTGCCCAGAGAAGCTGTGGCTGCTCCACCCCTGGAAGTGTCCAAGACCAGGTTGGACAGGGCTTGGAGCAACCTGGTCTAGAGGAAGGGGGGTTGGACTGGATGATCTTTAAAGTCCCTCCCATCCAAACTATTCTATGATAGGTGATGTTACCTTAGGTAACATTATATTATATTATTTTCTAAACACACCACTCTTCCACTCCCTGCCTCTGAGCTTCTCTCTGTTTCAAACTTCTCATGTAAAATTGGCCCCTCCTTGTTTCTCTCCAACGTTTTGTCATTATTCTACCAACCAGAAGACCAATTTAACTTGTTTGCATCCTAATTTAACCACACTCTCAATCTGTCACTCAACTGTCAGCTGTAATGTTAGGAAACAACACTTCAACACCTTTCACACCACATCACTCGTAAATAAGCTCTCTTAAGTCTGACCTATTGGCTTGTTGGCTACCTGGTTGCATCACTCTGGTCTAACTCTAGTCCTTGGCTATAGAAAAGACCCCCATAAAGGGGTCTGATCTCCAGGTTACTCTTTCAAGGGCATGGGTGCTGCTGATACCAGTGAGTCTGATGCACATTACAACAGAACTTCTTGTCCAGCAGATGAGAAGGGTGGGGTAGGCAGAGATGAGGTCTAGTAGAAGATAGCACATGTCCCTATCAAAAACATCCTTCCCATCTTGTTAGATTCTACAAACACAAAGATGCTTATAGAAAGCTTCTTCAAGGCTCAGGCTATCGACTGCCCTGAATTGTTCCTGAGAACTTCTCTCTGCAGCTCTGGAAGCAAAGACTGACACGGTTGATTCACAGCTGTGTTCTACAGCTTTCCCAGTCACAGAGGGGCTGGGAATTAGGCTGTGGAGATAGAAGGTGGGAAGCTCATTTGCTTTCTCCATCTCCGTCTTTTTTTCTCTCTTGATAAGTTGCCTACAGGAAAATGGCAACTTTGAAGTTGACAGCCAAACAACAGTGCTGTCCCCACAACTGGTGGGCCACCAAAGAACATGACAAGATTTTCAATTTCCTTCAGCAGTCAAAGAACTTGCAGAAGACCCTTGATGAGAACACCTCAAGTCTACACAATGATCCACGAGGTCTCTAACTGCTGCTTGCACAACATCCCCCAGAATACCTTGCGTGTCTCCCTTTGAAGTTGTGACCTGATTACCATAAGCAACGCACTGCAGATGTACCTCTGCAAGCCCAGAAGCACCAGGGGAAATGAATATATTAGTATTTATCATATTAATGCAGATCAAGCTGGGTATTTGTTCTGACATTTCAATAATAGCTTTTTCTATTTTTTTTTTTAGCAGCAGCTCGTATTTTCTTCTCCTTTAAATAATTCATTGTTACATTAAACTTATTTTAAATTGGGGTCCCTTTTTGATCAAACTAAAACCTTATTTGGATAGCCAAAGGGGGAAAAGGTATAAATGAAAACTCCCTCTTTTCTCTCCTCCATTCTTTCACTCCTTCTTTTTTCTCTCTTGTTAAAATCTCTTAATCAAAGTGACAATCTGTCTTTCCCGGGAAGGAAGCTGGTGCCTTTGAACAGTGCTGCTCCGAGAGCTCTGCGCTTTGATGTGGGATTTAACTTCTGCCTTTAGCAATCTCCAGTGTCTGTGCATCATGCACTGTGCCAGCGTGTGCCCACTGTGTGTTTCTGTGTGTCCTTGTGCCTGGACACAGCCTGACCCACCCATGTGGGCAACAACAATAAATAAAATGGGAAAGGGAAACATAACAAAAGCCATGACCACGCAGAAGAGTGATGTGACCCTTGTGGAGTCACTACTGAGCACAGCTCAGAGGGGACCTTGTTCTTTACAGCAGCCCACAGTGACATCGTCAGGCACTTCATCTGCTAACGTCAGTGCGTGCAGAGCAGCCTGTGACAGAGGCTGACACCCTGCACAAGGTCAGGTGTGTTCTGGGAGCCCTGTTCCTGCAGTCCCATAGTCCCTGGACCACGGCTGCACCCTTCTGGTGATGAGACAAGGCTGGGATTGTGGTGCTATCACGCTGCTTGCTGTCCTTCCCCTTCCTTCCCTCGGCTGGACTCCAGGCTGCCCCTGTTCTCATCACAGCCTCTCTTCTGCTTTGACAATTGTTTCCTGCATCCTTTCTCTAGGCCCAGCTGACCTCAGCAGTGGCTCTGGAGGACAGTGAAGTCTCCACTTTGTCTCTTCTTTGAGGACACAGCACAATCAGATTTTACCTCAGGAAACACAAGCCCAGGCTTGGGCCAATGGATCACCTCAAGAGTCTGGGCCCACCTTGTTTCCATGGGTCACTACTGTCCCGGTGCCTTGGTCACACATTCTGTTGTGGGATGAATGTCACAGAAAGCAAAACCAGAGCAGAACTACTGACATCTTCCCATTTCACAGGAAGAAAGCTCCCTCTCTATCACATAAGGAAGCACCATCACTTGCTGCTATGATTTTACAGCAGTTATTCATCACATAATTCCCCAAGACCTCCTCTGTACTCCTGGCAAGTGCCTTCTGGGGTTTCACCCAATCCTTCAGGGATCACCTTTCCCATCAGTGTTGGTACCTTTGTCATCCTTCAGAGCATTTCTTTATCTGAGTGAATCAGAGCTCTTGGTTTTGTGTACATTGAACATTTCACAGGTGCTTCTACCTGTCATCCCCAGTGGTTTTCCACAGCAGCAGGCCAAGTGCACGAATGCTTTACAAAATACTGAACAACACAAACCTCAGAACTACAAATCTCCAAAGCAGCTTAGAGTCAGAGAAAACAAAACCTTGGCAACAACAGAATCCAGCACTGCCTCAAGTTTCTTGTACCAAAAGAGTCTTTAGAGCAAAACTGGTATCAGGTCATAATGCCGTCCATCACAAGTCTCAGGGATTTTTGAAAGTTTAATGTTTCAAGTTTTCCCCACTTTTCTCCTCCTTTAAGAGCTTATACACAAACACACACACAAAGAGAACTTTCTTCTGCTTTAAGAACAAACACACATAAAAACACAGACACAGGAACATGTTAATTTTTTCTGGATATTTTCTTTCTTTTATATGTGTCCCATTCCTCACCTCTTCTCAGTAATAGTGGAATTCTATCTCACATTTCTATAAGCTGTGGGGATAGCATGGCAGGAAATAAAACTGATTTTCTCCCAACTTGCCTGTTCTGGGAACCTTTGCTGAGCTACTGCAAATTCCTGCACCTCTGGGAAGAGCTCACACCTTGCCCATGGTGACCAAAGAGGGAGATGCCAGAAGAGATCTATCCAATTTCCAGTGTCTGCATTGCAAACAATGGATGATAATCAAGACAGAAAATAATGATAGTTACAGAGTAGGAGGACACAATTCCCCAGATCCCATCTAAGCAGTTGCTGCCCGTTTTTGGTTTTTGACTGAGACTCTCTGGCCAACGTAATTTCTGCTGCAGGCATGCTTTTCTCATCTCCATGATACTCTTAAGGTTCATCTCCCTCTATTTTGAGAATCTCTGTGTTCTCCTTGGCTTGGATCCTTTCAGTGCCCTCCCAAGGGCATTATCCCATTGAGCATATATTGCTTCCAGAATCTTTTGTTCCCCCACTCCAGATCCCCTTCACTGAATATCTATTTCTGTACATCTTTGATCAGCCAAAACCAAGGGTTATATGCCTTCCATGGAGGAGTGAGGGAACACAGCAGCTGACACTTAAAAACCAAGGGAGTCTGGAGAGGCCCGTGATGGGCTGCCCACATCCAGGGATTGTGCTAAAGGACACAACATAGGCTTGAGGTGGAGGCCAAGGACAGACTTCTTGGGGACAGAAACAGAGAAGGAAGAGACAAAAAGTGAAAAGATAGTGACAGAGAGCGGGAGGAACACGAGGGAGATGTTTTACAGTGGACAGGAAGCATTTGTTTCACATGGACCGGGAAGCAGGAGATCTGCAGGCAGGTTTCCCAGGCATTCATTGTAGCTAGAACACACACAGGAAACTTCCACCCCCAGCTTTCGTAATGTTTGACGTGGGAGGTAAAGTCTGACAGAGGTACAACTCTGAGATAAAACTTTACCTCTTCCCTGTCTGTCCTGACACTGCTGAACGGACAGCTAAGTCCATCCCAACACACTTCCCCTCTAAGCCCTGCCTTCCGGAGGTACGGAGCATCCACAGCCCCTCAGAGAGCCAGCACGCCTGCTCAGACACTCTGTGCACATCTCTGTGCCCGGCTTTGGGAAACGGGGCACAGGATGAGGCTGTGCCAACTCTTGCTGTCGGTGCCAAGCCCGTTCCCCGGTGCTGTCTCGGGTATCGGTGCTGCAGCTCTGCCATACACAGAGTACATGTGCTGCCCGAGAAAAGAGCCGGGAATAGCATCTCTCTGCAGAATCCCGATGTCATTTCTAGCAGGCAAGCAAAGCAAAAGGACAGGAGGAGCATTTCCAGGCACAGAACACCTGTGCGGAGAGCGCTGCCAGTCCAAGGGCACCTCTGCTGCTGCTCGGTGCTGCTCCCTAAATGTGATATTGCTGGCTGCAGTCACTGCGCTGCGCTCGCCCGCGTTTCACGTGCCGCGCCTCCCTCCTGAGGTTTGCCACCAGCTCAATAGAGTGCACGCTGGAGAAGGTCCCCCCGCCCCTACCCTCATGCATACCCAATCAGGCCTCCTGATTATGCAAATTAAATACAGTAACATCATCACCACCAATACACACCACACACACCTCTCCCCCCCGCGCTTGTACCCCGCCCCACTCCAGCACAAAAAGGGAAGGGGGGAGGGGGTAAAGAGTACCAAACCCTTCATTCATAACCAGAAACATTAATTATATGTAATGATGGGCAGTCAACTCCCTGAAGCATTTGCATAATTACTAATGCTAATGGATTCAGAGTGCCTCTCTCCTTCTCGTGGAGGAAATTTAATTGGAAAATGCATAAAAGCATGAGGAGGGAGGAGGGTGCTCTGAGTGGTCTGAAGTGGCACACACCAAGCACAGGAGCTCTCTGGAAACGGAGGAAGAAACCTGGTCACTCCCTCCTGGCTCCTGTGGCCAACCTGCCTCTTCCCTTGCCTGCTCCAGCATCATCCCCATTTCTGGGGAGCAGGCACAGGAGAGATCGAGGGGTAGGATTAGAGAGCATCCAGGTCAGTCATCTTGATCACAAGTGGATTATAAAAATAAGATTTAATGAAATCAGGAAATTCTCACCCTGGTGCCTCAAAGACAGCGAGTAATAATGCATGCCACTTGCTTGGCAGGAGGATTCCTTGGGCCCTCTGGCCCCACAAATCTGCAGTAGCTGTGTCTTTCTCTATTCCACTACACATGCTGGTGGCTGCTGAGCTTCCCCGAGGCAGGACTTGCTGCTTTCTCCCCACTGCCTGCAGTTATGCTGCCACAGGCCTCGGCTCCCTTCCCGGGCAAAAGCAACCTCACAGCAACTGCTGCACAACAGCCAGAGCCAGAACCTCTCCATGCCCTCAAGGAATGTTTTCTCCTCCCTCCTGGCAACCTAATAATGGCTAAAGCTGTGTCAAATCTGGGACTGAGCTACCTCCTGTGGTCTTCTCAGTCCCCAGACTCACTCCCACAGTGCTCCAGGCCAGCGCATCTCTACGGCCAGGATTTGGGAAGGGGTGAACAAGAGTTCATGTGTTTGTTCTTCCACCTTTTTCTTGCATTTATTCCCCCTCTCTCTGGAGTTTGGCACTGGGTCTGGGTCTGTCCTGCAGACAGTGCACAGGAGGTCAGCTGTGCACCCACTGCCCTTGCCCTCCTCACGGGGCTGAGTTCCTGAATGGAGATAAGTTTTGCATTGCACTGTGAGCAGCTGGTGAGGCAGCAGATGGCTGGGAATCTGTAAAAGTTAAAAAAAATTTTAAAAGTGCCTCTGTCACAGCCCCAGGTATTGTTCACTCATTCCCAGTGCCACCAGACTCCGAGTGCATATCAAACAGGGTACGTGCCCTTGGAATCGTCATCAGAGGCAACTGTGCAAACCAGTGAGAGAGGCACTCTGATGTCCCCAGCCAGGGGGCCGAGCAGGACACGCCGTGACAATAACACAGCTCTGCATCACCGCAGAGGGACAATCAACCCTTCATCTTGCCCCTTCCCATCCTTCAGCAGTGGCGCAGCACCCCGAGGGACTGGACACCAGTCATTGCTTTATTGCACTATAAAGCACTGTGCACACCTTTGGCAGTGCATAAATAACAGCAATAATGTGGTCCCTTGAGCAAAGCAGCATTTCATCAGCAAGAAAATTGTCCTCTCTCTCTCCCACTTAACATTCCAGTGGGTACCGCTGGCAGTGCCTCGCTCTGGGAGGGGTTTGCACATCTGCTTTCCATGGCAGCCGCCTGTCATTCAGGGGAGTCTCGGCTGCTTTTCATCTTTCTCTTGTCAGATAATTTTGGCTAACTTTTAATACTTTTGAGGACCAGAGCCAGGCAAAAGGCAGCTTTGGCAATGAATCTCTCTCTTTCTGACTCCTGACTTGCCTCAGCAGCTACTCCAAGCCTGGGTCCCCATTTTAGCACCACCAATAAGACAGAAAATCCAACTGGCACCTCCACACTCCAGAACCAGTGCCTCAGGCAAACCTGAGATGGAAAAATGTTTCAACTATCCTTGTCCTCTTTTGTCAGCTCACCAGGGACCTCATTGGAAACCTGCCAAATTCAGTTGAAGCTGCAAGTTTCCAGCACCTCCACAAAAAAAATGAACAAAACCCCTCAAGGAGTCCAGCTTATGACATGGACAGCTGAAGGATTGGTGCACACAGAGACAATATTTCTTACTCAGGCGTGTTTGAGTGAGTGATTCTTTCTCAGAATATTGTTTTAGCTTTAAGTGATTCAATGATAACAAATTCTGAATTTCACCAGTATACCTTGTTCACTCTAGACCCCCCAAACCTGGGGCAGTTAAACTATTGTCCTTAGGAGAAATCCAAAGTCTAAGATCTCAGCCTACATTTCCCTTTACTTTGTGGTTTTGGTTTTTTTCTTTCAATAATGGCACATTTGGATATATAGATATTTTGCCCGGATTACAGAACACTTTGAAATCTGGTGCACATTTGATCCATTTTCCCAATACAGTAGAAATGGGCAGAAACCACAGGGTACATTTTCACTCCCTCCCAGCTAATCTCAATGCAAAGAGTAGCCCAGCATCACTTCTTTTAGAATATATCCTTTTTTATTCATTTATCACTAGAGAAAGGAGAAGATTGAAACAAAGAGAAAAACTGCAAAAAAACCCACTAAGCAGTGTAACTGCTGATTAGACCTTGTCTCAGTCAAGAGTTCAACCTGAACATATCTAAATTTTAGCAAAGTTAATCCACACATTTCCATTGAGAGAAAAACAAAGCTTTTTAATCGTTGTGTGAAGCCCACACCAGAGACCAGAAATGAGAACCATGAAGGTGGCTTTGCTCGATGCTACCCCAGAGCTCTGCTCGTGGCCTTGTAACCCTGCTAAAGGCGAGAAAGAACAATTCCGCAGGAGTTTACTAAGACAATATGAAAAGCAAACAACTGCCACAGCCAAGTATTACTTCATTTTATTGCACAGATTTAATGCTGTCGTGCAAAATGGGTTTGAGGGCCCTCAAAGTTTTTAAATGAAGGCTGCCCCAGAGGCCTGTGACAATATTTGCCCAGCCTCTGCGTGGAGGGAAGCTCCATCCCCGTGCCCGAATTCCTGCCCGTTCCCGCGGCAGCAGGAGAGCTGCCGGCAGCGCAGCAGAAATAATGAGCTCTCTTACAGCTCAGGATGAGAAACGGACAGGAGTTTTTGGGGACAAAAGAGAGGAAGATTTCCTCAAAAGCCAGCACAGGCCCTCCCTCCAATCCTGCAGCGAGGTTAGAGCTTGAGAACGGAGAAAATCAATGAGTACAAGTTGAAGGACTGGAACTGACTGAGAAAGGTACTTCAAATGCTCACTCCCCCAGAGACGGTGTGGAGTGACTCAGGCTGCCTTGCAAAGCCTGTTTCATTTCCCCAGACTTCCTTGTTGTTTGAGATCAAGGGTTGGGTAAGTCATCTCAAACAGCAGTAGTTCATATTTGTACAATATCCTCAAGACCAATGGACCCTAAAAGTCTTCACAGATTTCATACAGAAATCACCTCAACTATCACAGCAAGATTTTTAAAAGATAAATTCACCCAGATTATCACATTTTCTGAGCCTGTTGACCTCTAAATATTATTTTTCCCCCTTATATTTACCATGGCCTGAATCTAAAGTCTCACTAACTGGAGGATTGCTGGCCCATGAACCAGAATAACCCAGAACAAAAAAATAGAGATCTATAATAAAAAATTAATCTGAGAATTATTTCCTTTCCTTTATCTCGCTCGGGTAACAACCTCAATGGCACTGGCAGCAGCACTACAGCAATAACTCAAGACAGATCTCTTAAAGATTTGGTGTTTTCTAAACTGAGTGGAGAAATTATTTTGCATGAATCACTGAAGGTACCTGTAATTGTCACAAGACTCATGACAGGTTTTGCAGAAGTTTCTCTGTTGCTTGTGGAGGATTCAGATGAGAGACAGCACACAAACAAAACCTTGTAAAGGTTAGGACAGAACATTTCTGAAATGGATTATTGCCTGCAAATACAGAGTAACAAAGTGGCTTCTGTGAAACCACAAAGGCACACAACACCACTATTTAGTTGTTTGCACAGATCTCTTGAATCAGTAGCAAATTAAATAACGTTGTTCCTACAAGATTAACTCGTAGCTAAAATGCTGCATCTTCATAAGGCAAAATCTTTGTTTATTGACAAAAATATATTAACTTCTTTTTCAGTCCAGGAAATAAAGACATCCTAGAGAAGGACAATTTTATTCGCTGTCTCTGATGCTACAGCCTTTGGAAATATAAAAATATTTTCAATAATCGTTTATAACTCCAAAGCTGAATAGGAAGCAACCCACTGTCTTCACGATGACTTTGAAAGCAGCGCTGAAACTTCATTTGGAATATTTTTAAAAGTTAAAGATTTACTGTAATGCAATTATTTCAATATTGGCAAAGTGTCTCCACTTGTAACTGGTAACGTTCATTTGTACACGGAGTTGTAATTCCCAAGGCTAATGGAATACAGGAATACATCATATAGCAAGTATCCTATGGATATATCATCCTTTGATCAAGGAGGCTGCATTGCAAAGTTTTAAATCTTTTTTAACTCGCCTCCCAAAGTGATTCAGCTTTCCCACGGGGCCCTTGCACATGCTACTTTGGAAAAGGGTTTTTTTTTAAAATGTTCTTAAGCTGCTGGGAGGGACTTTGGTGCAGGGGAAGAGAATCAGATTGTTCAGCAGCAATTTTTAAGCTCTTTCAGGCTGTCCAACACAGGAAGGCACTTCCAGTACTCCACACTAAGGGTCCTTTCACAGCATGCTAAAAGCTTTTTAATGATAGAGCTTTTAAAATTAAAACAATGGCAAAACGCATTAAAGCTAAGTTACAAAAGGGAGTTGAAGAGAAATTATTTGACCATAATGGCAACTTTAATCTCAGAACACATTGTACCCAAAAAAAGGGAAAGGAATTGCATTCAGCATTATGCATTAGCTCTCAAATGTCTGCCTTCACATTTCAATTAATGCTAGAGTCTTAATCCAGTTCAGCCACCGATAAAAACTGTTTACTTCTCGGGAAACCATGAACATTACTACTCCAAGGCCAAAATTTCACAAAAAGCTCTGTGGAGCTGTACCCTGACCACATCACCCACTGAGAGCGAGCTGAAAACACGAGCACAGGCTTCAGAAATCCTACAGTCACAGCTGGCCAAAGTTCCTTGAGCTCTGGGTCTCCAGCTCTAGTAGTGTACCCCATGTCCTTCCCTTTGCAGCAACAGAAATAACATTTTCCTTGAGAAACAAGCTAGGGTGGATTGCAGAAATAGTGACTCTGTTAAGGCAGAGTTTCAAATTAAAGTCAATTTCAATTATACGTATAAAGAGTTTTGTGAAATCATTTCAAAAAACAAAGTTACATTGAAATGCATTGGGATTGCTAATAAGTATTTTATTTTAGATAAAAATTGACACTTAGGAAAATTGAATTTTGTACTTGCAGGTAATGGAAAAGCAGACTAGAAATGTTAAGGAAAATAGTTCTTTAAAATGTCATTTAAAACAATTAGCTAAGCAAGGTAGTTGTGCTAATTCTGTGATATTAGGAAACTGTGTCTAGTTTGCAATCAATGCCAGACAAAACTACTGTGGAGCATTTCCTCAGCCAAACAGAGCAGAGACCTCTGCACTGCACAGGCTTTCAGCCCCAGAGAAGCCATTTCCACACCCTCACATACAGCAGAGACACAGCCCAGGAGCTTTCCTGACCTGGCAAAAGGGAATTAGGGGGAAGATTACCTTTCCTCCAGGCCTCCTCAGACCATTCTGGCAGAAGGAAGCTCTGTAGGACAGTTATTTTTCTGGTGGACTCTACTTTCAGCACTTGTGAACCTGTGCACCTCAGAGTGGTTTTAAAACATGGATTTTGTCATAACATTTCAACATTTTGCAACAACACTTGAAACATTTGCTTTGATGCAAAATTTAAGGTTCTTAGCTGCTTCTGAACATCAAGGGCCACACAACTGAGCACACCAGCCACAAGACTGTGCTCTTCATCAACCTAAAATCGGAGCAATCACCGTCCTTTCTATTTCACAAGTACCACACAGGGTTGTGTAACAGTCAGAACCAGGGAGAGTCGAAGTACAAGCACCACCAACCTCTGCCACCTCGTTGAAGGCTCTGTCCTTGAGCTGCTTAGAGCTCTGCAATCCAGGTGAGTTGCACCTTGGAGCTGCTGTTTGCTCGCTGTGCCTTTATTCCAGCACCCAAAGCTCGTCGCAGACGTGCTCGGACCTGGAGGTCACATGCAAACCCAGTGCAGAGCCCAGAACTGCAGCCAGGCTCACACACACACGGGCAGCGTTCTCACAACTGCCTTCCTTAACGAGGAGCCTGGGTTAGATGCTTAAATAAAACCTGGGAAATCTGTATTCCAGGCATGATTCCACCACAGGCTCCCTGCGTGACCTTCGGCAGGTCATTTAAGCTCTCAGTAAAAATAAGACTGATAACACTTCTCCTATCTGCCTTGCCTGTTTAGGCCTTCAGCTCCTCAGACAGAGACAGCCTCCTACATGCACTGAGCCTGTAACAGTTGGGGCCTCTCACGATAATTATCTGCCTCACAGTAGTTAACAGCAGCAATGCACTCAGCAGTGACTTGGGCAGGGATGCACTACCCCAGAAACACTGCAAAGGGAAACAAGTACAAAGCAGGAAGTTGTGGGTGAGCAGAACAGGGATATTATCGAATGCAAACATATTTTTGAGCTCTGTGGTCGAACCGGAAGGCAGGTTTTGGGCCGTAACGAAAGAAATCATGTTATTACCCACTTGCACAGCCTGCCAGCACAGCCCCATGCCAAATGCATGAAAGCTTTCCCTTTCCATTATGCTTAGGGGCTGTGATGGAAACTCATTTTTTCTTCTTTTCATAAATAAAACCATAAATGACTAGCAGTCTGGAAAGGCAAAATCTTGCAGGGGGGGAGCTGCTCTCATGTTTTATCAATGAGGAAGCAGAGCACTGGGCATCGTGATTTGTCTGTTTGCCTGTTTTCATTATCTTTTTAATGTTAACATTAAAGTCTTCTGGAGACTGTATTTAAAAAACCTGGTGCGAATGACTATTTGAATAGAGATGAAATGCACCTTTGAGAGTAGCAGGTAATAGGAAGCCTTTGCTTCTGCCTGTGGGCTGAGAAATGTGTTGGAATGTCAATGCTGGGGGCTGCTGAAAAATTCTTTCCTGTTCCAGCTTCTCTGTGTTATCTTATCTCCTTCAACCTTTGCTCTAAAGCAACCAACAGAGAGCTGGGGGCCACGGGACCCCAAAGTGCAGCACTTTCTGGCTGAGAATGACCACGAGATGCAGCTGCTCTGACTCACTTCAGGCTGTGAGCACTGCCCCAGCCACGCACCAGCTGCTCCCAGGTTCCCATCCCAGTCCAGCCACTGGGAGCTCGAGTGCTCAGGGATGCTCTGAATAAAAGGGAGGTGCAGAGGTAAAAACAGCTCTACTTTTACACCCCCTTCTCATGCTGTGCAAAGCAGAGCCTGAAGCTCTTAGGCCAGCTTTTGTTTTGTTGATTTTTTAACTTTATTTGGTTGGTTTCATTTCTGCTCAGGGTTTTTTTATTAGACATTCAGGTCTTGTCAATTCTGTTTCTCTGGAAGATTTTGTGGATGGGTAGAGAACTAATAGGTTTAGGATATCAGAGGAACCAATAAATTGCAAGAGCCCTAAAAAAATCACGAATAGATTTTTATCTAAAATGAGGCAGTTGCTTAAAGGGTACCACAAAGATGCATTTTACTAACGTAACAAATGTTCAGGCCAGCTTTTGCTTAGCAGGAGGTGCAGACTGCTTAGGAAATTTGCTTCACAGCCCACCCAAAAATGCTGAGGCAAGTGCAAAACCCATACACACGTGCTTATGTGCACATACACAGGGATTTTTAACAAGGAGTAAGCAACTTTCCTGTGAATTCCTCTGCTCCTCTTACTGATTTCTGACAGACTCTCCCGATTTCACCAGTGCATTCTGTGCAAGAGCAGCTGATAATTATCTATTGGGCATCAAAGCCAGAAATGATGGGTGAGATCACTTATGCCACATTCCCGTTTTTCATACACATATATGTCGCTTATGGCACAATTCAGTCCTTCTGTCACTGCTCTGCTACAGAAATACTGGCAATGGGGAACAATTATCTGCTTGTGCCCTTCTGTCCCTCCTGATGGAGATGGAAAAAAACATGGAAAAGAGTGAAAAAGACTTCCCAAACTCTCTGAAGCAAACCTGCCACCTCTGAGCCTCCTGGAGCAGTTATTCCCACATGTGTAGTGTACAGATGAAGGAAACGATTTGATTCCAAAAATCAAAAACCTGATAAACTCTAAGGAAAAGTGAGAACATCAGAGCCCAGAAAGTGGACCATTAGCTAACTGTGAGTGACAAGATGATTTCATTCCTGTGTTTCTTCCTTGCCTTCTTCACAAAGGCCCATCTACAGACCCAATTCCTGTCCAGGAGCAAGGGTGCAGGCTGGACTCCCACCTGACTCCACAGGTTATGGGGGAGCCAGATTCCATATGGAATCTGTGATTAAAGATGCTGTACCCCAACTGCAGGTGCTTACATGCATAGAAGACTCATTAAACTGATAGTAAAACTGAAAGGGAAATCACTGGGATCTAAAGTGCAGGCCTAAAGATGAGCACAGTCCCCAGTGTGCTCCTGAATCAGGGCCAGGATAAGCAAAGAGCAGAGAAAAGGGAATTATTTCAGCTTTTTTCCCTTCTGGATGCTCCATATGGTCCAGCCAGCTGTTGTGGGTTTGTTCATACTCATTACAGTGGGTATGTGTGACAGACTCTGCCTCCCTTCAGAGTGACTCAATCATACAGGGTCTCAAATGGTTTGCTCGAGGCTTTAACGCAGGTTGTGTCCCCCCCCAGAGCTCCACACCCCCCATCTCTCCTCCTGCCTAAATCCAATGGCTCTAACAAGTCCCACCTTGTGAGGTGTGGTTAGAGGAAGGTTAGGTGACTGATCTGTCTGTTCAGCCAGAGTTTCCTCCTTCACCCACTGCACCCCTGCCATCTTATATACATTTCAGCTACCAGAGGGAACATACTTCACTGAAACAACAAGCAAACGTGGTTTGGGGAAGTCAAATTCATAGCTAAGAAGCTATTCTGAGGAACAAATTCACAGGCTTGGAGCTTTCATGGCCCCAGAGCCTGACCTGCTCAGTGATGCCCAGAAGCACTCCCAGGTAGTTCTGCCTCCACCACTCCAGCCATGTCACTGTCCCCTGTGAGTCCCCAGCCCCCCACAGGGTCCCAGAGGGAGCAGAGGCTCGACCAATAACCCAGCATAAGCCACAGCAAAGGGCCAAACTCTGAGCTCTGGGCTGAGGAGGACCTTAGACACACAACAGTGGTTGGCACATCCCAGGATGGGATCCCTCATTTATTCCCCATGTGCCCCCAAGAAGAGGGCTTCTCAGCTAGGAAAGGTCTTTGGGGTTTAGTATTCTGTCATTTCTTCCAAAAACAGTTGTGCCACTCGCCCACAGTGGGTCTGAAACGTGATGACAGGAGAATTTGGCTGTTTTCCTGCTACTGTCCCAAACAATCATATCTCCAAAACACTTGCAGCCTTCTCAGAGCCTTTCTTTTCTTATTACTTCACCCATTCAAACACCAGAAATCCTTCCCCATAATTTTTTCCAGTAGATTTCCCTTCCAGTGGCTCAGAGTGGGTCCTCCCACTGTTCCCCCACATGTTGTCTCTCAGCTTTAATCAAAGTCACTTCCTTATTTCCCATCTGATTACCCAAGTGCTGCCTGGCCCTCAGCCACCCTCAGAGCTGGCATAAGCAGGTGCAGCTCTGACAAAGTGACATCAATCTATGTGCACCCTGAATTGGAGTTGTCTTCCTGATGGAGACCTCTTGATCCCAAGCGTTTCTGAAAGCACAGTCGCATGGTTTGCACATGTGACTGAAGCACAGGAGAGGAGGCAGTTCTTGCCTCTTTAACCTATGCCAAGGATCACCAAATGAAGAATCTGCCTCATTCTGTGCACCCTTTCCCTCTCTTTGAAATGTAAATGTACTCTTTTTAGCTTGGGTGCTGGGTCAGAGGGATTGATGAGGCTGCTGAGAGGTATCAGCAGAGCCTTCATTTACACTCCTCACAGCCAAATCAGTGTCTGTGCTCCCCCTTGTCCCATTACGAGGTTCTCCCATCTCAGTCCCTTCCCAGCCCAAAGGGTTCGGGGCTCCCTTCAGCTCCCGGCAAAGGCATCAAGCACACAATGGATGTCTGATTTGTTGCACCACTGTTGGTGCAGCACCACACAGGCAGTGGGGACAGTCAGACACAGCCTGTCCCTCACACCTACAGCTCATACCTGGCAGGAGGCACCCGGGGCTGCACTGCTGCAGTAAGTGTAACCCGATGAGAAGGGGAAATGAACTGATTCTCCTTCCTAGCCTGGTTCCCAGCTGACTGGAAGAAACGCCTGTCTGCAGATTCATCTTCTGGGAACTCCCAGAGTCCCGGAGCAGACACAGATACAAACCAGAGCCTGGTTTTTAGAAGATATATTTGTGCCAGAAGCCTTGAAAGTATTTCTAAGCTACAAGCAACACTCTGCTGACTCACATTTCCACTGAAAGCCATTCAGTTTTCAGAAGCATCAATGATATCTGCCCAGGGACGTTCAGCTCTTTGAGTTATTAGGTTCGCTTTACTAGAGAAGCCAACACAAAATCCTGTGTTTTGGACACCAACAGGATTTGAGCAGTGGAACTCCTTGTTTCAGGGGGCTGGATGTTATAAATTCTTGTAAGCTGAAAGAGTGACTGAACGAATTCAAGGGAGGAAACCCCATCTAGAGCTACTGAATGTAGGAAATGGCATTTGGCTAAGAAAGTGGTAAATTCCTGGAGATGGAGAGAGTATATTAAGAGGTGTCACTACCTGCTTATCGTGTTCCTACATTCATCCTCAGGCATCCACTATTTACCACTGCAGGAGAAAGAACACCTGGCTGGATGGATGATCTTATTTAGGCTAAGGCAAGCAAAGCATCCTGGAATACACCTGTCCACCTAAACTCCCAAAACACAAACCCTCACAAGCCTGCCCACCATTACCACATTGCACCAGGAATGAGGTGGAACAAAGAGCCACAGTGTCACAATGAATGATTTACCTCTTGATACACTTCAGAGAGAGCTCCTGTCTAGGGTTAGAGACCTGCATTTACCTCTATTACCTTAAACACCCAAGGGAGTACAGGAGAATAATCATCCCAAACTCATTTTACAACCACCAAGAGTGGAGAGCATGGCCAGAAGGCAAGTGGCCTCAGATGAGCTGATTTCTCTCTCTCCCTGAGAGCAATGACTGTGATACCAGCACCAAACACACACAGCTGCACTCTCAGTTTATCTGCATTCCTCAGCTTGGATGGGATGAATCCAAACTTCAACAATATACACAGAGAACAGAACCTGCACCTCATTGCCCTGTATGATGAAGTAGTGCACTGCTGGAGGCTCAGTCTTCCATCAAATTTGTTTTTGAGGAATTACAGGACAGCATCTCTGTGAGCAGCCTGAGAAGGGCTGTTCTCAAACAATCCTGTGTCTTGGGCCACTGCAGGCAAGTTATCTGATCACAGTCACCCCTGCTTCTGGCCAAAGGAAAAGCAAACAACACCAGAGTGCCACTGTGATTCTAGGGAGAAGGATGTGTAAAGAAGGCCTCCCAAGGTCGTGGCTGAGAAAGCACATCCACAGCTGCACCAGCAGCTGTCAGGCTCTGCCGAGATGCCTTTGCTCAGGAGGTCTCTGGGAAATAAAGGACATCACTGAGCACAGGGGCTAGGTATGGGCAGCACGTTTCAGGCTCCTGTGACCTGGGCACAGAGAATAAAGCCCGCCTGCTCATTCCCTGCACACAGAGCTGTGCACCATCCCTTCAGATTCAGGCAATTCAGCCTCATGCCGGAAAAACAAAGGGAGGTGCTAAAGGCCAGAGCTTCTCCTTTTTGCCTTGACAGCTCTGAAACACCAAATATACCACAGCATCTGGCTAAGCAGCCTGGCACATGCTGTCGCTCCCTTGCCAGGGAGACGGACTGACAGATTAGATCAGACACACAGATAATGGGCTGGGACATCTTGAAGCCCCATCTCAAGCTGATCCGTGTTTGCAGCATTAATCTCCAGTGACAGAGGGCCCCCCAACATGCAGAAAGCAGCTGTGCAGCACTGTAAGTAGGACATCATGTCATACACGCTAAGGGGAGCATGAGGGACTTCTGAGGTGCCTTGGTGCATGCTAGCACAGAACATCCCAGTGAGAAACTCTGCCTCTGATATGAGGAAAGGCTGAAATGGCTGTTGTGAATGCTGAAGAAGAACAGAGAAGTCCCAGGATACAGATGGGAGGGTTGAAGTCTCTCTAAAGACAGCCTGTATAACCCATCGCTAAGCTTCCTATCAGTAGATGTACAAAGCACTTTCCTGTCACTGGGAGATCTCGGGTATCTCTAAAATGAATGCCAAAGAGCAGCCACAAAATTAAACCTTGATCAGGGAGGGTTGTCTCCCACCCCGCCCGCATTGCACGTGCAGCGATCCATCAGCCCTGTCGCTCACGGGCTGGCTGCAGCCACAGCCTCTCCCTCTCCCTCCACCATCCAGGTGACCTCTGCCTCATCTCCACTTCAAATGCTCCATCTCCAGCCCCTCTGTCTTCCCCAGCAGCACATCCACCCTCTGCTTCTGCCACAGAGCTATGAATCATGATAGAATAATAAGCTCGTTTATGAGCTGCACACAAGCCCAAAGGACCAAAGAGCGGAATAAATCGCTACAAAGCCCTCTAAGCCGATTTATTCATTCAACAGTTTCTTGCTTTGACTCCAGCCTCCTCTAACCGGTGTCCAAACATTGTGGCAGTACAACAGGAAAAACAGCAACCTTCTTTCAAGAGGTTCATTACTTTTGTCTTTTCGAGATCAAGAGATGAAGTGACTTGTACAGGATTTGAAGGCCAGCATGATGCCAGCTGAACGCATCACTGCTCTGGCTCACTCCCAGGCTTGCAGTGAGGCCTGAGCCGTGGGTAATATGTAAATGAACTGCTAACACGGGCTTACAGCGCACAGCCTGGCCAGGGAAAGATACTGCCTCAATTCCAGGGCCCTACTGTCCTCAAGATAGTGGAGGAGGATTTAATCATAGGCCTCTCTTGGGGCAGAAAGACTTCCCAAGTTGAACACAGCTGTTTGCTGACTGGTGGTTACAATATAGTGTCAATAAAGGGGACTTTGTCCTTCTTTCACACCAAGGATCACAACACTCAGCAGACACCAGTCCCCCCAGGCAGGGCTGCACCCATGTGATAGCTGAGAATCACTCACCATGTGACACAAATAGGAAACAGAGGCAAGGCAGGTCGAACACACCAACCCAAGTTTGTCTTTCTAGGCAGGTACAGAGCTGGGATAGACATCTTCAGATTCCTGCTTCCTGTCCCTCACCATCTTAGCTCCCCTTTCACCTTTCCCCCAAACCTTCATGCCAATAGCTCAGGTCAGCTTGTCATTTTTTGCCAGGCCTGTGTGTTCTTCGGGCTTACCCATTCCTGGGCTTTCTCACCCCAGCCTCCCCAGCATGCTGGCAGGAAAGTGGTACTTCTGTGGCTTTTTCACCTTTGTCACAGCTCAGGTGCAGAGAATAAGCAGAACTTGTGGTCACACAGGATTTCCCAGGTAAGTATCCAAGCCTGGAGCTGCTCCTTCTCAACCTCACCACAGAAAGTGTGATCTACTATGACACATATGACCCAGCAACTGGAGATCCCAGATCTGATTCTCTGTCTGCCCTTGAATTACCTGAATGGCTCAGGTAAAAATGTGTTCTCACCTGTAAGAAATGCTTGCAATTACTCTGTAAACTCCCATTTATTTTTTTTTAGGAAGGTGAGAAAAACTGTGCAATGACTCAGTAATTCAGCCCTGTGGAACATTCATCTGGGATACAGGAAAGGGTCAGGGTGCCATGGCAGACTCCACTGCTGCTCCCTGAGCCTATCTGTGACTGCCAGGTGCTACATGAATGCAGAATATTGCTCTCTTAGAGATGATTTGGACAGGAACTATGAAGGGCGAAGCAGCAAGGCACAGCTATAAGAGAAGTAAGCACAAGATGGCATCTATTAGTAAGCATCCAATTTAGTGACTACCCATAAACCAGGCAGTATGAATAAGACATTAATGGATCTCTCACAGGCCTTTGCTATTACTTTTTCATATGAGCATCACAGCAAAAAGCAAGTCTTAAGAGTAAGCTGAGTCCCTTGATTCATTACTCCCTCTAAAGTCCTAAAAGCCCCATAGCGAGACAGAAAGCACCAAAACAAACTGCAAGCAGCTTTTCCCTGATCCAGAGGAGTTTTTACCCTTTGGGAGGTAGTTGGCCATTTTTACTGATGTCCTCCCTGCCAAATCCACAAGATTTTCTGAAATCCCTCTGCAGAACAGTTGGCTTTCCAGCTGTGTTGCCTTCATGCTGAGAGTATCCCTAATTTATCTCTGTGGGGATCAGAGGAGCCAAGAAAAAGGAATCCAGTTCATGTTCAAATGAATCCCCCTTTGCTTTCAAAAGAGCCCAGGAATCTCTCAGTTGGCATTTTCCTCCATGACTGAGCACTGGTGGAAGGTGTAATACGTGGCTGAAAGGAACATCTCACTGTCAACACAAACAACTGCCAGGCTCACATTGCCTCTGCTTTGCAGGAGGACTCTGGGCTTTGAAAGGCTTTTACAACTTTCTTTCCTCTACATAATTAAAAAGTGATTATTTTTGCAACACAGGGTGGAATCACATTCAACATCCTGTTGACAGCAAGAAGCTAAAGCAGGGGAGAGAGAGGCACATTTTGCAACTAGAGGATAAATAGCCTTCAAAAAACTGTGGAGGAGGAACAGAAATTGCAAGGAAAGGAGAGGCTGGAAGTGAGAGGAGGGGCTATTCAATTCCTGTAGGGGTGTAAATTTTGGCAAAGTACTTGCTTCAAGATCAGGGTCGAGGTCCATTTAGCAGAGCAGTGGGGGAGCATCTGAAAACCAATTAGTAAAGACAATAAATTCTTCCCTGTGCACTCAGTGCAGGCTCAACTCAGCACCCATTGCAGCTATTGGAAATCTTCCAAATGACTGCACTGACCCTCAAACCTGCAAGGCCTGGGCTAGGAATCACCAGCAGGAGCTGTCCAGGGCCCAGCCAAACCTGGAGCCTCTGGAGGTATCCCACATGCACAGGAATCTCTTCAGCTCTGTGGGGAACAGGCCAAAGCCTTCTGCTGGAGTGCAGGCCAAGCTGCTGAGCAAGACAGGGAACTGAAAAGAGCAGGCTGACCTCTCTGACTGCACAACTGGCCACTGTCTTTAGCAAGGACAATGCCATATCTTTCTTGCAAAGGTGAAGAGCAGAGGCAGTTCAGGGAGCAGCAGCAGAGGCTGTTCTGGCACAACACAAGCCACAGCTCACGCCTGTCCCATGCTGCCACCCAGCCAGGCACACGTTATCCCAGCACCCTGCTGATGTAGGCTCAACAATGCCTGAGCTGCCCACAGAACAGGCAGAGCCCACTTGTGCTGCCTCTGAGAGCTCCTGCAGCAGTGCCACTACTTGCATGTGAAACAGCCAATTTAAATTTGGCCCTTGCCTGTTTTCAAGAACAGCAGCCTCAGAGCGATCACACCGTACATACAAAAATTTTCTTTTTTTTTTTCCTTCTCTTTTTCTAAATCAGCACTGGCACTGATTTCAAAGGCATGCAGCAGGCAGTGTGGTGCTTTCAAGAATCCCGTGGATTCAAGACTCAAGAACCTGAATGTTTTGGGACACTTATTAAGAGCCCACAAAGTGCTTTTGAACAAGGGACTCAGCCCCTTGAAGGCATTTTGTTACTGCAGATCCTACAGCTGGATGGCTCCAAACTGGTTCCATAACACAGAGATTGATCCAAAACCTCACTGTATTCAGTTTAGACATTTTTTCCTCATTTTCACATGCAAAATAACCACTTAAATTTGACTTTGCATCAATAAATTGCCCAAGATAATAGGATAGATGAAAAGAAGAGCTGACTAGCAGGAAAACATAATAAAAAGGTGCTTGACTGCATGAGTCAGTTCTGGCCTGTGTGTCAGCGGCACAATTAGTCCTCCCCTTGCAGGCCACATGGTTTGGTGTTGTATTTGACAGACAAATCAATCCTCCCCTTCTTCTAAGCACTGTCTAATGAATAAATCAACAAGGTCACTGGTGCTGCTGCTTCGCCCTTTCCCTGCCAGGCGGCTGGAGCCGGACCTGCTGCCTGGCTCCATCTGCTGTGCTTCCAACAGCATCCAAGTGTCCTGGGGAGCACGATGGAGCAGTTAAAACACACAACTGGGCACCAAAAGTCCCCAAGTTTACTCCTGACTAGTGTGTTGTCTTGAGCAAGTCACACCAACCCTTAGGCCAAATTATGCATTCACTCAACAGACCTTGCTGGAGAGCCAGCCGGGGGAAGAAGGGGAAATCAAGGAACAGTGCAGAAGGGAAGAAGTACCAAAGGACTCGATGGCACTGGTTGGTGTGGGAGCTGCCACACAGCAGTCAAGGGGGCAGGAGGACATGCTGCAACCCAGCCCACCTCAGCCCAGCCCCCTCCTGCCTGGCACAGCTCCTGGCACAGCAGGCCCAGGGCTTTGCTGGAGAGCCCTCAATGGTTACGCCATGTGCTATAAACAAATTGCTAACATGAACTGGTCTTGTGCGTGCAAAGGGGCCCCGAGCTAGCTGATGCACTAATAACAACAACAGCAGTCATTTACTCAGCACCAAATACGTATCAAGTGTTTGCAAAACACACTGGCAGATGAGGCTCATGTCCCAGAGTGCTCACTCTGAAGGGAGAAGAGGGAGAGATGGCAAAACACACACAAGGGGACGGCTGAGAATGGCAGCATGTCTGAGCTCTGCAAATGCAGCTTCTGGCAGACCTGTTACAAGCCTGCCACCCAGCCCTACCCAGCTGTGCTTGCTATTTTTGTTTTACCCAAGGCTGTTCCCATGAAGGATTTGCCTCAGAACTCCATACAAGGCCACCATCCCTTCCACTGCTCCCCCAAGTAAAGTATTTCCCACCTCTCCTCTAGCTCCTTCACTCACACATCTGCCTCCATTTAGCACCCCCAAAATTCCAGCAGACCAACAAATAACACTGGACCAAAATGTTTTTGGGGGCCCACAGAAAGTGCATCCCTCAGCCTGAGCCAAAGCCTGGGGTAAGAGGTGAACATGACTTCTGTGGCAGCCACAGGAGTGGTTGGGAAAAGGGATGCAAAGGAAGAGCCAGCTGAGAAGGCAGAGGTGAGTGCTGAAGGGGAAAGGGGTGACACAAAGCCCACCAGGCCTGAAGTCAAGCGAGGAGACCTTCTGACCTTGTGGGGAGGATTCCTTGAGAGAAGAGCACACATCCCCTGCCAGGCCACGGGCAGCAGTCAGTCAGACATAGGAGAAACACGACTGAGCTGGAAAATGGCCGAGGGCTCCGTGTGACAAGGCTCCCACCCTCGGAGGGAGGCATTTTCTCATTCACACCCTGTCCCTCACTGCCCCTGACGCTGCCAGTCAGTCCCCAGCCCCACCCTGCCCAACACTGGCTGTCCTCCTTCCCAACATGCTTCTGCCCTCCCTTTTCCCTGACAGGCTGCTTCCAGCACCCAGGGAGCTTTTCCCCTTTCCTAGGCAATGAAGTCCCTGGAGAAAGGCCCTGCCTTCCCTCTATTAGCTCTGAGAGCCTGTGATGCCATGGGAGCCAGTGGCTGCTCCATCCCCAGTTGTCACCCACACATCCATATGATTTGTGGATGTGCTGGCACACAAACACTTAGGAGAGCTGTAGGAAACTTGTGCAGGGATAACCCAGCAGCCTGGCACAGCAGGAGAGCCCTGAATACAAACAGCTGTGAGGAAAAAACCAGAAAGTAGAACAGAAGGGAGAGCAGAGGCAGGAGGAAGAGACAATGTGGACTTGCAGGAGGAACACAGGAGTCACGCAGTGCACCTCAGTGCAGGGCAAAGGATGCAGCAGGAGAAAAGCAAGAGGCCGATGAAGTCTTTGGGGACATGATCTCTAAATCAGTCCCTTCTCCTTGATATTAAAATGAGAATGAGTTACCTACCACTCACTTTGCCTCCTAGAATGGGCCAGGAAACCCTGAACCTGAGAGAACATTGTGGCCTGGAGAAGTGTTTGTGTCTTCACCATACCAACTTGCCCACCAAAGGGAAAGGAGATACTCCTAGGAAAAACCCCAGAACAAACCCCTCTGCCTTAGCTGGGCTAGCCAGAGCCAATCTCTAATATTCTCCCCGAGGCATTCATTGAAAGTTCCATTTAGATAAGAAGCAAGAAGTGGAACACTGCAATGCCTTCTTTGTCATGCAGCACACTAAAACCACTTCTGCTTGAGCCCAAAAGCTCTCTGAGCAGCTGACTACCCTCACTGGCTGTTAGCCACAACATCAAGGAAAGGCCCTGCCAGCTGCAGAAGAGAGAATGCCCATACAGTAATGAAAGATGACTAACTGTTAGGCCATTGGTACAGATATTAATTACAAATACAGCTTTCTGCCATGCAGGCATTCTAGTAATCATGTAAACAACAAGTTCAACTGCCTCTTTCCATCAAACTGACGGAATAAGAAGAAGGCAGTCCTCTGGGCTAGTATGAATCACCAAAATGCAGCCACCCCCAGGGTGGGATGCAACTGTGTGCAGTGACAGCACCTAATCTATAAAGGCAGAAACAAGCATGACTGTACCAGCCAAAACAGGAGACAGAAGTGAAACAAGGCAGAGAGCGCCAAAATTCCTCCCTGCCACAACTTTCCTAAAATTAGAGGAGAGAAAACAAAAGTAGGTCGCTTGTTTTTAACCCTGCCTCTGGCCTTGATGCACAGTGACCCTCATTAGTGACTCTGAGGGCTAAAGTTACCTCAGAGGCTCACACCCCATCTTGAAGACAACCCCGTTACCAACCATTTGCACCTTCCTCACTGGTGTAAGTGTGGCACGGGTTGAGAATGTTGTAAGGACAGAGCAACACCAGAAGATGAAGAGCCTGTTGGACTTGGCATGAGGCATTGCTCCACACACTGCAACTTGTAGCATCCCTTCCCACACACATCCCTCCCACGCCTCAGAAAACAAGAGCACTGTGGGAGGAGAGATGTCTGGCTGCTACTGGCTTGGCCTCCCTGCTCACCCCAGCACAGAGGAGTCACCTGTATGTCGACTTCAGGATGCCAAGGTGCACAAAAGCTGCTGCCTTCTTTCCTGTTGGTCTGTTTGACCATGGAACACCTCCCCCTCCCTTCTCCCCTTCACTGTCTTTTACAGCAGTCTGAGTGTACAGGTACTCAGTAGATGCTGAGCTGTAAATCCAGCTCCAAGGCAATAAATTCAGCCTGCTGAAAACACACATTCATTGTCAGTGAGCACGGGAACCCAGGGTTTTGCAGACAGCAAGGCTATTAAATGCTGCTGTCAGAACAGGTTTATTTGACTGCATCAGCTTTTGTAGATATAAGCAAAATGGAATTTAGTCCTGCTTGGGATCACCCCCAGCACTGCAGTCAGGGAGTACAGGCAGTGGCCACTGCCTGCCAGTTCACGGTTGCCTGCTCAGGGGCAGAACACAGCACAACCATCAAGCCATCAGCAGAAGAGCAAAACCAGCCCTCAGGTCCACAAGCAAGACTCAGCTTTACAGCTTCTTTTTGTCCATATCTAATTTGAGGGACAGAACTACTCCAAGTTTAAGCTCTCAAAGGAGTGTCACAAAACAGCAAGGTCCTGCTCTTCCATAAATGCAGACAAGTCTGGAAGCAAAGGTGCAGACAACAACCTCCCCAACAGGATATAGCCCCACAGCACCTGAGTCAGGCAGTTAAAAACAGGTCTATTAATAAATCATCAGGCAAAAATAAGATAACAAACCAGGTCTGAGGTCAGTCCAGGAAGTCCAAAGCATCCTCTGTTCAGGAAAGGGCTGGAAGCAGGCACACTGAAACTCAGGAAAGGGCTGAGGGCCAGGCGTTAAATGGTGCTCCAGGGCTGATGGGTGGAGGCTGATGGAGGGCCCAGGTGAGGGTGATCAGGGCAATTAATGCTTGTTGGTGCACTCACTGCCCTGACAGGGAAACACTGTGTTCTAGGGGACAGCTCTGCTGCCCTGTGCCTCAGGAAGAGTTTTCTGAAGGGAACAGGGCTGCTTGAACTTGTTCCCTCCTTCCAGAGCTGCTGTCAAAGAATAGTGAGCTGAAGATGATGAGGAAGCTGCAAGAGATGGCAGACTCTGAAGGAGGAAGGAAAGATGAGAGAAGGGAAGGAAAGGGAAACTAAGAGACAGAGAAGGCAGAGGACAGATTATAATCACTGGACAGAGGCAGGAAATCCTTGCTGCTCTCATGGAATACAGTCACTCACACCAGTGCCTTCCTCCAAGCCCCACTGAGCTCCCCAGCCAGCACTGCCATGCCACAAAAGCAACTTTCCTCTCCAGTGCAGACACGACAGGCAGGCAGCTGTGACACACAGCACCTCTGTGACCCACTGATCCCATTCCCTGCTTCAGTACTGGCACTGAGAGAAGGGACAACTTTCAGCAGGCAGCATAGTGGGAGGACCTGTCTTGGGACCACAGGGGCAACATCTCCTCTGCTGAGAATCCCAGGAAGAAATTTTGCTGCAGGACATTTTGAGAGGTGACCCAGATCCCACAAAGATGCTGAGCAGATGCTCTGTTACAGTGACCAGCTCTTCCTGCAGATAGCTGAAGTTTATTCCTAGCAACTTCCAGGGGAATTTGAAGGAGATTTTCTTGTTTCACACAGCTTACTTCACTAAACTAGAAATAAATTGGCCCTTGTTTTCCTGGAGCATTCAAAACAAAGCCAAATTCCCCATGTGCCCAATGACCATCGCTTCACCTGCTGATCCCCATGCTTAGAGTGCAATTTGGGTTCTCTCTGGAAAAAGGATTTACCTTGCAGAAGCAGCCCAGGATCAGTTTCTATCCCAGTGGAAGCCCTACAAAGCCACATCACTCCTTAGTTACACAGTTCTCCAGCCCCATGAGACTCACTGCCAGGTCCTCCCAAGCTATAAAAGCCAAGAAGTTATATCAGACATCTGAGTGTAAGAGGACAGTGTCAGAGAGCAGCATGAACCACTGGACTGAAACAAGTGAGAGGTGAATCAGGCTCTGCATATGGACGCATCACAACTTTTTAGGGTCTCTACAAAGCAACAGAGCTACAGGCAATAGAGCTGAGCCCACAGGTGGGGGGCACAAGGAAGAAAACAGGGTCAGAGCAAACACTAAGCAACATGGACAACCCTTTTTACTTCAGCCAGGTGCCCACTAGATAGCTCCCTGGCTAAACAGGGCACAACCAGCAAAATTCCTCATTTCTGCTTTTATGAGATTTCCGAAGTTGCTGGGGGAGGATTTCTAAATTCCACTTTAAATTAATGTGAATCAAGTATTGAAAACCCTATGGTAACTTGGCAAATCTCTGCTTTAATATAGAGTCTCCCTGTAATTAATATCACATTGTGGAGCTCTGGGATGTACTGCAAGGAGGTCACTGGAGCGTCTCTGGCATTTTCCTGAGGGCCTAAATTCAGGCTGAACAATAAGGAAATCGCATGGGTCAAGCACAGCAGTTCTGTGGTTTCCAAAGGACACAGCCCCCCTCCATATCAGCTTACAAGAGGAGGCTTCAGCCAATGCTCCTCGTGCCCCTGGGAGCCCAGGAAGTACTTCGAAATCGTATTAGCAGGCCCACTGTCAGAAGTCTGGAACTCATTTTGCAGCATTCAACACCTCACTTAGGAAACCTCGCAAGGTGTACCAATCAAAAACTTGAAGGTTGTGGAGGAAGGCAGCCTCAGTGCATGCTCCTGCTGCAGCAGCTCTATTATTAGCACAGGCCAAGAGCCCAGCCACTCCTCTCCAGCAGAACTGGCTGCATTTCTGTGTCTCCACTCACAGTTATCACAGGATTCAAATGCCCCCATTGACTTGTCAAAACAATACTGCCAGGGCACAGTGACCCCGTGTCTCTGCACCCAGGGCATCTCCCCACAGCAGAGCAGCTCTCTGAGCTGACCTCACTGCCCCGCCAGCCACCAGCACTGCCAGCCCAAGGGTCCTGCAGAGAGCAAGGGCCCCCCCAGAACTGCACTTGGGCCACCCAGTGCAAGCCTGGCCCAGATGCACCATGGCACAGGGAGGCTGGGATATTCCCAAGGCATGAGCCTTTCCTATGGGAAATGGTGTGGGCACAGAACACTAAGCGAGGCACAAGGTGTGTTGTATAACTGCAGGTTACACTCACCCTAAACAATGGTTGCCTTAAATCAACAGAAAATAAGATGCTGAGAAGCAGACAGCAAAACAATGAGAAGTGGATGAGGAGAGACCAGGAAGGAGCTACTTCGAGCTTCTAAATAAATCTGACAGGGAATATTCATCTTAAATCAGGGTTGCCACAGGCTGGTTGGAAATCTGCCTGGCCAATTTTCCTGTCATCTTGCCAGTTGCTGGGGAGACAGATGAATTTGCCAAGAGTGGGTTTTTTTAATATCCAAGAACAGGATTTTCTGCACAAGCCCAGACACACTGTACATGCCCAACTGCACTGACTACCTTGGTTCTGCTCATCTTAAACTGCTCTCCCAGCAGAACCACACAGGTGTTACATCAATTCCCAAGATAGGCCCAAACTTATTTAAGTGGAGCCAGGAGAGCTGTGCAACTAAAGCATGGACACAGTGCACGGTGCACTCCCTCTGACCCAGGATTTAGCATAAAATCACCCGTTGTCACCACAGACAGCTCTCAGCCCCAGTCTGGACACATTTTTGTTGTGGGTGTGAGCAGAGATGAGATGCCATATATTGCTTCCTCTCCACAGTCCAAATCGCTCCCATCTTGGTAGCCTTCCAAAGCCTTTTCATAGTTTCAAGAGACACATTGTCCCACAATTGGCCACAAAGCTCCCACAGCATCTCAGCACAGAGAACTATGTAAAAACCCTGAATACACAATACAGCAAGAGAGACCAAACACAAAAGACTCAGGATTACAGGTGCAGTTTCCAGGATGGACACTTTTAGCACAGACAGCTTGACCCAGCCTCGGTACCTCCCAGGCCAAGTAGATGGTGTCTCCCCTCAAAGAACTTTTAACACATGTCAATTAAATTTTGGCAATCACTTGCATAACCTTGTGAAACTAAGGCAGTTGGTGCTTTAAGCCAAGAGAATGGGGCTACCAGCACTTAGACCTGACCTCAGACAGCTAATCTGGGAAGAAAATGATTTTAACTGGTCAGAAACTGATCCTTTTCAGGCAGGAATGAAATTTTTCCAAGGCATTCCACTCCAGCTTTATTTAGCCACTGGGAAGCCAACATTACAAGCCAGCTTCAGTAGGAACAAATCCAGATAACCTTAACATATCCAGAAATCCAAGTCCTCCCCAGAAACATGCACAGCTCACAGAAAACAAGGGTTAAGAAGAAAACAGCAATTTTCTGCCTGGCATTCACATAGTTGGATTCTAGCCTGGAAATAAAGGAATATAGATAAACACTTGTGAAAATACAAACACGATGTGCTCAAATCATGCTTCCATTGACTTTGAACAGTGTTATGCCTGGAGTGAAATGGCTCTGTTGGGCTTAAGCTTGTCCTCAGAAATGCATTCTGTGTTCTCAGCAATGCCATGGGAACCACATGGGCATCTCCAAGGGAAGAATTTGGCCAACTCCATTTAACTATTTAAAATTCCAGGGTTATTTGCAGAATACAGGCCAGAGTCCCATAAAAGCAAAACAATTTGAAGAGAAAGATATTCCAGAATGACTGTGAAATGGCAAACTGCACCCTCTTCTCTCATCAAAAGGCATCCGTTTACAAAGTGATCAGCGCGGGTATTGATTCAGGCAAGGAAGAGGCAATATTTACCTAAGCACCTGCACTTATGATGTGTCAGACCCACCAAACAGCCTGCAAGCCCAACAATCGTTTACCATGGGAGAGGAGTCTCTATCATTTCAGCCTTAAAAGAGCCATGAAGCAGCAGATAGCGTACTCCAAAGTGTGCATTTTGGCAGCATGGGAATAAGTCATTCTGTGCTAGCGCCAGAGCCTTCTGTTTTGGGTCACGTGGACTCAAATGAGCTGCTAAAATCCATTCTCACGTGTTCTTCTCCCTCTTGTCACTGTAGTCCTCTCTTAGAAATCCCTGTGCCTGGGACTTGAGCAGGAATTTCTCTCCCAACTTTCTCATGAGGAATAAAAAGCAAGCACAGAGCTCAGCAGAGAAAGCACAAGAACCATATATGCCTCCTCCCACACTCTTGTCATGTTTCTCCCACAGCCCCCACCTGCTGAAGCCAGCCTGGGTGTTGTGAACAGCAGAGGAGGACAAGCAGGGGTTTAGGCTCATCCTAGAAAGTGCCCAGCCCACCACTCGTGCTACTCAGTTCCATCCACCCCTGTTAACTAAATCCCCCTATTCCCACATCCCAACCCTACAACCAGTTGTTTAGCAGCTACCTCCGGGCATAAAAGAAGAGCAGATGTAAGGAATGCCACTGGGGCTCTCAGCAGAGAAATCTGCAATATCAGGAATTAGTTTAAAAGGCCTGAATCACCTCCCAAAGCAGATATTGATGTGTCCAGAGCACAGTTTCCCGAGCTGTCTTTAATAGCATTTTCCAGCATAACATCACTGCTCTCACGTATGCTCATCAGCTCCAGCATTCTGCACTCCCTGCAAACCTAAGGAGGTGTGTTGGGCTTCAAATACCATTAGCCCAGAACGGGGCTCGCTTGGAAATGGGGACCCATTTGTCTGGAAATGCTTTTGTGGTGAATGGCATCTCCTCACCCCTGAGAAAGCAAATCTAAACCCCAAAGAGTTCTCAGCACAAGGCAAGCAGGTTCCAAAAAGCACACACTGCCCAATGATGATTATTAGGATGTTTTATGTGCCACTAGGTAATGTTTGGAGGTTGATACCAGAAAATGCACACAGCAATCTACTACCAGCATCTCCAGCCCCTGTATTGGCAAGGGAGGAAACCCAGAAAAGAAGATAGCAAAAGCAGATGTAAAATGTTCTCCTATTAGTTCCTTTTTGTCAGTGCTTGGAGCAGAAAGGACCTCATCCTGAGAGACAAGCAGCACATTTTCCTGCTCTGCTCACAGAGAACCTTTCAGATTCAGTCCCACCTCAGTTTTGTCACCATATCAGGACCCACACAGACACATTACAGGACACCCCTAATTTACCACTCTCCTGTGACAGAGCTGGCTCCGTGTCACACAGCACACCCCAGCGAAACAGGACAGAACCAGGCCACAGCTTGCACTCCTTGACAGGCAGAGAGAGCATTTCGAGGCCCCCCGCAAAAGAGTCTTAGACTTCATCCCCCTCTCTCAGCACAAGCATAAGCCCTTTTCAGGGTAAAGACTGGGTGTTTCTTTCCTGCCAGTCCTTAGCTGAAATGAGCAGTGGGACAGCTGGGTCACATACAGTGGCACAGAGCTGGCACCATAACAATAAAGACAGAGTCGTTTCAGTGCCATTTGGTAGCAGGGATGTCTGGGATCACAGCACGGCGCTGGCAGAGCTCTGCCCGTGGCTCCCAGGCACAATTTGTAGCAGCAGTGCAATCCCCACCATGACAGGCTCTGTACAGGTGGAGCTGGCAGCACCCTCAGCAGGTACAGCCAGGAGACACTTCTCATTCCCAGGCTGTTTCAACACACTCTTGAACAACTATTTCATAATTTCATGTGTTCCCAGAGCTGAAGAGTTTTGAATCATCTCTGAAAAACCTCTTCAGCTGCTTGTGAGTTACAGAATGATGAAAAGCACACTTTGGGGGGGGAAAAAACTCCAACAAATCTCCAAAGCCTTCCAGCCAGAAAGCATGGCTGGTGCTTGAGACCTGACACACGGCACCTCGATAAGGAGCCTCTGCTTTCCTAAATTGGAAAAAGTTGGGCTTTGATTTAACAAAGTTATGAGTGTATGAAAATTGCATACTTAGCATGCAGTGTAGTAGAAGCCTTTGTGCAGTCTTAACTCTGCATTAGCATATTCTAAGTCATTTAATTAAGTGTTGCAAATTGTTTTTCTGTTAATTATTTCAGTATTGGACATTATTATTTTCTCTTTTGGAAGACAGAATCTATTTCATGAGGGTTAATAATCCTGCTAACTCTCCTTTCCTTAACTGTTCATTGCTGCTGATAAGATTCCACGTGCTTTTGTCAGACTGCAGGCTTCTAGCTCATTTATAATTGGATACATCCTGTACCGAGTATCTCTAGAAGTGCTGATATGATATCCCAGATGGTAATATTCCCTCTTTTCTCTGTGTGTAATTTCACAAAAAGGCCCACTGACAGCTAGTGTTTAAAGGAAATTCGTGTAAGCAGACATGGTAGGTGATCTGATCTGCTTTATATTAGGGATGGGTAAATCCATTCTGATGAAAAAGAAGCAAAGAAGAGTGAATCAGAGCCAGGGAGCGGCATCTGGGAGTCCTGGGCTTTATTCCCAGCACTGCCACTGATCTGTTACAGAACCATTAAACTGCTCCACCTCAGACTTCCTCATCTAAAATGGGCTTATTATTGACTGTACCTACCTGGTAGGTGTCTAGTGGGGATTAACTAATATTTGGAAACACTTTGAGGTCCTTTGAGGGAAGGTACAATATAAATGCAAAGCAGCTGCACTGCTACTCTATTAACTGTTGACAGCCTGCTCTGCTCCTTTTGAACTGCCTGCCCACAGACCTGAACCAACAATGAATGCAAAGAATTAAGATGAGGAACAGTCCCAATCAAAAAGCCATCCAGAGGGGAGTCCCCGTGACTTTTCCAAGGAGTGTGTCTCCCATCTTCCTTGCTATTAGTACACAAAAGCAAACCTCTTCATGCAATAAAGGGCTGCTCAGCAAAGCATAAAGAGCTGAAGGCATTATCAGGACTAAACACACATTAAATTCTTCTCCCATAACTTATTCAAACATTTCACATCTGCAAAGCTGAGCAGATGGGAATCTGGGAATCTCAGAAGAAGGATCTCACCCTCTGTCCCATGGTACTCTCATCTACATCTTCTCACAAAAATTTATTTGTGACCTTTTAGCTGATTTCATTCCTGCAACCTGAGACCATTCTAATCCTCTGCAGGAAAAAAACCCAAAAACCCAGTGAGAACAGTATTTCTCAACCTTCAGACAGCAACCGGTCCCTTCCTTCTGCAAAATTATCCACATACAATATACAAGAGCAACAAAGCATAGGACAGTAAGGCAATAATTTTTCAAAAGGCCTATAGGCTGGTCCTGCCCTGAGAAAGAATAACAGACATTGGACTAGGAGAACTAATGTATTTTAACCTCAAAGCATCACATAAACATTAACCTCATCAGCCTGATCTCTAGGATGTGATATTATTCTTTCCATTCTGTAAAACAGTCTAAAAGATTGAGGAGTACCTCGCTCTGAAATCCACTCCACGGAGCCTAAAATGGCACTGCCCCTCTTCAGCCTCCTCTCCTCTCTCTTCACCCAAAGGTGTTTATCTTTCTCTTAACGCACACACGTCCCAAAGTAAATTAGAAGGCCAGGGCACCAGGCAGGGCCAAAGGCTAGCACGTGAATTTACTGTGCTGTCTTCACTCTCCCAGAAGCCTTTCCTGAGTCCTAATAAAGATATCTGAAACAAGATGCTAATGCTGGATTATCCAGGTAATCTCCCAGAGTTACTTCCCTGGTTTGCCTGGTTATAAATAATGAATTAGGCCTTTACTTATTATTTCTCCTGCCCTTTGGGGTCGCTGTGAGGCTGGGGAAGGAATACAAATTTAAGAATATTAGATCCATTTATTAATATCAATTTCTGCCAATCCTGCATGAGAGATGTCCCTTGCCCTGTGCATGCTACTGATACTCTGAAGCGGCTGGGATGTTAATGGCATGGATCTAATAGCTACGAACTGGCCCAGCCTTACTCACCATTCCCATAAATTGAATTTTAAAAAGGCAGATGGGTGCTTCATAAGTGGAAACAGAATCATGTGCCAGTTTTCATTTCTTTTCCATTCCCGAGCACTGGTGAAATGAAGTCTCCCCACTGGCTTTGTCCACACAAGCCTGTCTTTACAATTTAGTCCCATCTTAATAGCCCCTTTTATTCCCACACTGGATTTCTAAAGCACCACCTTAACCCGTTCTCTGCTGTCTTCCTCTGCAGCACCCATTAAGCTGAACACAGCCACAGCAACCACACAGACTTCCAGGGATCTTTAGGCTGAGAGAACAAGCTCTGTCCCACAGCCTCTTCACTTTCTCCCTCTTGCCTTACTCCATCTGCTATTTGACACCAAGGTAATTAATTCCAGCCATAACTATGAGTATGCCTGCAGCACTCACTGTGCTGCAAGTCCCAAGCTGAGCCTTACTCAAGGGACTGGTACTAATTTCAGCTACAGTCTGAATGCTGGTAGACTCCTTAGTCCAGACAGCTTTTACCACCAGGCTCCTCAGCCTGCCCACGGGTCTTTTGCCAGCGATAGCGATCACCAAGAGCTACAAGAGTGTGCTCACAGGTGTCAGTATTTCCCCAAGAGCCCAGCCAAAATGCTGCCTCTTGCCTTCTATGCACCTATGTGAACATAGGTGGCCACGTGAGCACTCCTGGCAGGCTTCAACCATGCGGTTCACTTAATTACCTTAATGAGTCATAATAACTTCAAAAACCCCTCACTAAAGGGATCAGCCACCAGCTGAAGGGAGTAGAAGCCATGGAAGCAAGAGTGTTAAGTTTCTATAACTTGAATACAGAGATGTGTTTGAGCTCAGAGCTGGGCTGGGCAGGACAGGGTGGCATCACTGCTTGCCAGTCTGCACAAGCTCTCGGGCCAGGCAGTAACTGAGACTTCAGCAAGGCCCTCACCAGTCTCCACCTCTTTAGCAACAGGCTCAAAGACCACTCCAGGAGCCATCCCACCTGGGCTTAAGGCACAGAGATCACTTCTGTGCTGAGGACCTTGAGACAGAATTCGGGTGTTCATCAGGATTTGTTTCAGTCAGCTTTTGAATTCCAGACACATCCTCAATAAAGCCAGGCCAGCTCCAGTCACTGTCCCTAGATGTACAGGGAGGGCATCCTTGTGAATACCAGCTGCCTCTGGAACCCTCACCTACATCTCCCTCCTGCAACACCCAAAGCCTGCCCAGTGAATGCAGCAGCACACTCTGCCACATTCTTTCTTCAGACTCCAGATTGTGGTCCTGTTGCAAAAATAATTGGAAATCTCAGCCAAAATACACACGGAAAACAGATTTTGCAGTGCAGAGTTTCTCTAGATTTCAAAATACTTCTGAAATCTTTGTAGAGTCGAGAAATGTCCTGTTTTCTTCCTTTTGCACTTTGATGTCGTTTCATCTACACCTTTGAAACATGGATCTCCTTTCTTAAGCATAAAAACAGCTCTTTAAAGACCCCTTATGCTTAAAATGCACCTTTTCAATATCAGCCACATCTTTGAAAAAAAATAGAGAGTGTATGAATGCCTGCACTGAAGATTGTTAACACAGCTGAAGGGTCTAGGCCTGAGTGATATTGCCCAAACAATGGGCAGTTGTTACTGGAGACATACCCCTAGAGCACACTTCATGGCCCTCAGCATTTGCAGATGTGTTCCCATTTGCTCATGGACCCTCTGGAAGTCACTGGCAGATATGAGTGGCTTCCTCTCCTACAGAGTGCCTTATCTCGTGAGGAAAGACCAGTCTGCCACAGCACTTGAATTAGGACTTGACATTCCCTTTTGTCACTTGAAGCACAGACCATTTGTTCCCCTTCTCTCTCAGGTGGCATATTTGAGTCCCTTGGGGAATGTTGCTAATTGAATGGGAAGTGAGACTGTCTGAGCCAGCAGAAAAGGCAGATGGCTACAACTGAGGGATAAGTCAGATGCAGTTCTAAATTCTGCTGCCAACTGAGCCCATTCCTTGGAGACTGGGGGATTTCAGTGATGGCCTCAGTGTGAAGGTCACAACAGTGGATATTCTCTCTTTTCCATGCCTAAGTGATGACCAGAGAGGAGCTGTCTGATCACCACACCTGAGGCATAACCCCCTAGGACTGTCTGGAGACATGCTCACCACCCAACCTGAAGGTTTCCTTGCAGTGTTGATGTATATGGGATTTCATCCCCTTGAATTTGGTATGAAATTGTTATCTTGCAGCCTTCAGAATCCCATAGTAAGCTTGGGAAGGAGCAGAGAGCAGGGTGGGAGACATAGAGGGCAGAACACTGTGCTATTCATATCTTGTAGCCCTTCATATCTTCCTAGAAGAAAGGAAAGTCTTCAGACCAGTTCTACATTTCATTGACACCCAATACGAACATTTTAAACCTGGTGTTGATCAGCCAGAGCTGGAAAAGAGTGAGAACACACACACATACACAGAGTTGCTGCTGCTTCTGGTGAATTCTGTATGAAATGGGGTGATCCCAAAGGCCTATGAACGATGTATTCAAAGAGCCAATCCCAGACCTCAGAAATGCAGGAGCAAACAGCTAGATGCCCATCCACTTGGCAAAACAGGAGCAGGCTGAGCCTTGCTGATGTTTCTGAGGCAATTAAAAACAAATCAGGCAAAGGGAGCAAGATATTGAGAGAGAGGGGGAAGGAATTTCCTCGTTGCACATCAGAAATACTACACAAAGGTTCAATTTTAAACCCACACACCACAGTGTTTGCCACCATTCTTTGTGGATCACTCAGTATCATCCCACCAGCCACAGCGTCTGACATCAGCCTCTGTAGAGCAGCCTGTTGTAACACCAGGCTTCCACCTTTTCACAGTCTCAGAGATAAGTATGAGAAATATCCCTGTGCAATCCTGGTGGGATGGGCAAGGTGGCAGCTGATTATGCCCCTAATATCACTTGTCTGGAGACAGCTCTCAGATGCAGAGGAAAAAACCCTGACTTCAGCACTTTCACAAGAGATATTTAACTGCATCTTGACTGGTCACAACCCTCCTGGAGTAACTACACTCAGCTCACACCCATCCTTGTCACCTCAAACTGGCTGCAACAGCTGCTGGCATGGTCTGGAGAGCAAGGCAGCCCCACAGCACTGCCAGTTCCCACCTCCCCGTGCCAGCTGAAGCGGGATGAGTGGGAGGATTTTCTCCCTTCTCTGCCATTCAGCCGCATCATTCATCTCCTGCCCAAAAGTGGGAATAGTGCAAATTTTCAGGCATGGCTAGAGTTTATCAGGGGCTGCATATGGCTGATGGAGTGATCCTTGCAGTGTAAGGTCTCTGTTCACCGTCATAATACTGTGTCACACCCTCCTCTCCTGAGCAGAGGTCAGGTTTTAAACAAGGACAGAAGAAAAGCAAGTTTAGATGCAGAGGATAAGACTGAGGCAGCAGAGATTAGAGCAGGCAGAGGAAAGCTGAAAGTCATACTGTGGCATCCCATTGCCTTCTATCTGACAGACCTGGCTTTTAAACACCACTCCTGTGTATCACTTTGTGCACTGACTGCTCCATGAATTTATTTACCGAGGCAATCCAAGAAGAAAACAAAGAAAAAAAAATCCAGGAATTTACTCAGATTACAAGGCTGCACAATTAAAACCTTGATATTTATGGCACTGTAAGACAGAGGCACATTAATAAATAATACTTTGCTCTTTTACAGCACTTTTTCTCTAATGATCTCTAAGCAATTTACAAGTTTTTGCTAACTGAGCTTCACCAAACCCCTGCAAGGCAAGGAATAGATAAATTGAGTCCCTTTGCTCCCAGCCAAAGTTAAGATCTCTGGGAGGGAAGCAATGTAATACACCAAAGCAGCACTGCCAAATACATACAAGTACAAAAATAAGCCAAGTGCAGCATTTTTAACTGTTCAGCAATACCTAAAACACCAGCTCCAGCTGAGGCTTCACCATGCTGGGCACTACCTGACACACACTAATGATATTCCTTGAGCCAAGGACACAAGACATGCAAAGCATAAAAGAAAGTGGGGTCAGGACAGGTAGGAAACCACCTAAGAAATGTCTTGCAGGCATTGCAGTGCTCTAATCAACACACAGCATGCCCTGGCTGCTTGGGGCTGGCACTCTGTTGCAGGAAGAATATTGTTTGAACACCCGAGTTATCAGGGTCTGGGTTTCCCTCAGGAAGAAGCCACGGCAGCATCTTTGGCATCCAGGGCCAGACACAACAGAGGCACAGGGTAGCAGATGGCAGCAGGGCTGGGTGGCAGCCAGCTGGCTGGGTTACACAGAGCTGTTTGGGCAGCTGACCAAGGCCTCCAGATCACGGGAATGTCACCCAGGTGAGGACTGCAGAGCTGAGCAGATTCACATCTAACCAGAGGAGCCAGGAGCTGAAGTGGATGTAGGCTTCAGTCCCTGTATCACTCTGGAGTCCTTCCTTCCACTCCTTTACCCTTGTGAAGTGTGAGATTATCTCATGCACCCTGGAAAAGAAAAGTCCTTCCTCCTGGGATCAGAAAAAGCTGCTGGGTTAGGACGGGGGACCCCAAAGGCTGGAGTGCCTTCAGGGCACAATTCCGTGACTGATCCCTGTGGGCCTTGCACTAACACCATGATCTCCACGGGCTCCTGGGAGCTGAAGAAACCTTCTCTGTCTGTTTTGCCCTTAAAGCTCAAGAGATTGACCTTTGCTTATTCCTTCCCAAGCTTGTTAAAGCCAGGTCCTAAGTGTGCTGACTAATGCTGGTAAGGTTTAGTACAGAGCAGGCTGTGCTGCAGGCAGAACAAAGCCTGATGCTTGTCCCACGTGAGGAGGTGTGCAAAAGCAGAGATGCCTGTGATTTTTTGCACAGGTTGGCTTCTCCAAGCCCAAAACTGCAGGGCAAGCACAGCAGAGGGGCACTGCCCAACTGCTGGGTGGGCTTGCTGCTCACTCTCTGGCCTACTGCCAAAGGCAGCTGATTTACCACCCTGTCAAGAAGAGAAATTAGATGCCCTGCTAAGAGGTTTATATTTATTGGAATAGAAAAAAAAACTCAACAAAAACCTACTCGGTGACTGCTAGAAATATGTGTAAACCAGTTAAACACACTTTATAAAACCTTACAACAATAATACACTTTTACTGAAACAATCGCAGGAGCAATTTCACCTGTACTTACTGTCCAGTCATCTGAGCACAAACAGCCCTGAGATTTATGTGCGAGTGGAAACATAATTTCTATTATCTTCGACATTAAACTTGGCAATGGAAAATCCCATGCCTGGAGTGCAAAATCAATTTCAATAACCAGAATAGCAAGAAGTCAAAGGCAGGACTTGGAAAGGACATGAGTTTCTCAAATAGCCAGCCAGCTTTCTTTATAATGGGAATGCCACTGGGATAGGATGGGATGGGCAATTGGACATTCTGGTTAGATTTTCTCTCTCAGCATGAAATATTGCTGTAGTTACATGAGGCGGGTTCTGGACCACAGTAGTGGCTCTCAAACTTTGTTTTTCCTGTCAAACCCCACACTTGGGGCATACAAGACAGAAGAGAAATGACTGAACTGCAGGATTTGACACTGCTTTTCACTGTATCCAGGCCTGAAATACAGCTAGTCCAAAACGCTGGCTCTGAGGCAGGACCAGGTGCGTCAGAACAAGATGTACTAAATCCTACAGGAGGTAATCTGCCCCCCATCCCAATCCTCACTGCAGCAAAGGCATTGTGTGAGAGGTTTCCTGGATACCAGGTTAGGGATGCAGGTGGAGCCAATCCTGCCTCGGAGAAGGCAGATGAATTAGGTAACCTGCCAAGATCCATGCCAGGTCTTTTTGCTGCTGTTACAAGACATTGCCTTAACCCTGACACACAAGGCTTTATATCTCTTCCCATTGTTGAGGTCTGAGGGGGACAGAGGGGAATTGCTGTAACAACTCTGAATACTCCTTGTGCCAGCAATGTACCAGCCCCCTCCCCCTCTAAGCTCACCTCAAACTGCCATAATCTGCTTTGGAGGCAAAATGCAGAGCTTGCCAAGCTGTGAAGATACAGACACCTGTATCCAGGGTTTGCACCAGCTCAGATGTGATGGCGTGAGCTCCAGAGGTTCCTGAAGTCATCAAGCCATTCCTAGAAGTACCAGCTGCAGATGGGGAAAGCTGCAAGTATGGGCTTAGAAGTGATCTTCACACACTTGCATTTATGTATTCTCTTTTAAGACCTCTTCGCTGGGGACTGCCTTACAGAAAGTTGGAGTGACAGCACTGCTGAACCAAGTACTCAGATCCTCAATGCACCCTTGTGCAGACAGCACTTCAGCTGCCCTTCCCCTCACTTCCTGTGCTTTCCAGGGAGTCATGTCAGGTTTTAATCCATTACTCCACCCTCTGGGAACCAAGACAGGCTGGTACTAGGACACTTTTGCCCTGTGAAGGCAAATCTTTTGCCCACACATTGCAAACACTGTTGGTTCCCCTCTGCAGCAAATTCAAGATTCAAGCACAGAACCAGCATTTCAAGTTTATTAGAAGACAGAGCACAGACAGACACAAAAACCTTCTAAAAGAGGCAGTAAAAAATTAAATGCCATCTTCAGTGCAAGAATATTCACAAGTCACAAAGAGCTGAGCCTCTGCCATGAACTACAATCAAGAAATGAACCCAAGGCATGAACTGCTCTCCCAGCTCCCCTCACTCGTGTCTGTATGATAACCAACAGCCAGCGCTGCGGAAAAGGAGAGAGACTCCTGAGTGATCCTCCCTAATAGATTCGTCTTTTATCATGTTTTCATGACCTTTGTAAAAGGCAATTTAAATTCTAATTGTCCTGTGAGCACCACAGGAATCAATTAGTGACAAGAGATGTTAATTGTGCAGACTGGGAGGAGGCATTGCTGGGCTGCTCAGCTCCAACACGGGGTTAAGAGCCCAGGGGAATGCTGGGATGGTTGGGGCTTTAATCAGTCCTCCCTTTCTAATAGTTTCCATGTTGTGCTGCAGTTGTCAAGGTCCATTAGTCTTCTGGAGCACTGAACGAAGCAGTGGCATCCCCTCCACTCCTGCACTCCCCAAGCACATGCACAAAGGATCAGAAGGAACTGCCACTGAGAAAGCAAATCCTAAAACCTCGCTCTCTTTTTGTTCTTGCTTCCCCTCCCTACAGAGCCTGCATAGAAATCAGCTCTTGGGCGCTGGCAGTTATAAACCAAGTGCTTAATGTTGGTGGGCTGAAGGGAGGTGAGCCTGGTCCTGTCACCTAAAGATCCAGCTTGAGCTGTGCGTGAAAAGGAAACCCTCCTGGTTTTGTACCAGGGCACGGTGCTTCTCCACGAAGACCCTGGCACTGATCACGCTGACCCTTGAAGTGCCAGACAAAGGGCAGGCTGAATGCCCAGTATTGAGCCTGCACAGGCATGGATGGGGGAAATTTGTCAGAGCCAGAATGAGAACATGCAGCTCAATAGCCTATCCAGCCCATCCTGGCACAGGCACCTCTCTGTAAGAGAGACTTGGCACAAGTAATCAGGTGCACCCTGAGATACACCATTTGCTACCTACTTCTCAGGTGACAGTGGTGCTACCCTCACCTGTACCCCTGGCTGGCAGGCAGCTGTGCACAGCAGAGTTACACAGTGGGTCAGGAGTCCTCAGCATCTCCAAGACACGTAGCACAACTTCATGCCAGGAAAGCTTGTGCTGTGCCAAGTCATGCATCTGGGATGGTTAGATCCCCCAGAAATAATAACCCCACCCCTACTTTCTATTAAATACCATCACAGAGCACTATCACCACCTAAATCCCTCTACATTACCCACTTGGCCAACCATCAACCTTAGGAGCTGCCTTGGGTAGGTGCTGTGCCTTAATTACTTCTGTTCTGCCTGAAACAGAGTAAATGCTCTTTCTTTCTCAGCAAATGTTGTTCTTGGGAATGCTCTCCCCATGGACACAGATTGATTTGGTTTTTAATTATATTTTATCTTTTACATGTGTCACATTCTCTAGCCTAGGAACAGGTGATAAGCACTATTTTCTAAGGAGTACCAAACACAATGGGAATGTCCTGTATGACACTCCACCACATATCCTAGTGACATTATTGCCATTTTTTAAACTGAGCTTTAGGCACCCCACCCAGAAGAAAGGAGAAGAGAGAAGACCTCAGAGTCTGTGAAAGTCTCAGTTCTGATCCTTGCTGGTGGCATCAGAACCTTCCCTTAATTTATGAACATGAAGCTTAGCATAGCTTTAGCTACCTGTAATTTGGAAGAGATACTTAACCTGCTTACCAGGGATCTTAATATATTTGTTGCAAATCCCACTTGCAGGAAGTTTTCTGAGGACAGCAAGGCTTGAGCACACCAGGAGGATACTTGATGGAGGATGGCCTAGGTCAGAAAGGTTGCTTAGGGACTAAGGCAGAGGGAGCATGTGGTGTGGCCAGGTTTGATGTGCAAGCCGGAGGGGCAGGAAGGAGCCTGGAATTAGTGTCACACTGAAATTTCTGAGACACATCATCTGCAGGGGACCCAGAGATTCACACCAGCACAATGGACTCCTGTGGTGCAAATGGGAAGAAAACCTGGCAGGTGTGAAGTGCAATCCCCACATGAGGTCCCTCCTATCCCTTGCCAGATAGTCCTTTCCAGCTGCCACATCCATTTGCCTGAGCACTGGAACAAAGTCGGTTTCACTTCCAACAGTACAGAATTAGCAATTTCTCTACTCACCCTCTGCCCAGCGCATCTACAGAGCCTTTTCTGAATTTCCATTAAAAATAATAATGCATTTCGTTCTGCTTCACAAGGCCCATTGGTCACCTGCCTGTATCTCTTTCAGACTCCACTAGTTCCTCCTTTCTTTCACCAGCATAATCATTTTATGCTCTCATCTTTTCCTTCCATTATTTGGGTGATTGTGGACACGTTTTTATTGCTAAGATTTACAAAACAACTCAGTCAACCCTTACAGAGCAGAGCTGTCCCTGCTCTGGAAGTGGGAAGGAGTGGATGTGTGAGTTGATCCCCACACCACTCACACGGCTCCTGAGGTGCAGCTGATCAGTCTCAGCCCTGGGCTTACCCGAGCCCCACACGGCAGAGCCCAGGGCTGCCATGCACAGTGCCACACAGGCTCCTGGCACAGATGGGAGGGGTTTGTTCTGGTGCACCCTGTCCCCGGCAAGGTTTGATGCCCTCACACAGAATTAGAGAACAGTGAACCCAATCTTTTCAAACCAAACAGGAAACAAGTGCCTTCTGAAGGACCATGACAGAACTAAGTAAAACAGGCTCATCCATCACAAGATTCCCTGAGGCACCACTCGCCCGTGCCTAGGGACCAGCTGAGCAGTGAAACTCCCTCTGGAGGCTGCTAATGCCTTCCTCTGCTCTCTGAAAAGGATAACAGAGGCAGGCTCACTCCTTCTTCCTTTCCTACTTCATTCATTCCCCAGCATCTGCATTGCGTGCTGACACAGCCTGCACTATCCCTGAGCATTCAGGGGACGCGGGAGGAGCTCCAGCCAAACCCACGGCCTCAGCAAAGGCTGCATTCACAGCCAGCCACTCAGCACAGCAGGGGAGCCTGATGTGTAAGCTGCTCCTGGATAGGAGCTGATGTAAAAGAGTTGCCAGAGGTAACCTTTTTCTTGGCACAGCAACTTCTAACACTTCCATAAATCCAAGGAATTAGTCTGCATAACATCTAACCTGCTAATAACACGGATATTGTATATTATATGTGCACATGCGATAGATATTAAATACAGAGGTGTTAATACAAAAAATGATCAAGTGTATCATACACACCTAATTACCAGTCGTTACTCCAGACACAGCCAGTTTTGTCTATGCCTTTATCTTCAGCATTCATTGAGTGTGCCTTAGGGGTCCCGATTTTCTTAATCCTAATCCTAAATGTAATCTTTAACCTTCTTTTTAACCCTCCAAAATTGCTGCCCTGAATGCCTCCTGTGATGCTGTTACTTATTCACAGTTAAAGGCAGCATTATTTCATCAGCCCATCTACCTCTAGCTCTCCTGATTCCCTCTATTCACAGGCAGCTTTGCTTCTTTCCTTTTTCTGTTCACCTGGAATAGCCTGTAATGGCTCCCCCATGGATCCTCAGTACCCACCTGTCTCAGTCCAGGCAGGACAGCTGGAATCAGGGGCCTTGCTGAGAGCAGGGGCTGGTGGTTTTCATGAGCTGAACTGTGCCCAAGGCAGGTGCTAAAGTTTCACCAACTTTTGCTTTTTTTTTCCTCCTCTGCTCTTGCAAGACTGGTCCTACACAAAAAGAGAGGGGCTCAAGCACGGGTACCTTCAAAACCACACCAGATTCTACACCTCAGCAACCAAACATCTCTTCAACCAGGCACTAAAAGGAAAGAAAGGGAGTGAAAAACAAGTCACAGTTATGAGAACTGGGCTACAGAGAGCGGCCAGCAAGACAGAAATTTCATTTGCCAAGGAACTTAAACTGATTGGCTTCTAGTAGCATGGAGTGAATGCTGACAAAATTTTGACTTAAAAGCTACCATTATTTTTCAAAGCCATTTTCCCCAGCTGCCAGAAAATACAGCCACATTCAAAAGCTACAAGAAAACATATCAAGTTTCACCAAGTGAATTGCAGCCAAGTTCCCATGATGGCACCTGGCATTGACCACATCAGAACAAAGTCATGGCACTGAGTACTACAAGCCACTGAGTCCAGCAGCAAAAATGCTTCTTGTTTATTTTACTTATTTTATCTTTGTAGCACCAGCCATGCCTGTACCAAGTCTATATAGCCCTGAGGCTATATATATAATTCAGCCTCCTGCTGACAAAAAAAGAAGAGAATTTGGCTCTCTCAGCACCAACTCAGACCATTTGTGTCTGGGCAGGGACTGATGACGGAGCCTGGCACAAAGTCTTTGGCTGGCTCTAACACACTCGTTCCTGTGTCTGGCCATCAGGATGCTTTGGTGGAGCTGTGTCTGCCTTGCTGGGAAACATTAGCATCTCCTCTGGAGCTCTGCTAGAAACTGCTGCCCTTTTGTGTTCACTACAGTCTGATGCAGAAGAGAAAGCCATCGTGTTCCCTCTGTGCTGGGGTGTCTCATTTTTTCCCAATTGGAAAAGACCCCTACAATCATCAAGTCCATCCATTTGCCCAGCACAGCCAAGGCCACCACTAACCCATGTCCCCAAGTGCCACATCCACACAGCTTTTAAATCTCCCCAGAGATGGTGGTTCCACAACTGCCCTGGGCAGCCTGTGCCAGACTTGGCAACCCTTTTGATGAAAAAAATTTGTCTAATATCCAATCTAATCCTCCCTTAGTGCATCTTGAAACTGTTCCCTCTTGTCTTGTTGCTTGTTACCTGGGAGAAGAGACCGACCCCCACCTGGCTACAACCTCCTCTCAGGTTCTATCTGATGCAGGGATATTGTACTAACTGTTCACTTGCTTTTCCCTGTTTCCTGAAACTGAGTTTTTGCAAGGAAAACATGACACTGTGGCTAGCAAACACAATCTCTGCATCATGGGACTTGTCTCAACTCCGTGTTACACAAGCTGATGGTCTTTGGACAGTGTTTAAAACAGCCTTTCCAAAGCTGAGACACCCAACCTTTTTCTGGAATCCAAATTGCAAGGAAATGAAAGGACAGGGAGTTCACATGACTGCAAACAGCAGCTGGCTTTAAAGGTTCTTTTACTTATATTTGTGTAGATATAAGAGCAGAGGAGCTTTCTGTGTTGCTGTCCCTTCAGTTGGTGGTACATCCCTGATAACATTCCTAAAACTGGCATTCTTTTGTCAGTTTGAGAGCCCCACATTTTGCCAGGAACTCGTGAGCTGGGGGGGAGGCACTGGGGTCTCTGTCCCACGGGAGGGAGCAGGACAGGCACCTCTGTGAGTGAGCCTGCAGCCCCCCAGTGCCACTCTGCCACGGGGCAGAAACCTGTTTGAGCAGCCAGGGCTGCAATTAAAGCATTGTTTGTCTGTGTGGGGGGGAAATGTGAGCGCAGACCGAGAACATGGAAAAATCGGATGTGAGCTGAAGCTAATGGGAGGAAGCAAGATTGTTTTAACAGCGGCAGCCACTGGGTGGTAGAGTCTGCTACCGAGAGAGGTGGCCAAGGGTGTGCCGCTGCCAGGGGCCACGGTGGCCCATGGAAAGTAGGAACTACTAACACAGGGATGCCCTAAAAATCCTGGGGTCAGCTACACACCAGTGGTCCTGCCAGCCCCGCTCTCACAGGTCATATCAAATGAAAGCAGAAGGAGCGTGTCCTTCATCAAAAGGAGTGCACAGGGTTACACTGAACCCCCCAATTAAACTGAGGCAAGATGGATAACACAAAAATCAGCTCCAAGATCAATATTTCTATTCATTTACAAGCACAACAAGGTTAGAGAGGTGAGCAGAGTAAATAATTAAGTCATTTACAGGATTTTGCCTTTTTTTTTCCAAACAGAGCCTTTTTATTCTCCTGGGTGATTAGCTATGCAGTTGACATTAATCACAACTGCAGCAATTATTTGAAGTATTTGATTAATCAATCCAGAGGAAAAAGAGAGCTAGGCCAAACTACCCTTGCTGCAGAGCCCTGTTGGTCAATCAGTCAATACACAGGTGCTGGCTTTCAGAGAGGTGACACGTTTCCTGCTGGCTATAATGAGTCCTGTGGCTGGCTGGATACAGCAGTAAGATGGATCTAACACTTCAGATGGGGAAGATGCAGACCATGATGCTTTCCAGCTGAATTAAAGAGTATTTATTAATGCTATACTTGCTGAATTGGGATTCTCAACTTGTGGCCCTCCAGCTACTAAAACACAAATACAATCAAATGCTTGCCCAGACCTGATGACACATGTGAAAAATACCATTACAGAGCAGTGTGTGTCAGCCAACACTGGCAGGTGGCTGAAACTCCTAACTCTTCCCTTCTCATCTATAATACGAGAAGTGATTTCAATTAAGGAATAACAAGGAACATAGAAGGTGGTCTGAGCATTATTATTAAAAGATCACGTTGGAAAAGATCAGGTGTATCTTTCCCAATGTTGTGTTTCTTTTTCTTGCTATTTTTCCTTCTAATAACCATTCCTGGAATTCCTGTTTACAACTCCTACTCCTGGTAGCAGTGATCTTCAAACTTAATTGGAAGAAACTACAGACTTGGAAAACCACCAAAGTCAAATTTCAGCACCTTTTTGACAATTCTCACACCTACCGACAGACAGCTGGTAATGTGCTATATTATAATACATTCTCATCTGGTTTTGCTCTGGATTAGGCTGCTGCTTTCAAAAATGCAAATGTTAACTCCCAGAACAAACTTTGCTTGATGATGTTAAGCTTATGTGTAAACTGAAATGCAGCAGACTTTCATTACAAGAGCTCAGCCATTTAAAAAGATGAAAATTACAAGATGGGGCACATTTTTAAAACAAATATTGGAACATTCAACCTGTATTTTATTGATTATATTTCCCCATCTAACACTTCTACTGCTGCATATAAATGAAACGAATGTTTCTTTAACACAAAAACTGTAAAGGATCAAAAATCTTTTGGACTGCTACAACTCTTGCAGGGAATTTGCCTCATGATCATGGCAATGCAAAGTTCTGCTGTGTGGAAGCTGATTGCAGTCCCTTCTGGGCACGACCCAGGTGAAAGATAAGCTCTCCTGTGTGCAAACAGGACACCACACTCAGAGTGCCACACTCCCAAAGCTTTTGCACACAGATCCTTCATGCACAAAGCCAGGAGGTTCCCACTGCAGTAGAGGACACACTGCAGGAAGAGAGGCAGGGTCTAGAACAAGGCACTACATACATGCTTTTGGTAAGATCAACCACTCCAAGTTTTTTGTCTGCTCCTCAAGCAGCATATTTCTTACATCTGGCATGCAAAATACTGTAATAGTGAAGAACGTCCCATTTTGATTTAAATGAATGCATTTATTTCCAAATGGGAGACCATAAGTTAAACAAACACATTTCTCTCTTTGCACATGAAAGCATTGTTTTGTCACAGATGTACAGTATAATACATTTATTTTCTCAATTGTTTTGTATTTGTAAGGCACTGCCAGTTATTTGGATGGGTTTGTAAGGATGAAGCAAATTGCTCTGTGGGGCTCTATTCAGGGAACATAATATTCCCACAAAAGCACCATAATTCTGCATGCAGCAACACAAACTGCCACGACATTGCAGCAGCTGGCAGGGTGGATAGAGTTAGCATTATCAAAACCAGCACGACAACTCCACTCCAAAAGCCCCTTACATGCATAAATTAATGATGAATATACATTGATTAGCCCCCATCCAGACTCCAAGGAACCCTGCCTTCCTGCAACATAATTTGGAACCTCACCACAGTTGCTGTGTCCATCCATGAGGCCTGGGAAGCACTTCAGCTTGTCCTTGGATCGCACTGGCCTTACCCGAAGCTCTGGAGCCCTGCTCACGTATGTGCACTGGGGGAGATTAGGGACTGTGCTACAGCCAACAACACAGAATGGCATCAGCAACGTGCCAGGAGGTGCATTTTGGGAGGTCTGCCACACAGAAAGCTGAGAGGAACAAGATCCTGCCAGGGATCATGTCTATGTTCCAGCAGTTAGATATAAATTCGGCTGCACCTATCCTTCTAACCAAGTAACTCCCTTCTCCAGGCAGGCAGAATGGCAAAACAAGCTGTCACAGAAACCCTTTATGAGACTGTTTTCCATCACAACTCCAGCAAGCTGGAAATATGCACAGGCCCAGTGGACATGGCTGCCCCCGAACTCTCAGGCTTCTCCAGCTATTTGCCAGTTTCCTCCACAGCTCTAACCAGTTCCCACTTGGCACACTCTGGCTTCCTGTAATTTGACCACAAAGGCCTTCCTATCCATCTCTAAGTCCTTCTGGTTACACAAAAAAGGGTTTTAAAAACCAAGAAAATCTGTGTTCCGAATACAGGCTGACTAACCCACATTATGTAACTCAGGTTAAAGCAGGATTAAGACAAGGCAGGTTGGCCTGGAGGCTCAAGTAGAACATAACGTGGGAATTCACGTTTCAAGTCAACTTGTCCTGTGTGATATTGAATCTGAGTGCAAAGCCTTTAGCATGCACAGGTAGACAGGTTTGTAGTGAGTATATACAACAACAATAATGATATAAAGGCAGAACAATACCTAAATCCGATAGGGAAGCCTCCTGTTCTACTGCTAACTCTAAAATATCCCTACATTTTCCTATGTCAGGTGACTCAATCTTTAACTAAAAGCACATCTTCACTTCCTGACTAATTTCTGTGGGTCATCTGTGGAGCTGCTGAAGCCAGACTTCTCCTTGCATACTAATGACTCCTCTCACTCTAAGAACGTGCTTTTTGGGTGCTGCTTCTGTTACCATACACAAGCTCAGCTTGAGAGAACCCAGCACAGCGTAGTTTATATGAGCAGGTGCACTGAAATTGAGCAAGAGAGGAAAATCTGTGTCAGCAGGAAAATCAGGAGAGGAGCAGTGCAGGGAGGCCTTAAAGAAACAACCACCCCTTGCTTTATACACATTGTTTGCTACAGACATGAGAGATGGAAGTCTCATGAAGAGGTCCAACAGTGATTGAGGCATTAACTTAAGGTCTAGTCTCTACTGGAATCCTTTATCCAGAAGTTGTCTGGGATCCCATGGTTCTTCTAAGCAAATCTTGCCATCAGCTCTTTCTATACAGCATCATTAGCAGCTTGTCTTTACGCAGTAACGGCTCATGACCTCAGAAAATCTACTACTTAGAGGACTTACAGATAATAATAAAAATGTAGGAGGGAATTTGGGAAGAAAAGAAATCTCAGCTTTCTAGATTTTTTTGCAGGATAGTTTTAGTTTTGATCAGTCCGCTCTAATGTGGAAGCCAGGAAAGAGCTGACTCAGTGAACACACTAAGTGGTGATTTCACACAGCAACCTAATGATGACAATGATGATGTTGTGGTAACTTGTGCACAGCTACTGAGCATCACTGGGAGAGAAGGAAGAGCCCTGCAATATGTTGCTGTGATTCCTAATAGACCAGTAGAATTCCTGTTGTCAGAGTCCTGAGGGAGGTCTTGAACCATTGCTGGATCTGGGAGGTGGCAGAAAAAGGCAGTGTCAGCTGCGTTCTCTAAGCTCTTTGCAAAGGTGAGTCAGACCATTATCCTTGTTTTGCACATCTCTATGTGATTAGCCCCAAGTGACTTTCCCAAAATAAGCTGCCCCTCAGGATGCCCAGCCCACCTTTTCCAATTCCCAGCCTATCACTCATCAAGTTACAACAATAGATCCCTGGAAAACTACAGCCCCTGACCTCTGAAATGGCAGTGACTAAATCCCACAAACAGCATGAGCGCTGAGATGATTTTGCTGCTGCTGCTTGTTACCTGAGAAAATTCTAGAGAACACTGTTCTCATAAAGAGGACAGGAAGGCAGTGCTGTTGCAGAGCCAGGACGTATCCATTGCATGGCTGGGTTGATCCCTCTGCCAGGCACAGAGGGATCTTATTTCTGTGTAAGAGAATAATTACACAGAAATAACACCAATAGGAGCAAGTAGATTATATGTGCATTTGCTAGCAAGTTGGATAAGGCTGTTGCAGAATCACAAAATGGTTTGGGTTGGAAGGGGCCTCAAACTCCATCTTGTTCCAAGCCCCTGCCATGGGCAAGGACACCTTCCACTAAACCAGGACAGTCCATGACCTTGAACACTTCCAGGGATGGGGCATCCACAGCTCCACAGGGTCTGTAAGACCCCAGTGCCGGAGTCTCACCACCCCTACAGGGAAGAATCAGGTGAATTAATGGCGTTCACTGAATTCAACTACACTGGGCTGGTAGGGAGCAAAGGAGAAGAGGCAGCCACTGTGGCTGGATGGAAGCACAAGGGCAGGTCAAACAGATTTACAAGGAGTTTGAAGCAGGAACGTCTCAGCATAAGGCAGCAGTTCCAACAAAATACACCAATATCACACGGCAATCAATACGGATCGAAAATGTGTCAGCTTTACAAAGCACCTCCCTATTTCTGAGAGGATCATTAAGAAACGAAAAAAAGGCACAACTATTCACTGCAGTTAACACAGCTGAAACTGTGTTTTATGTCTAGAGCTGAAGTCATCGCATGACTTCATGTCTGAAATGAGCGAATGGAAAAGAACACATGGAAAGGATCGCTCGGCTCGGGGCTCAGCCCGCTGCTTCCCCCGGTGACCGCCAGGGGTCCCCCGCGCTCAATCCCACCGCGGGGAATTCTGTCCTGGCAGGATGTTTGTCATCCCAACCCATCCCATCCCCCTCTCGTGCTACCCAACCATCCCACAGCTCCCCGGACACCAGGCCACTGACACCTCACAGCTCCTCACCAGGCTGAAACCCAGTGGTTAACGACACATCTCTGTGGGCTTTTGTGCATGTAATCCCACACCCAACCATTCCCGGGCAGGCAGAACAGATGGAGCCGCAGCCATGAATCCATGATTTGTCTGCATGGTCACAGCATCTGTACCTGCCTGACACATGGGCCAAACACACCTCATGCTAGAGGCAAACACATCCTGGCTTCTCCGAGGCTGCAAGCACCAGTGTGATATCAGATTTCCTGGGATGGATTTGAGCCTTACAAATCCACATGCGAGAATGCCAGTGGTTACAAAGCATGGACTATAAGTAACTGGTGGGTAATTATGGACGGATGTGTCTGTGTGGCTCAGCTCCAACATCAACAGAGGGAAGAGCTCTGCCTATTGAGTCATCAGCAGCATTTCCTTCCAGCCCTTGGGTTTCCCGACAGGTCCCCTCTGAGTTACTGCCCAGACCCACGGTGGCTGAGCTCATAAAAGCTGCTGAGCTCACACCCCCAGGGAACAGAGCTCCAGGCCCCCACAGCCAGGAGAGGTTTCCTGGCCACGACCGTGCTTCAAGGACGTGGTGCCTCACCAGCCTCATTATTACAGCAACTGAACTGAATACCAACAACATCCCAGTCCCAGCCACCACAGACGTTTCAGAGATGCCCCGCCAACACCAAACAAGGGCTGCAGGAGTCACACATGAGTTTTAGTGCCCCATCCCTTTGGTTATCCATGAGTCCCAAACTGTCCACAGCCTGAGTGCCCCCCTGTAGGAACTAAGACAGCATTTCCTCTGCAGGAAAACAATTTGGCTTCGAGAGATTGTTAAACGAAAGAAAGATGTTTCTTAATAAGAGACCAGATCCCATCAAAGACCGCAGAAGTGTGCCAGACCTTCACATTATCACAAGGACAATGAATACACAGGCATTTTTATTTTACCTTCTCGGTGTGCAAGGCTACTTGAATTCTTCTACACTTAGTTATTTTCTGCTATTTGCTATAGACTGTTCATTCACTTTCCAGTTTGTCCTACTGCTTCCTTCTGGTTTTCTTCTTTTTCTATTCCTTTCTCAGTTCCACATTTTGGGTTGTTTCTTCTATTGTCCCCATCCCTTCCAACAGAGCTGAACAGTGAACATGTTGTCTGCTCCATCTAATTCCCCACTATAACTTTCACTCAACAGATTTGTTAGCCCCATAAAATAGTCACTGAAAGGTTTCCAGCGACAAGCAGGACATAGAACTCTAAAAACCTCATCTCACTGGATCAGGTGCCAGACCACATGAACAAGCTAAAGCAACTGGTTTGATGGAGACCAGAGGGTATCTGCCAGGGTTCTGCAGTAAAGCATCTGCTCCGCTGCCTGTGGGCTTTCCTGTACTACATCTCTACCAGAGCAGAGGAATTCCCCAGGTCTGCAGGACATCTGAAGACATTCCTGAAGACCAGGTAAGAGGAAGCTGAAAAATTCAGCTTCAGAACTGCACATATCTCTGAAACAATAAATGTTTTGAGTGATCAGCATTTCTAGGCAGTGAAACAAATGAGCGTTTCCATTCCCGGGGGAAGTGGGAAGCAAGCAAACTCCATTCCTCTGTTCTGTAGCGTACAGGAAATCTGAGTGATTGATGGCAGCAGTAGGGAAATGCACATTCAGCTTATATTTCCAATGTAAATGACTTGCCACCTCACCCCTCTGCTTCCTGTTCCTTCACATAGCCCCCACACTCCGGCTGGTAGTATGTGTGAATCAGGGAGGAAAAAGGAAACAGGACTTGTTAGACTGCTTCCCCCCACCCCAACTGAAATGAGAAAGATAACATGCAAAATCAAAGGGCAAACAGCTGTTCAGGCCTGAGCTCTTTTTGCCCACAGACCCAGGCTGGTGACATAGGGATGGACTAAGGAATCCTGCAGCACTGCTCCCAGACCCCATCTGTGCCAGGTGCAGAAGGCCCCTGCTTACAGAACGTCTCCTTGCATTACAAAGGTCAAAGCAAAAGGCAAAGAGGCTTTTTAGGATGCTGCACACCATCTGTGGGATCTGCCTGGTTCGCAGGGGTGCTGAGACACGGCGAAGGCCAAGGCAAGAGAAGGAACCGTGAGGAACGCGGGAACATCCGCTGTGGGAGGCGTGTCCCTGCTCTTTCCCAGGCAGCTCACTGAGAGGTGCTTATTTTTACAAAGCAGGCTCTGAGATCTTAAAGAACCAATGTTGTCGTGGTGCCCTAAACCAATGAGTATGTGACCTACTCATTCCCACTCTGTCCCTTGACCTTTTCCCATAGCATTCTCCAAAAGCATCACATGAAAAATAGCCCTTCTCAGCTCTCCAGAGGCTTTGGAGACAGCATCAAAGCTCTGTGCTTATAAACAATTCCAGCTAGGCCAAAATGCCATTCCAGCATCAGGGGTCCCTTAGAAATCCCAGGATTTCTAAGCCTGTCACAAGGAACTGGAGGCAGAGGGGGCAGGGGAGAGGCAGCATGTGGTGCCAAGGGAAGGGGGAAGCGAGGGCCTGGCAGCTGGGGTGTGAGCCGAGCTCCGTGGGCTGAGACAGGATTTGCACACACACCTGAGGCTACACAGGATCCTATTCCTCCTTACTTATTCCAAATAGCTCTCTTAGCATAGGCTGAAGGATCATTTAGCTCATTGATCCTTCAACCTAATCTTCCCGTTCTTTTCCCCCTTCTCTCACCTTGCTCATCCACTAACACTCCAGCGTCCATTCTGGACAGGAATTAAGAGCCCAGGTGAAGACAGAGAACTAAACAGACTGCAGAGGGGCAGTCCCTGAGCATCAAGACCAGTTATTTGTTGAGTCTTCAGGCTTTGAATAGCAGCTGTCAAACAAGTACCTACAGGAATCCCTGTCAGCTCCTGCAGGTGTCTCACACCATCCTTGGCATACTCCTACCTTTTGCTGAGGAAACTTCAGCTGTTCCCAGTTTTTGTGTTTCCCAACGGCTCCAGATCTAACTTCCCTTGGCAATAGCTGCACACACTCCTTGAACACCTTCTAAAAAGCAAATGCCACAGAAGATGCTCCATAATTGAGTGAGACTTTTTCTCAACCATCATCCTATTCCTGCGACTTCCATTTTCCCTATATTTGTTCCTCCACAGAATATTAAGAGCTGCAAAGGACCCACAAGGATCCTCAAGTAAAACTCTTTAAGTGAATGGCCCATACACGGTCCAAACCCACAACCTTGGTGTTATTAGCACCATGCTCTAACCAGCTGAGCTGATGATCGCAGGGTTTTTGTCCTCCTGTTCCTGCCACTGCAGGCAAGGCCTTCAGCTGGGCAATCCACAGCAAAGGCTGTTGGAGGACTAATTACAGCTCAGGGACCATTGTCCCTTGTTTCAGTGCATTACTTTTGCCATGAAAAGGGAAACAAAAAAAGGGGTAAGTTTTTTGTAACCAGCTCCCAGCACACACCACCGTGCCCGACTGCGCTTGGAGCTTCACCAGTCGAGTCTGGGTCACACACTGCACAGCACAGCCCAGCAGCCAAGGAAAATCATTTTTATGTGTGAACACGTGGACTGGGGCTAGTGGCAGCCAAGTAGGTTTGTGTTTGGGTAGCTCTTACGTGGCAATAGGGACACTGCCCTCTTGCAGGGCAATAATTTCAGTCCCAACAAGGAAACTGGATAATTACAGAGAAAAGCAGCAGGCGCTTCAATCATTCCTACTGTGTCAGGTCTTTTAAAATGTCATTGAGAAGAATTGGTGGGATAATGAATGCCTTGACTCACTTTCAAAGCACCTGGCAGGACAGACAAAAGGAAGCAACAAGGCTAGGAGGGCTCCATCATCCTTCCTGGTTCCTGGGGACTGACCCTAGAGGGTGGGAGATCTGGGACAGGATGGTGTGATGATAGGATGGCATAAAAATAGGAATACAGTCATGTGAGTTCTATTGCTGTAGATGTCTCCAGTTTAAGAGCAAATCTCCTGACTTTATTCTGGTTGATCTTGTTCATTCTGTATTTTAGCTGTGGCCCTTCTTCACCATTTTCCCTTTTATATAGCATCAGAAAAGCATTAACTCATGATTCTGTTTCATTTCACTGACATAACTGCTTAAATATCCTTCCTGATGTTTTGACATATATCACTTGGACAGACATTTAGAAATTTAAACCATGGAAGCTGTAGGACATTTTTTAAAAATTAGAAAATATGTGGACAATTCTCCTGTTATTTTAACACTATGAAGACTCAACACTTGTGTAAGTCTGCCAGCAAATGCAGGGAAATATGTGCTTACCTGGCACAAACATTAAACTGAGCACATAGATTTTTAGAGCCACACATTCACTACACACCACGCACACATGCTGTAACCCCCACACTAACAAAAACACATTTACAGCACATAAGGCAGGCACAGATCATTTTCAGTGCAAAGCACCTTTTTCTATAGGTAACAGGAGCATGTGTACCAAGGGAGCACACACATATTGAGCATGCAGACAAAATATCCATTCATTCCATGTAACAAAGATTTACGTCTACCAAATGAAGAATTGTACCTGTATATCCATTTAGAATAAACTTGACATTAGCAAATGCACAATTGCTGTGAAAGGAAATAATACATCTGATGCACTCAAAAAAACACCCTTAATTGTTCAGCCCAGAAAACAGGAAAACAGAACAATCAAATGAAACGCCACACACACAGGCACTGTATGTGCACAGAATGTACACTGGAGAAAGCACACCACCATAAACAAACACAGTATTCCCAAAAGACATCCACACACTTATGTTGTGCTCAAATGCACACAGGCAGATCCTTAACCACACATTCACCTGCACAAATATGTATCAGAAGAACAAAAGCCCGTTACACATAATAAAGAGTCGAAAATGCACACTTTAGAAATGAGGAACACACTGCACAAATACCCAGCTCACGCATAAAAGTGTTATATACGTGCTCCAAGGAAAATAATTCCTAAGTCTCAAATGCAGGCTGCAGTTAATAATCCTGACGCTCTGGGGGCTGCATTTTACCCTGTAGTTCAGAGCACAGCACACAGAGCAGGGGGGCTGAGGTCACAGCTGGCCCCACATACGTTCAATGCCTACAGTTCATGTGTAGAATTTAATCTTTTCCCCCAGTAAGCACCTGCACTGCTGCTGTAATTCCCCAGAGCCATCTTAGAGCTATATAAGCTACTGTGTCTGGACTGCCCTGTTGCAGCCAAAATCCATTTGGAGATTCATTGGCAATTTTCCCATTTTTTTCCCCCCTGTCTAGGGGACCCAACAATTCGATTTTACAGAGGGTAAACTACTGCAAACTTCACATAGGCATCTCAATTAGCCCTGTGCCCTCTTACCTTACTACCTATACAGCTGCAGTGGAGGGCAGCCACTGGTTCCACTACAGCACCAGTCACAACCTGAGCAACAAAGGAACTGCTGGAGGTGGAGGATAAAGGCATTTTACTCCCTTTTATTGCCCAGATAAGACCTCTGATAATTTTACAGTCAGACTATCGAGTACCTAAACAGAAACAAATGCACCTAATCAAACGCATCAGTGGGCAATGCCAGAGCAGCCAGCCAGGCGTGACTCCAGCATTAATCAAAAGCAGGAGGCAGAACAAACTGCTGCATGCCCGAGGCCTACAGCCAGCCTTCCACTTCAGAGAGGTTTGCATGCAGAGAAAACACTCCTGTTCCACAGCTTCTGTCCACTACAGGCTAAATGGGAAATCCCAGTGACCCACTGGGAGACACATTCTGGCTTGCAGCTTGAACACCAGACTCAGCTTCTGCCGCTCCACATTCCAGACCTACTCCAGCTATGGACACACAAGGAAATGCTGTGGCAGGTGATTCATTTCATCTACTGCACATTGTTTAAAAGTACCTGACCTAACCCCATCATAAAGGCTTAGAAACAGCAAGGCACATCCACAGCATGTTTGTTTCTGCTTCCAGAAATGTACATTTCTCTCTGCTGTGATGAAATCTAAACTCACTTAGATACAGCTGTCCATGTTAAGTGAAACAAAATGCCTTCCACATCTCTTCTTTGGTCCTTTGTCAGGGAAATGGGAATTAGCACTGCTCCCTCAGCTCTGCCAAAAGTTGCAGTCTCTCTAAATGCTATAAACTTGCACAGTACCCCATGTGGAGAAGGATCTCGTCCTGCTATCACAGCCCAGCCTGATGGCACAGCCAGAGAGGAGACACACAGAACTTGGGGTCTGCCTTGTCCTTCCCAAACGTCTCTGACCAAGCAAAGGTTGCGGAAATCCAGAAAAACGGGGAGTATCTTTTTCTCCAGGTGCTCTATGTGGTAAGCAGAGCTAACCAAAAGAAAAACAAAACAAATCAGGAGAGACTAATGAATAAAAATAACAGACTCTTTGCTTTTCTCCTTGTAATTTCCCCACCCCAGACAGCTGTAATGTGGAAAGTATTGAAATTTAAATCACACCTCAGCCTAACCTCAGCTGACAGGCTGCCAATGCAATAATCTCAGCCTGGCTATCTTCTCTCAGGGAGAACGACAAACCAACTAAAGCAAAGTGATAAATTTTCAATTTTATTTTAAAATATACCAGATGGGAGATTTTATTGGAGTCATAAATATGTCAAAAGCAATGTTGGCATATGATTGGAGATTGCCCCCACCAAGGGAGCAGCTCTCCTTGTTTAGAAGTGCCATCAGATTCTTAATAAGAGGCTCCAGTTACACTGCAGCAAAATAGTCTGTATATTAAGCCAATTGAATGTCTATTTGCCAGACGTCTTTCTTCTCTTCTCTGCCAGCTCCAGCTTCTTAAACAGGAGAAATGAGGGTGCTGAGGTCAGACCTAAGCATCACCAGTTTGGGTTCTCATTTTGTTGTTGGAAAATGGCTGAAAAGTATTTCATTTCTCACCAGTATTTGAAAACAGAATTTCATGTCAGTCAATGAAGCTTCCTTTGATTTCCTACAATCCCAACCAGCAGGTGTCAACCAAGTTCAACCAAGTTAAGCCATGGACTTAAAACAAATCGAATTCAAACCCTTAATCCCAGCCATGGGTCAACCTCAAATTACGGAAATAGCGCTTGGCCTCAGTCCCAAAATTTCATGTGAGCTAAAACCAGTTCTAAATCCCACCAGCCATGTCCAGAAATATGAGCTGCCTTTTGTAGCCTCTGCACCTCTCCTCCTTCTACCACTGGTGCTGTGACAGATCACAGTAGTCTAACAGGAAGAAGTCTGATATTTATGCCTTTTCATCATTTCAAAGGTTTTACAGACTGGCTCTACCAGCTATGTCTCTGAGCAGGATTCCAACCTTCCAGCTTACTCAGGAAATCCTCATATTCTTATACCATTAAATTCAAATCAATCAACTCTACCACCACTGATTCCCATCACCACAGAATCTGGCTCACTGAAACTTTGACACTGAAAACTTAATGGAAAGCAAGTGAAAAATAACCATGATCTGTTATTTTATGTTTTTTCATATAAATGCTTTGCAGATTTAATCTTTTAGCCACAAAAGTGTAAAAAGGGGTTAGAGAATTAGTAAGAGAGCCAATACATAAAATATTACAAAATAATATCCTGCAGTTATAGCCAATCTAACAGTAACAGCACCACAGAGGGCAAGGTAAGAAGGAAACAGAAGCAAAAAGTGACATAACTTTGCATAGGTTAGAGGTCTGTGGTCTTTTTAGGCATTAGTTATTCCTCCCAGTCAAAGGAGTGCTAGATGCTCTTTCAGTATTCTCTCTTAACAGATTGATCATTTGCTGTAGAAGGCTTTTAAAAAACTTCATGAACATAAAACACCATCAGGTACATTTATCACAAAATATCATCCTCCTACCCACAGCCTCCAGTCCTGGACATGCCATTCATTGGTCTTGAAGCAGCAGATGCATCAAGACAAGCTGAAGCTTTTAGCAGCTTTTTAATCTGAAGGAGCAGATTGAAATAGAAGAATCATACCCATCAGTCTTAGGCTTAAAATATTTTGACTTAATGTACTACACAGTGAGGCTGGCATTCCTCTGGCTTCTGCAGTGTTTTTGATGGGGACTTGTACAATCCACCATTGATTGGCACAAGGTCAAGGAAACCTGGTGAAGTACAGAGCAGCTGGGAAGGAATTTAGCTCGCAGTGTAATGCTTCCGACAGAACAAACCCATGCTGGGGACATGAAAGAGGGTGGCCTGGCTCTACTCTTCCACCCTCAGGAGGACTCAGACAAAGCAGAATTGGCCAGTTCCAACCACGCTTGAAACTATCATTTCCCAAAATTCTGTCTAACAAGCACTGATAGCGATGGAAGAGCACGGACAAAGCTCAATTCAGGAACACTGCTGCCTTCACAGGTTAAAAGGTCTGCGAGGCCATTTCCATTACAGAATCCATGGAACTATTTGGGGCACTGACGCCTCTCAGGGTGCTCTAATGGGCTGATGCACAATAGTACAGCCAAGCTGTAAGTCCTCCAGGACAGAGCCTGCAGCTTGCTCTACGTCTGTGCAATATTTAGCACAATTGAGCTTCAGCTCTAATAGCAGCCTCTAAGTGTTACCGTGCTACAACAATGGGCAGTGATAACTTAGATAATAAAAATAACATAATGCATCAGGAGTATCTATGGCATAATTACAAGGTTTATTCAAAGTACCTAATCAAACTGTTCAGCAACTTAGCATAAACACGGACATAGAGGCAGATACTCCTAGATTAAGGAGCAAATTATGATTAGCGCAGGTATAATTGCCTTGAAACTCCCCACACTTCCAGTCAGGCCAACGACTGGCTAGCAGCATGTTCAGGCAAGCACGTATTTCTCCTTGAGAAAGATAAGGCCTGTTTAAGAGCAGTCTGAAAATACAGGGATCGTGAGTACTGCATCTCTGAGGCCAGGAGGAACCGACCTCAGGCAGCTTGGTGAGCTTCAGACTTACTTAAGATGTCTTTAGGGCATTCTCTAGTTAAGATGCTGCACTAATGAAGTCTATTTAATTATTTGAATAAACTTTACTATTTAATAAATCACTTAACAAAGGAGTGAACTCATTTAGGTATTGACTGGTTAACCTACCTGGCAAACGAGTAATATCCAGGCAAGTAGGAATGTTACTTCACCAGGTTCCTCAGTTCCCAGTCCTTCCAGTAATGGGCAAACCTGCTGTCTCACTAGAAAGCTGTCCCATTAAATCATTGCAGCACACAGGAACTGCAAAGGTCTCAGAAGACTTTACTACTCTCATATTTGGTAGCCACGTGACATCAGTCCATAGAGAAGACCCTATTATGATCTCAAGAACATAAAATGCTGACATCCAACATCACGGTATCCCTCCTTTCCAACACACCACTGAACACCCTGGCAGTGCTGTCAGATGGCACACAAACTCACTTGTGCTCCTGCTATGTGTCTGTCCACCTCCAGGAAAAATCCAAGCATCAATTCAATGTAGAGCTGGATGCCTGAAAACACACATCCACCTTTAAATGAATTAGCAGCACCAGGAACAACCTACGGGGTGGGGAATCAGCAAAAAAATGGTCTGCAACCAGGTCAGCTCCCACAGTCCTGCCAGGACCCCTCCTTTCTGTTTCCCTGATCCTCTCTTCCCTTCCTAGCACCACACCAGGACCTGGACACATGAGCAGATACAGGCTTCCCTTCGATGCAGCAGCAACCTTATAAATTATATAACAAATTAAAATTACTTTATGACAGTGATAACACCATCATCTGTAGTGTTCATGGGTTAATAAATTGTGCCCATGAATGAATATGTGCTGACTCACTAACTAAGCTGCAAACGAGTGCTGTTCATCTCCTCTGCAGTACCCTGAAAACCAGTGTCCCTCCTCTGCCAGGGAATTCATTTTCCCTGCTTTGGAGAGGGGAGAAGGAGGGAATTACTTCCTCTTGCTGCCTTCCCGCATTAGAAAAGCCCTGGAGGTTATTTAAATGGGAACTTCAAAGGAGGTGTATGATCGGCTGTTTACTGCTGGAGGAGGCTCATTTTACACTCAGATTTAAAAGCCTCTCTAACTCAGAGGCAAACAGCATTACTTACAGGCTTTGAGCCTCTCAGATACAGCCAGCTCAGGTGCAGGGGGCCAGCAGCAATGGGACAGACAGAAAGTTGGGTTTTTTTTAAATGTTGGACAGGATTTTCAGGCTCGGTAGCGAGTGATAGGGAATGGTTCTCCATGAATAGAGAGTCCAAATGGGGAGTAAGAGGCTGTTTGGTCTTTAGGACAGTAAGGGAAGGAATTATGAAAAGCTGTTCTGAAGCACAGAGACAGTTACAGAGGGAAGAAAATCAGAGATTCTCAGAGCCTCCTGCACACTTACCCACCATGTCTTTTCATCAGGTCTTGAGGCTACTGTGTATTAGCTGCAATTCATTCCTTCCATCACTCTTTCCTCCTGGGGATGGCTGTGGATCAGGCAAGGACTTACCTTGGGAAGGCTTATTAAGCAGATTCACTAATACAGAAGGAAGATTAAAAAAAAAGCCCTGCTCCTGGCACTTGGAGTGGAAGCTGCATTTGTGATGTGTCTTTGTTCTCCTAAGCACTGATTTCTCAGTCTGACATTCTGGTGGATTTGGAAGGGAGATGAGGTTTAGAGATAAGGTAATTCCCCCACCAGCAGATTAGATCCAGCCAGCACAATGAGCAGCCCCTGTCATATCAAGGCAGCACAGGTCCTTAACTACACCCTTTCACAGTTCCACTTAGCTTTGGTCACTGAGAGCCTACCACACATGTGAAATTTAATTGGTTGGTTTTAATCATGTTTGTAAGTGTGGAGTTTGAGGTACTTTTTTCCTAGAAGCAGAGAAAATCTCCTCACCTCCATCTGTTTAAGCAACCAAGCACATGGAAGAAGCAGGCAAGATCAAAGAAACCATTTCCCTGGAGAACCTGTAAGTAGAATTTGTAAATACAGGAGCTTCTGCAGTTGGGCATATGGACTTGCCCTTAAAACTCATGCTGGTCAAACCACAGAACTATGAATTTTCAACTAAATCTACGCATTTTCTTTTCCCATGGGCATAACTAAAATGGAATCTTCCGAGAAAAAGCCATTTCGACAAATTTTCTGACACATTCTCCCTAATACTGCCTACAGCAGGAAGCAGCAAGATTAGCATGGTAGAAATATCACCTTGTGGGAGAAATAAGCTCCAGGTAGTGCCAGCACTTACATATGGTTGAATATAACTGCTCCAAGCAAATTTCAACTTCTGTCTCTATCAGGCTGGGAAATTATTGCATATATATTCATCTGATACAAAGAAAGTGGGCTCTTGGAAGGGTATTTTTTTTCTCCTCTGAAAAATAGAAAAGGGTTGCTTTAATTAGAATCTACTAGCTAAAAGCCTTTTTTTGGAGCAATTGCATCAATTTTGTTCCATTAGCCACCATATGAAGCCGGATCAGGAAATAACTTGATATGTAGTTGAAAAAAGAAAGTAAATGAGAACCAAAAAACAAAACCCACTGCCTAGAAGCAATCAAGCACCCAGGAGTATTTGAGGGGTTGATGAATGCATATCCTTATTTATGTATTATGCAATCTTTTCCCATGATTGCAATGCACATGAAAGCAGAGGAGTGACAGCCACAGATAATGGTCCCAGAAGTTCATGAACCACATCTCTGCAGGCACAAGTGATAACCCTCCATCCCAGCTGATCCCTGCAGCTCCCAAGCAGCCACTCCAAATGCCCTACAGCCACATGACTGATGTTTGCTCTCTCCCAAGCTCACCAGGAACTTTCTGTGCTGAGAGCACTGCCCAGACTGCTTCAGTCTCTCGAGGCAAAACTGCATTATTGGTTCCACCTCCACCAATTACAGCCAATGTATTCAAGGGTGCACAGATGAAACTTTTGCTCAAGTTTTAGATTATTCAGGCTTGCATGTGACAATGGCTGTGTCTTCAAAGTGTTCTGAAAGAAACTAGCTGGAGGGCACGGACATGTTAAACAAGGCACTGTTTTTGCAAAAACTTTCTGTCAGTTTATTCAGACAGATGGGAAGGCTGTCCTCTGTGAAAGGCCCTGTTCTAGGAGCTCCGAGATGAAAAACAAAATGTAAATTCAACAAGTGAATATTCATAAGATGAAAACTTCACAAGACTATTTTATATTTAGAAGCCTTTGCTTGAGAACATACCTCCCAACACCAGACATTTAAACTAATGAACCATCCAGACTGACACTACCTCTGAACCTTCTCATCACACCAGCTCAGCAAATGATGTCTCTTGGGAGATCTGGAGCTGACAGGAACCTTTCCCTCTAGGGCAGCAACCTAGCCAGCTCTAGATCTACCAGTGAAGCCCAAATCTGATCTGTTCTCTTCTTCAAACATCAGACTGGGCTAATAAAACAAGATTTCTTTAGCTGAAGCAGTGCTCAGTGTTCGTCCCTCCCCAGTTAAACCCCTTGGATCAGCCTGTCATTTGTTCTAAATCTTAAAAAAACCCAGTAGAAACACATTTCACACTGACTCAAGTGAGGAACAAGACTGAAATTCAGAAGTAGTTAAATAGCCCAAGAAGAGAAAGTACAGATTCTGGAGACTGGTGAATTCAGGACCCTGAGGAACAAATTTTTTGCAATGGTTATTATTTATTATGCACAGTCTTGTCTGTAGACAACAAACCCAGACAGGGCTCATTAGTATGCTATATAAACAGCTTTTAAACTGATACAGTTAAATTATGTAAGACTATGTGGATACTGATTTTTATATTGGATCATTTTATTCATGTATCCACACCAAAATTAAGAATTTTGACATAAATGTATGTCTACATGTAGGCAGACTACACCCTCTTGGTTAAAGATGGTGTAGAAGGGCACTTTCATTATATTGATAATTTCTGGTGAGGTGAACAAGCCCAGGCAGGAGGTTATTTCTGGCTACTGCACTCAGTCATGTCATTCATTTTCTCTTATCCACTATTCTTTCCTGATACATTTTCTGACTACTATGTCATGCAAACAAAACAGCACTGTTTTCAGAAGGCTACACAAGACCTTTTCCACCTCCTTGTATAGATATCAGTCCCACTTGTGTTCTTAAAGGTCAGAGCTTGAGAAAGAAAAATGAAAATAAGATTCAACTGCAATATTTGCACTATTTCAGGCAGTACAGCTCAAACAGAAAAAAAGATATCACAAGCCTACTTTAAATAATAACTAAAAAGCCAACAGGAAATTACTATTTCCAACCCCAAATCCTCTTAATCATATCCAGAACTATCAGTGAAGGTGGATGAATTAACAGAACAAAACCTATAGATTCCTATTCAGATCACAGTGGTAGCTCCTGGACACATATGCTAAGACACAATCCCTTTTTCAGGCATTTCTGTCCAAATGGATGATGTTTACTCTTTTCATTTGCACAATGAAGAAGTGAAGCAGAGAAAAAACAGCCACTGCCCAAGAACTCTGTCTACATCAGTTCTTTTAACATCCTCATCACTGAGCTGAGCATGTTTCACTAATGTTGACTGGACCACGAAGCAGAAATGGTATCTGTCACACAGAGAGAGCCTATCTCAGAGCCTGGAAAACAAACCTAGATCCTCTGGATCCAGGCTCAGTCCTCCCACCACACCCTGAGAACGCCTTCATTGCATTTTCCATGGTAGTGAAATACTGGATTCGGAGAAATTGCTAGTAGAGAACTCGGGAATCCAACTGAAATTTCCTGTCATTAAGAAAAAGTAGCAAAAGTAGCAGCAGTGACAGGAAGTAACAGAAGTGTTGTGGGGCGTGACAGGACTGACATTTCGGTGATGTGAAGCCCTCTCACTGCTAGGATTTTGAAGTGCTGATATTTTATCATCAAATTGGAACCAAGCTAGTAAGTATCAATAACATGAGAAACTCAGCAGAGAAACAGTGACCCCATCACATGTGAAAGAGCACTGCTGTTTTAGCTGAAGAAACATATGCTTTGTCAGCCTGGTAATACATTGCTGGAGTTCCTCCTGGATTTTCCTTTGGAAGAACCCCCACGCAGATTCCTCTGTGAAGCTGCAGGATTACAGACACTGGATGAGTCTAGGAAAAGCTGGAGATACAGTTTCAGCTTCCGTATGGACTGATAATCCATAACCACATATATAACTGCTGAAGACTGCAGCTGAAATCCTGGCTCCAGCAAAGTCAATACTTAAATTTTCATTAATTTCATGGGAGCCAAAAACTTTCCACTGATGCTTTGGCTTTAGAAAACAGTTGATCTAATTGTGAAGTATTTCCTACTAGATAAATATGTCAAAACCACATGACAACAAACTGAACTGAGACAAACCAACCTGATACTTCATGTTAGTTCAGGCCAAAGCTGTGCTTCAGAAGAGTCTGATGAAGTTACTGCAGTCTGTCCTCCAAAACACCACGCACAAGTGACATCATGTCTCATTCACACTAAACACATGCTGCCCAGTAATTTAACATTAAAATGCTTTTTAATGTTCATGAAACTGTTGTCTGTGCTTTTATAACACAGAACTTGTAAGACCACCTGTGTAAGAGGACTGAACAATTGAGCTTTGTGTCCTAAGGCATGGATGCTGATCTACACCATCCTCCCTCACAAAACAGCCGCATCTGAGAGAAGTCCGTATAAAAGTCTGTCATACTGCACAGTTTGTCCACTTCAGGATGGTTTTTTATCTTTGTCTTTGATTTTTCCTCTTTGTTCTGTTAGTGCTTCAGCATTAGAAGAACCCATTTCTTTAACATTATAAATGTCTTGGACTGTAATTCACTTTAGGCTCTGCTGCAGTATCACTGAACTCAACTACCAAACAGCCTCATTCGTAAAATCTGACTTCAGAATCCATTATTCTTATGCTTGCCTGCACTGCCAAGAACATTTGACACAGCTTTGGGAACAGACCAGATGCAGTGCCTATGGATCTATTTCCTCAAAGAAGGGAGATAACCCTCAAACTCAAAGCAGGACTACCAGTAAAATACATGCAAGAGATGTGATGAAGAAAACAGAAACAGCAGAATAAGGTAAGCGTGTCCAGGCATCATTGCCAAGCTCAGCAGGTATGTTACAGAGCATACCTTCACTTCATCTGGCTTCAAATTGCTCCTTTTGCAGGCAATAAAATTACTGCAGAAATCCCAGGGAATAAACTGAGTTAACACCCCATTAAATACAACAGACTTCCAATCCAAGGTAAGGACGTGCCCAGATTAAGCTCCCCCTGTACAAACTGGCCCATGGGTAACATACATCACTTCTACTGACTTATGGTCTGAAAGAAAGAAAAGAAAAAGCTGAGATGAATTTCTACAAGGTAAGAAAGGATTTGTTCTTTGAAGCATGCTTAAACAGTACAATGTATTCTTCCATAAACATTCTTTCTACAGTTGATTGCACACCCCAAGGGAGAAAGCCTGGAATTTGTTATTTTACATATTTTCTTTTATCAGTAGCATGATCTTGCCCCTCATCCCCCTCCCCCAGATTTTATCCCTTCAGTTTGTTTTGTCAGTATCTGGCTTGGAAACTGGTACCAGAGAGAAGAGCACTGTTGCTGGGTTGATTTGTTGCCCCTGTTTCTCAAAAGGCAATTTAAAATACTTATTTCCATAATTTTGCCTTTTCTAAATACTTCAATTGCAGTAGTTGTGAGCCCCTTCTAAATCCACTATCCTTCCAGTGACATTCATATAAAAGATTTTATAAGAAAAATCTTTCTTGGCAGAGCCACTTAACTCAAATTTAGCTGAAACAGCTCAGCACAAAAGAAGAGGGCAAGAGAGAGAAAGGCAGGACAGGAAAACATACAGATAAGGGCAACAGCACGAAGCCAGGAGTTGTATTTTGATTGTCATGTATTTACCGACAGCCCTAGGTGCTGAAAAGGAGATAATTCTCTACAGTCCGTGCTCCCACATCAATTCAGTGTGCAGTTTTATGAAACTGCAAGCCAAAATGCAAGCAGCATACCTCCAGAAAGGAGTTCCTGCTTCTCTTCCTCTCCTCTCTGATCCTCTTGCTCACTTCACAAAAGCCCTAGTGCTTGCCAGACTACAGGAGCTCAGCCAGTTCACAAAATACAGAAAACTTGCAACAACCAAAAGCTGTGTGGTTTTTTAGTATTTTGATGCACTAGTGAAGCTCAGGGTTGGGCAGGGGTGTTCCTGGCTGGAGTAAGACCACAGAGAAGCAGCTCCCACCCTGCTGTACACCTGAGAGCTGGTGGGGCTGATTGAGTGTGAAGCTGCTGCAGGCTTCCCGAATGAAAACCAGCTCTGCAAAGACACGGTACTGTGTAAATACCAACAGTTGCAAAGCTTCCATTCCAGGGATTTCTGTATTCACAGCTCTGCTAGCTCCAAGTCAGCCGTGCTGGTTTTGCTGATCAGCCAACACACAGAGACAGCTTTAGCCAACAGAAATCTTTATCACAGCCATTCCTTGCTGTCAGAATGATGACCTCAAAGACAAGCAGACTCAGGTCATGTTTTCTATGCCGTTCTCCTTGTAACACAGGAATTCTTGCCGAACCACTTCCACCCTTACCAGCTCCCAAAGCGTGGTAGGAAAAGAATAATGTATCTGCATGAAACAAAGATATAAATCTACTTTAAAAACCCAGATACCAAAACCCTAAGAAACTGCCATCTGCCTAGATCAAAACGAGGGAACTGACTTGAATTTTCACATGCAGAAGCTCTGGCCTCCACTGCCAGGCTTTTTTACTCTCATTCCCAGGTACCAAGATGGATCATCAGAGGGCACTGCTTCCCCCAGGAGGAAATTGGTTCTTAAGTGGATAGAGATTTCAGATACCTGGAAACGCACATTTACCACATAACTGTGAAGTGCTGAAACTAGGGTGCAGCTGGAATTTCATTTTCACATTTGCTACTTTTCCTCCTCAAAAGCACTTCAAGAATGTATGGAATTTGCAGGTCTGAATTCAAACTTACTGAGGCTGAAAACTCAACCACTTCTGTACTGGCAGTAAGTAAACATTAACCTCAAGAATAAAGGCAAATTCTATTCTTGTATCCTCTTCTTCTACCCTTATCCTACAAAGTCCCATCACAGATTTTTAATGGGGTGAAGACAGAAGGCAATTCTTGACACTTTCATCACAAAAAACAAAAACAAAAAGACAAAAACACCACCACACCTGTAAACAGGATTTGACTTTGTTCATTTACATTTGCCAGAGCCATTCACCATTAATGCCAGTAAGCAAAAGGAAACCTAAACCCTTCCTCCCGCACACCAAGTTCATACCTGTGCCTGAAAGCCACATGCCACTAGACAGAAATTACTCCTTTTACAGAGCAGATGCTTCAGTAAAAGCAATTCAGGAGAATTGAAATCAATGTCAACACTCTCCATAACCAGTTCTCAAACACAAGGAATCCAGCCTGTGTCCTGCTGTGCGTACAACATTCATGCTGAAAGCACCACAATCCTTTCCAGGAAAGGCCTTAATTTTCCAGAGCTTTTCACTCTCCCAGACTCAGCCATCCTGCTGGCCTGCACTTTTGACAAACTTCCTGCATCTCTGCCCCAAGCCCAAAGAGTTTACTTCTCTTCCTCCAATATTAAAGAAACAAAACCAACATAGACAGGAATTTGAGGTGTTATTGAGGAAAAGAAACTTCCTCTGAGAAGAATCAAAATACTGATACAGTTGTTAACATCCATTTTGAAGGGTGAGGGGTGGAAACAGTGCATTTATAGGCCTCAGATTCCAGCTGAGGATTTCTTTGCAAGCATCTTGGGCTTAAGCAGTATTTCAAATAAATTAGATGAGGGAATTCTCTCTTGATTAACACTAGAACAGATTTAATAAAACTAGAACTGCCGACATGAGATAGAAAGAGAAACCCCACAGGGCTATTGCTTCAAAACAAAAACTAGAACTCTCTCCCTGATTTCCAGCCAGTCAGGTATTCAGTGGATGTAACACTGTTCTACTCAATTGAAGGAAACCAGATGGTATCTAGCAGCCAAGGATTTGGACAGGCAGAACTCTTTATACATTAAGTTTTTAGAATCCAAATTTATAAACAAAAACATCACACGGACTTCAACGCACAGACACATTTCTAGGGAAAAGTGAGAATGCATTCTGCCTTCCAGAGCATGCATGACCATTCAGTAAACACAATACTTAACAACTTTAGGAGAGGAACCATTTCATCAACAGGAAGAGACAGCAGAGACCCTTACAATTACCTTACATCTTAGAATAACTTGCATTTTTATATCTTCAGACATATAAACCATTACTATTTGCACAGTAAATGGCAAAAAAACCAAACCCCCACAGCATAAGAATTAGAGGTTTATTAATAAAACCCATCAATCAGTTGGTATAAATGGTATGCCTTGTATTACATAATGGATGTGGATATTTCACCACACACCAAAATGGTACAGTTCATACAAAATCCAGAGATTTTGCAATTAAGATAGCAAATCATGAATACATTAAAAAAAAATAAGGTGAAGTTTGAAAAACCTCAATACTATGAGCAATGAAGAAGAAAAAAGGAGCAAAACTCTTCATGGTTCACAAGCAGAAAGATTCTACGGTAGAAGTAAAGGAGAGGCATCAACATACTCCTGACTCTGAAGGTTTCAACTGAAACAAAGCAGAAGGTTAAAAAGACCCAATTTCACATTCCAAATGAATCCACATTCCACATTATCAACAGGAACCTGCCTGAGCAAAGAGGAAGTGATCTCTTCCTCTTAAGAGCCCGAAGCCCTCAGATCCCCCCAACTTCCCTTAGATTATAATTAACCAGCAGCCCAATTGACCAGCTGCAGCGTAAACAGGGGGGAACAAACAGGAACAAACAGCACAAGTATTACACTACATTGTCTCAAATTGAGCATGATTTACCACCATCTGCTCCTGGTGCCACAAACAGGAGCACAGGTTAGAAAGGAATTAGGTTTTTCTCTTGTTATGAACTCACTGCTGTTTTGCTCTTACTCTTTCCTCCGGGTGTGCACCTGTCTTGCTGTTCCCATCTCCAGCTCCAAACCAGCCAGTGCCACGTGGCAGCTAATTCTCCTCTGCAGGTTTTCCCTATATTCCTTCTACTTTCAATATCTTTACCATTTTGTAATTAGTGTTTTTAAAAAATCTCCGAAGCATTTTAAATATAGTCTATCCCAGGAAGAAAATACCAAGCCTGTTGGTATAGACAGACCAGGCATTAATCTGGCAATGAAAATAATGAGATGTGACCACAAAAGTAACATAAAGACATGGCTGCTCACAGCACTGTGACCTCAGAAAGAGCACCAGTAGAGGCAGAAGTCATCCAAACTCCTCCACAGAGCACCTACACCAAGTACAAATGTCATGAGGCTACAGTTTGCTCCACTGTCAGCCAGCAGGAGGGAAGAGACAGGATAAAAATCTAGTAGGGGAAAAGAAAATCAAATGCGGAGCAATAGTTGTAATACAGAAGGTTCTCAAAGAAAATCACCGTGATGGTGGGAAATTAGGGAGGGTAAAGGAAGATAAGGATGTCAAAAAAATTCCTTTGTGAGAGATATGACATTTTTAAAGTTAGTCCAGTTGGGGAAGGGCCCTGACAACCATCAGCTATAACCAAAGTCTCTGAAGTTTTCATCACTATAAATAATAAATTCCTTTAGCTTTTTCACACAAAGACACTTAGGATGGAGAGGGGGAAGAGGCACATTATTTCCTTTCAAAGGTTAATGTGGAGTTGCCAAAATCTCTGACAAGAGATAAACGTAGTAATAGTTCTTTCATGAAAATGCAGTTAAAATTGAATCAGAATGGATTCAACGTTGAACAATTTTAATGAAGCAAGTGTCAAACAAGCACATCAACTTCTTAAAAACAAAGGAGCTCCAAAGTTTAATTACAAAAACATTGTACAGAAAACTTGGCATCTAAACAATTCCAAACACGTTAATCCAGCAAATGGATTCTGCTTTCATATATTTCTCTTAACATTTCTTTAAGTGACAAAAGCATTTTATTCTGCTCTTCTTCTTGACACCCACTTCATTTTTTTTTAGTCAGTCAACACTGAAAACTGTAAACTGAAGTGACACTCTGAAAACACTGGAAAGACAAAATCCATTTTTATAGGGTTAATCAACATAAATAAGAAGCTTCTTAATGAGACAAAACATCATCTGTCACATCATCAGTGAGCAAGATCTCAGTCTTCCCCCAGATGCTTCAAGATGGATAATCCACCCCGCCTCCTTCCATGTGGGAAAAAGCAAGAGATTTGTCAGCCCCCAGCTAATAATATCACCTTAAATTTCCTATCCCACAACACTTGCATGCTTCTCAGCAGAGATGGATGAGCAGTATTTCTGTAAGCAGGGCAGCCTGAAGCCGCCTGACCTTACTGACGGATTGGATATATTACAGGCTGGAATTGCATCCTACATTACATGGAATTTCTGGAGCCTTTATGGGATACAACCCCAGGTATTAGGTAGGATGCCACAGACAGAAGTTCAGGATTTTGTAAATCCATTTTGGCTATGCAGTGCATTTTGGCCACTTCAACAAAGAGTCAAACATCAACAGTTCTAAAAAACCAAGATACACACAGGAGATGAAGGTGTAGGTGCTTCTTCTGGAGACATTAATAACCTCTAGGATTTACAACATTCATTACAGAACCCATTAAAAAAGTTCATGGCAGCATCAGCTGGTCTCATCCATACTAAGGAGAGTGGAAGTCAATGCAGCAAACTGAGGTTCCTTTTTGTGAAGTCTTGAAAGCAAAACAGGTAACAAGAGAAAGGAGTTTCCTCCCTGAAGGAAGACTTGATTTACATGGAAATCCTTGCTACTTGGCTACAGCAATAATCCCAGGAGTAAGCTGAGACCTGGCATACAAGGGGCTGACCTGAACATGGCTCCAGGCCAGCATGAAGTCCATGTGTACAGCACAGGAACAGAAGAAACTGCTTTTTAATCTTCAAAATATTTGTGTCACAGGTACATTAAAGTGATGCTGACAGCAACAAACTCAAGTAACGAAAGCAACCTCCAATTCATAACAGGGAATCTTAACAGATGTCTTAAGCAGGAGCAAAGAGATTGTCATGTGGAAGCAGGTGCATTTCAACCACCCCCATTAAAGCCCAGAGATATTGAACAAGTGCTGAGCCAAAGTCACAATCAACAATTTGACAGGAACCAAAGGGCAGTGAAAGTTCTGCATATGCCAGTGCAGACAGTGGGTGCCTTCAGCTCTGCCAGGAGATGTGGTGTAGCTCAGCAAGATCACACTCAAACTTGCAGAGCTCCATTCAATGCAAGTGAAAGGCCACTTAGGTCACCTGGAACATAAAATGCTGAATGCTATGGGCTCCATGGGCAGGACTTGAACTGTACAAAAGGTGAGAGCACAAACAAGCTGTAATGCTGAGTTCTGTGGGCTGCTATGTGGACCTAGTTGCTAATAACCTTCTCGGCTCTAATAATTCATGCAAAAATACATGTGCTGCTTCCAGACATTGCTTCCCAGCACAGTGATTTCAGGAGGGCAGAGGAGGGAAAAAAATGCAATCCCTGTGCCCATTTCTCTTTTTATAGAAAACTGCTTTCCCCATGAAATCATTATCTCAAAAAACAAGGCAATTAGACTGAACAATGTATCAGAGGAAGGGCAAGCTTTGTGGATTTAGTCTAAACCAAAGAATCCCATTTTCCCTGCCGAGAAGAACTAATGTTTCACTCTCTGTCTTGATTTCCACTGATCTTTGTGATAGTAATATGCTCCAGCAAACGTTTTGAAGAGATAACAGGAGACCTTCACAGAAGAGCAGGATGCAATGTGCAAGAGAGGTGCTTGAAGAGAAGGGGAGAGAGGAAGTCTGTCTCATAGTAGAATCAAGTAACAAAGCATCAACCACAGCCAGTCTCCAGCAGGGAGCAAACTCACATTGTAGGAATTGCAGGCTAACACAAAGAAACCGGGATTCTGCTTAAGAAAAGCTCCTATAAACATAGCAGGAGGCATAGGACAAGACAGTGCACCAAGGAAAACTCCCTGTTAGAGCAGAGAGCACAAGCGCTGCTACCCAGTACTGCAAGAATCAGGGAACAAGATCAAAAGAAGGAAACTAAAGTGAAGGAAGGTAACCCCACAGGATAAACATGAAAACAAAATAAAAGACACTAGAAGACATCAGGCAATATAACACATCAAAGTTATTACTACAACATATATGCCATTTCACAAGCTGAGATTTCATCTCCACAGTCAGCCAGTCCACAGAACGCAGGCACCCTCACACCCAGCAAAATCCATACAAAAATGTAGATTGCACAAAAGTTGCATGCTCTTAAACGTTCACATAGAGGACAATTCCAAATGTTTAGTGGGTGGTGTCCGTGGCTTCTTAAGATCTCTTAATGCATTGATCTGTTTGTCTCCCTGACAAAACACACAGGCAGGGCGCAGGACAAACCTGCCATCCTGCCTCCCACCCTAGTCTTTCCCTCATGGCTTCTTATTCCACACTGGCCAAAAATATTTTGTAAAGCTTCCCCGGGTCACGAGACCTGCAGATGAAACAGAAAAATAAGGGTTAGAAGACTACAATCTGCCAGGACTAAACAGGCACCGTGACATGATTTTTTGGATGTTTAATCTGAAAACACAATGTTAAGTACAGTAAAGCAGCCTAAACTGAGTTGCTGTTTCCATCCAGTGCTAAATAACAAAACCCTTCCTCTTCTTCCCATATACTGTTTGCACAAAGAAGTTTTTTACCATGCAGTACAGAAAAACCAAAATATTCACCAGTATACTCAAATAGTCCCTAAACACAACGTACTAAGCCACCAAAACCCACCTCGGATCTGTGAAAGAGTTGCTTTCAGAACCATCATAATACAGTTTTCTGTGGAATTGATTTGCAATGTGTCTCAACCCCAGACAGACCACTCCGTTGATAGAGATTATATTCAGAATTAATACACTTCACTACACATTAACAAAGGGACACTGATGATGACAGTTTGTTGATACAGTTTATCATGTGCCAACGGAACCTTTTATCCAGAGCTTCCTTGTTTTCTAGGGAATCTCTACCATTTTCTAGCTTTGCATCCAACAAAACCCAACCTTCTTCCTTCCAAAATTTTGTTTCAAAATATAAACACTGCCAAGTGAAAGTCAGTGTAATTAACAGTCCCATTAATTACTTGATCATTATATTCAGTTACATGCATGTCATTATACAGTGAAACTATGTGATTCTTAATCACGTTTTTAATTGCTTCACACTGTTTCACTACTGAAAAGAGGGAAGGCATTGGTGGGAAAAGGAAAGAAGGGAAAGGAGTACTATTTTTCAAATATAGGGTAGAAGGAAGAATTTTAAAGCAAAAATGACTTTTTCTAAATCAATTATAGCCAAATCCAGTTTATCCAAGAAAATTGCATTTGCATGTTTAGGAACACAGAAATTGTCCATCCTTTAGGAAAGATGAAGCCACCTGGCAAGAGAGTGAAAGTCTAGACTTTAGTAGTTTTGCGATATAATTTTTCTGGCAAGGTGCTTAAAGGACAAATATCCATTTCTGGGCCTGGCACACCCTTCTAATAACTGAGGGATGAGAAACTGCTTTCCCTCTTAGGCATTCTGTAAAACTTCCCCTCCCCCAATTCTCTTTCTGAGCCTGAGAACTAGTTGAAAACAGTATCCGAAAAGGAGGAGGTTGATGAGCTGCTGAAAAATCCCAGACCTGGATCGACAAGCTGTTCCCTTCACAAATAGCAGCAGTAAAGGCACTTCTTTATTCTGCTGGGAGCTCAGTCATCTCTTAGAACTACAGTCCGTTCCATCTGGCTACCCTCCGGAAGGACAATGATCTCCCAGCTAAAGCCACACTATAATGGGAAATGTGTAATTAACTGTTCTACACAGTATCACAAAAGGTCAGAATCAGAAAGGATGAAAAGCTCTGTCTTCATATTTGCAGATGGCACAAGGCAGCTTTATTTGCATTTCTAAACACTATTCAAGACATGTACAGTAGATCTCTACATAATAAATGCCTAAAGAATGAAGGTATGTAGTTTGTTAAAATAGAAATAGGCAAACTCCTCATGGCTGCCTAGTGCTGTGCATCATGGGGAAGTGAGGGAGTGAGAGGTGTGGGACATGCAAAGCAGCACAGTAATGCAGAAAGACTGGTATTTACTTCTTTGTTAATTTGTTTTTCCACTCTGTTCTCTATTACAGTTTCCTAAGCTGTTAAACAGCAGCAAAAATACAGAACCATGAGCTCAATAATAATCTATGCACAAGCCACATAAACATTAGTCTCAGCAAATGCTATGTATAGCTTAAACCATACCTCAGTGTTCCATTTACATGTGAACCTTCATAATCAGAACAGCTTGACTACAGGTGCTACAGAGGAGAGGTAGGGTATTTTCAGTTTATAACAAAATTGAGTTCACCTGTAACCTCTTGAGACAAACAGAATTTCCCTGTGGCCATCAGTTTCTACAATTACTGCTGAAATTTCAGATTTACTTTGCTCAAGAAAGGAACCTTCTTCTAAATTAGTCACCCTGTTACCATTCTGTCAGAACTCTTGCTCACCCTATACAAACCCAAAGAGATCTTGGAGCTAAAGGGAATTTCAGAACCCTTTAATGCCATGGAATACTTTCAACCCAATTTGACTTTCATAAAGACAACTTGCTCCTGCAGCTTTGAGGAAGAAACCTTTTTGATTGTACAATATGGTGATCAGCACATGAATCAGCACCAGAACAGGTGCCAGAGATACAGAGCAGACACCAGGAGCAGCCAGGGAGAGAGCACTTACCCCATCACTAACGCTCCAGCCTGTTCACCACGTCCCGCACCGTGGCGATGAGGTTCTCGTTCTCCTGTGGGTTGGCCAGGATAATACTGTGCAGTCTGTTCATGTAGGAATCAATAGTTTCCATCGTGGGGGTTTCCCCGCTACCTACAGTGAACACAGAGAAGTGAGCCACAAGGTGTTTTGATGAGCACAGCAATTCCAAAAAGTTCACACTATGCTTAGAGTGATTTGTGCCAACACGCAAACCGCTATAGGACGTGATTTTGCTATGCACCACCTCTTGTGACAGATTCTGCAAAACCATGTCCTCCTAACTCCACAAAGTGAGTAGTTCCAAGGATATCAGGACTAATGAAGCATGGTTCTCTTTGATTTGGGTCTCATGGTTGATTATAACAAACTCTTTCAGCTGGGCATTCATAGAATCTAAGTGGATTCCCTGGCAGCTGACAATACAGACACAGCCTTTATTTTAATCAAGGAACTTGCAGGTCCTGTCTATTCTATTTAGTAACATTTCCATAAAACAAGCGAAGGAGAGCCAGGACTGAATGTGTGTCTCACTTTATTAGGAAGAGTAAGAGCAATAAGAAAATAAATGTCACGTTGAAATAAAGCACTGACTCTACGCTTTCCTCTGCAAGCATTTTAATATTTCATTATCCAATGCAACAAAAGCTCAGAAACGGCCAAGAGCACAGAACTACGACAGCAGACCACGCGTTCTCAGCTCACAACATCATATAAACATGAGCAGTTAAATTTAACAGTCTCACCTGGCAGCGGGACTCCAGCAAAGCTGCTGGTGAGTGCCTGGCGCAGGGTCTCGAGGTGCTGCTGCAGCACCGTGTTGCGGCTCCGCTCCTGGATCACGTCCACCTCCAGTTTCTCCACGGCCGTGCGCATGCTCTCCACGTGCTTCTGCAGGGCAGCGTTCCTCTCCTCAAACTCCATGTTGGATTTGCGCAGCTGCCGCAGCTCCGCTTCACGTGCTGCGAACATCAACCCATTCCCAGAGTCAAAAACCTGCTAAAAACATAGCTAGGACTGGTAGGTAACGAGGCAGAATGTTCTGGAGTGCTTCACTGATAATTACAAATGGTGCAGTTGTGGTTTATAGATAAAAAGCATCACATCATGGAGTGACAATAGCACCTACAGTAGCACTTAAATAGAGTTAATTCCTAGAGAGAGACAAATCAGAAAACATTCAAAGCATGAGAATGAAAGTGAATGGGGGAACTGATCAGGGAGGAAGACTTCAAGACTGAATTCAAATGCAATCAGAATGACAAAGCTTAGCAGCAGTGCTAAGAATCTTGCAAACAGGACACCAGTTACAAAAATAATTTTCTACATGAAAAGTGTCTGAATCTTAATTCTGTTCAGTCAAGAAAGTCTTCAGGAAATCTGGCAAAAAATACTAAACTCAGAGAGACACAAATATGAAAACCAAACAGAGTAACAGAAAATATATCAGTGTAATCTTCCACATACTGGGGGGAAATAAAATACTGCTAACCGGCCTGAATCACCATCAGGCTACATCTTAGATATTTCTTAGTCCTACAGAATGGTAGAGATACAGCTTGGACTGGCTGGAATAAACATCAGAAACATTCTCAAACAAGGCTGATTTGGGAAGACAATGCCAGGAAAAACTGCTTTTCACCCATTGTGTATATACAGAGGTAAGGTAATAGCAGAAACTATACCCAAGTGATTGCTTAAGCTGAAATGGGAGAGTGCAAGGACTCTTCAGCTGGACAGCATTTGCCAAGAACTTTGGAAAACCAAGGAGGAAAGGGTCCTGCAAAAGTTCAGCTTACCTTTACTATGATTCAGGAACTCTTCAGTGAAAATCGGTATATCAAAGACAGATCTCTCCTTTGTATCTGCTTCTTTCTACAAAAGAAAGAGTAATAACACAGCTAAACAGTTTGTTTTCAGGAATTCATTTAACTCTTTTGATCATGAGAATAAAACGCCAAGGAGACCAAAACCTGAGGCAGCTAAAAAGCTGTGCAGATCAAAGACACTTCCAGCTCCTACCAAGAAAGGCCAAAGGATGTGTCTTAGCTTTTCAAGATACAGGTTTAATCAAACATCATCATTAAGAAATAACATATAACACACTAAAATACACTCATTCACCCTAATGACATTATTTGTGAGACTTACTCAGTTTTAAAAACTATCTGAATGTGTTTATATTTTCCACCATCAACCAACTGGCACATTCTGAAATAGTCTTTACAGGAATATCAACAAATAGGAGACAGAGTGAGCAAAATGCACAGTAAGTTTCATGGTTCTTGGTCTTTGACCACTGAAGCAAAAAAGCAAAAAAACACTTTTAAATCAGGAAATGCTCTACAACTTAGTCAAAAAACCGTACAAAATGTGATTTGACTCAAGGCCAAAACCCCCTACTATAACATACTTCAGTCACCACTTCTAAATCAACAAGAATTAATGCTTGTTTTAGCACCTGAATAGTTATTGACAAAGCCAATGCAAATTTGGTTTGATAAGCTGCAGCAACTACAATCAACCTGTAACTTAACACAGAAACAAAGTTAAGCAGGAAAGTGTCTGTGGAGAACAAAAGCTTTTCAAAACTCTCCAACATCATGGTTGAAAATGTGCCACAAACTCATCATCCAGAAGTGCAGCGTTACACATGACTGGTGTCGTCCAGCAGACAACCCAAATGTTTGACAGCTGATAAGGGAATTCTGGCCCCTGAGTTCAGAGTATCACGTTGGTGCCTGCACACAGAGGGGCTACAGGGGGTGACCTGAATGCCATTAGACAGTCAACACTAGATGGAACTACAGCTACCCTGTCTTTGCCTAAGGAGACAGACTGTCCATTGATTGCTTTTAAAGACAAGCTGACTTTTATTGTCTGGCATAATTACAGCTGAGGAGCTCTGTATTTACTGAGTGAGAACTCAAACCTCACTTGGCCTGAATCAACTGAAGACACACTAGAAACAGGCAAGACTGGAGGGAAGAGTAACAAACCTTCCCACCTCTGTGAGGCACAGTAGGGTTTATTTGGGGTTCATGATCACACACACTTGTCACTGAAGTTTTTGTACATGCTGCTACAGGGCAAATGTCTCAAGAGTATATTTAGAAAGAGAAGTCATACACAGAAGTGTGAATAATGCATTAATTTTGTCTGAACACTGCCTAGATGGCTAAGAATTAATTTCACCCCAAAATCCGGGATCTCAACATTAACGTGCACTAAGAAATGTTGGCAGTTACGAAGCTTGGTTAGAACACTTAGAGAACATCCATCCTGAACATTCTAATTCATGCTCACTACTATGACCTGTGTGCAAAGAGCCACTGGCTTGGATCATCACTGGCTCCTACACAATAGATGGTGGAGAAGAGGGTATTCTCTTTGCAGCCCTAGGATACAAGTTCTTCAGGTAAAAACCAAAAAATACTAAGGCCTTTAGATGTAACTGTCCAGCTTCCAGAAGGCAAGAAATTCCACTAAGCAGAAGAGTGATCATTAAAACCATCAGCACTCTCCCATTACAAAATACATTACCCAGCACATAAAAGAACCTCTTGAGAACCCTGAAGTACTTAAGCCGCTCTGAGGTTCACTGAAGACTAAAATCGTAAGGCTTTGATTACCTCCCATTGAAAAGGACCCAGTCTGTTCAGTTCATTGTATCATTTAGTCATCCCTCAAACCAAAAGAGAATCAAAATTGTTTCTATCATTTGCCTTAAATAAGATTGAAATGCTTCAAGAGTCAACAATCTGATCTGGTTATTAAGACTGAGGCTGAACTTTCAAGATTCTGCAATGAATCAGACTTGAAGTTCAATGAGACTTGGTGAAGTATGGTAATGAGATAGCTGAGATTTTGGGAGGTTTAAGCTCACCCTTCCTGCTAGGGTCAGGCTGCAGACAATAGAAGGAACATATATAATAAATATACTACTCCATTAAATGTTCTCAAAGAAGGTACCACCAGGCAACCCCTGCTCTCCTCAACCTGTGTGCATAAATCTTTGAAAGCTTTCCACTACCAAGTGTAACAGTGCATGATGCCAGACCTACTTGGAATCAAGCAGCTTGAGGAAATAGACAATAACAGAACAATTATTCAGGGGTTTAGTCACTGCTGATGACAATAGTTCTAGTATACATTGCTATGTGTCATATTTATGAAACTAGAATTTAAAGGAAGAAAAATGTTCTATTTCATGCCCATAGATGAGCTCATGGGACAGTGTGTGCATGTTTTTCAAGGCAGTATCTATTAAAAGTTCTCTCTCATCCTTTGGTTATATTTTATTATAATTAGTATTTGAATTGCTCATCACGAAACTCTTTAGAGGTCAACTCTATATACAATATTTAAAATTATTTCAACACCAACTCACAGAAACTACATCATAAACACTTAAGTGGAACAAGGGAAAGAAAAAAGGTTTCTTTGACCTTATTTTCTTATATTCTCTCAAAAAATAACTTCATCAGCTTGTACCTACCAATCATGAACATAGCAACGAAAGTCAGTGTGGACAGGAGAAAGTAGCAAGATGACAAAAAGCTTTAGCCTCACTTCCAGTAACAACTTGAGTAGACACTTCTAAAAGCAATCTAAGTTTTTTCTGCTTGTTCCCCACCTATACAGGATGATAATACATGACTTCCCCACACAAAAGATGTGAAAGCACATCAGGTGATAAGCAGGTGGGATTTTATAAATATAAAGGTGAAAACCATCAAGTAGTCAAAGGCACAATTCAGAGTAGGATGTCTGACTGACAGCTTGATGTTCAGCTGTATCTGATGAAGCTTAGAAGTCCCACAGGGTGAGGAGAACTCTTTTTTAACTGCATTTATGATGTGAAAGATCAGCAGTGATAACTTGAATTAGAAGGGTAAGAGGGAAGACTCCAAATTTGTAGTTTGTCACCTGTATAACTTAAACGTTGTGTAACAGTCACAGTCAGCCTAGAACTCAAAGCCTTCAGTTTTTGTACAACTAAAGACAAACTTGGATTCAGTGACTGTAGAATCAGAAAACCTGGGGACCGTGTGCTTCTAAAGGACAATCTCACTGCAAGCACTTCCTTTAGGAGTTAATAAAAGGTATATAAAAAACATGCTACCAAAACATTTTCCTGAAAGTGGAACTTACTTTCCTTCAAGTAGACAAGACCAGTAGCTGCCTCTCAGCAGTGCTCGGCCTTGTCACTACTGTAATGAACACATTAGAAGCCAACTGGATTGCTTTCCCAAGGCAAAAAACCTCACAAAGAAAAAGAGATCTTTCAGAAAGCCCTATTGCTTACAAGTGAAGAGGCTGTGTATAAACAAGATTTTTTCATTGCTCTTTGTTTGCAATTTATTGGTAACCATGACAGAAGCTCTGTGGCCCTAGGTAATACAACTGGAGAAAGCTGCAGCATTTCAAGGGGAGAGAGACCATAGCCAGCCAGGACACACAAGATTTGTGGTAAGATGCCTGTGTTGTAGTTGATGAGCTCTATCTCCAGACATTATCACTCTTTTCCAATATTTACATATGCAGAAGCAGAGAGATGGCAGGAAGAGGTTTAAGCCAGAGATTTTTCAATTATTTGTTTGCTTTACCCATTTTCTTCTCAAGGAAGCCACAAGCATTTGTGTTACTGCAAAAAATCAGTACCTGAAAACAGCCACCTAAAGGTGCTAACCTGGCAGGTTTATTGAGGTCTCACACTATTTTTAAGTTCTTAACATTGCATTACAAAACAGACCTATGTTTTAAGTGTACCTTATGCTCCATTTCATCTCAGATCATTTGTACCTGCCCAAGACTTGCCAAATTTAGTTTTGTCATACTGATGAGTGTAAGAATACTCAGTTGTTTCTAACTTTTCAAAACCTGCATTAGGAAGAGAAAGAATTCACACTCAAGTTGTGATAAACTGGGTTTTGACTTCATTAAGTTTTTTTTTCACCTGAAAGTCTACCCACTGATGTAAGTGTAGAATGAAGAGGCTTACCTCATGATCGTGAGCTGGCTGTCTTGCTCCATCTGAAAAAGAAAACAAACAAGAAGTCTCTCAAAATAAACAAAATTTGAGAAAACAACCAAAGAATTAAAGCAGTTACACAACCATAATTACACAATTCTAGACAGACTTGTGCAGCTCTCCTAGTAAGTCACAGAGAAGCTGTGTCTAACTTTGATGCTCTTAATGCACATCCTCCAACACAATCTAGATACAGTTCAATTCACATGAGTCTAATTCCCTTTACACACAGCTGATGTAAATGCCATAGAAAGAACACATTCACTTTTTAACAAGCCTTTAAATCAAAGGCTTTAAAGGAGTGTCAGGCTACATGACTGGCTGGGAATCTTCTGTTGTTCTAGCTAGGCACATATTTTTGTCCCATTCAATACCTTGTCTGTGTGATTTGCCTTTTTGTCTGTCCTGTGCTTTCCTGCTAAAGACTTTGTAGGCTTCAGTCTTCTGATACTGCTCCAGCTCCCGCATGTAACGCTCCTTATCTCTATCTGCTTCATCGAGGTATCGCTGAAACAGAAAAGTCCAAGAGTTTCAGGGAGTTTCCTCCCCTTCGGGAGGAAGGGAAGAAAACCAACTTGGCAGATGAAGTGCTGATCCATTTCACCTATGCAAACAGGAAAGGAGTGAAGAAACAATGAGATGCAAAGACATAAGATCTCTGGATAAAATCACTGTATTCTGGTGTCCTGTTTTTCTCTCACTTTTTTTATAATAACTATTCTGTTAATTATTTTTGTTAGGCCTACGAGTAACTTGCTACTAAGCTACTCGACTCAACTGAATGTTACCTGTTTTACAGACCAAACACTGCAGAATTCCTGCTCTGTGGCCAGATCAAGTGCTGCCAAACAATAATATCTAATCAGATGATGCTTTATGGTTCAGATCTGTAACAATGGGGTTCCAAATACGCTCCTGTTTTCATGCCTCACAGACAAAAAAGCACCACCACACACTTGGCACATCTGAGAGGTGAACAAAACATCATGGCTATTGCAAAGAGCAGCATAAAAATAAAAGAGCCTGGTTTTAATTGATATAATCTATCTGCATTTTGGTTAATAGAAACCTTTTTTATTAGCCTGAAGGTATTTCACACATCTGCATGACAGAATGAGCTTAACTGGAGAATTCTTTAGGGGAACTGATGAACTGAAAAACATTTAATGAATGGTCACAATGCTTACTAATGGGATCCTTTCAAGAAAAAAGTTGCCTTCCCAATTTTTTCTCCAAATGAGTTTAAAATTCAGTGAATGTAAGAATTAAATCAGAGTGAACCTTAGTCACCTGGTATTTTCATTAAATCATCATGCAATACATAAAAGTTATGATTTCCTTACATTTGCAACAGTTTTGACCCTGATGATGACAGTGTTAACATTCTGGACTGGGGTGCAAATTTGGTCATGCTGGGTTGGCCTTGCTTTTGGACATGTTATCAGTCTGTAAGATATTAATTCTTCTTTTCCATCTCCAGCAACATGTTGCTGAGAGGGCTCAGCAGTCTTCCCTTGACCTGCTCTAAGTTAGAAGCTTACAGCTTTACTCAAGGACAGATTGCCTGGGGATTGAAAAAGCAGCATACAGAATAGAGATTTGAACTCAATTTCCTTTTTCCTAGGTTAAAAATCTGCCTCAGACATGATAAGAATATGTTAAAATACAAGCGACAGAGGGGCAGAACGCCTTTTTCCCTTCTCTCCCAGTAGACATTTTCATCAGGAGTATGTTCCCACAAGACATCCTCTCCATGGATGTAAATTTCCAACCTTACATAAGAGCAATCCTTACTTTTCTCTAAGCAACATCATTCTCACTATTCCTGCTACCAAATCAACTGCTTTGCCTTGCCACACATTTTCCACCATGGTTAAATCACAGTGCCTATGCACCATTTTATATCATCTCTAAGCTGTACTCTACAAGCTTAGTAAAAAGCAACGAAAGGAATTCTTGGTTTTTTTCATCCCATTTTTCATTTTACCCTTAAAAGTATTTTTCAAAGTTCAGATATCAAGATTAAATTCACATGAGAGTATTCAGTTGCACTGTGATTTAAAAACTGCTTTGCAGTAATCTCCAATTGGCAATCAGGTGTGGACAGTAAGACACCCATTAGCAATTAATCCATTAACAAGGTCCACTCCAGAAGGCCCTAAAAAACCAGCCCAAACATGGCCTTGAGCTTCCTTCACTTATCAGACAGTGCAGAAGGCCACAGCACTCGCAGTCAGGAGACATCACATCCCAAGACTTTGGCCTTACAAGTCTCAGCTGTATCTGAGTTGGTACAGCAGAGTTACACACAGATGGATCACACAAACTATGGGATGTCTCATTAGAGCAATCCCCCCATTCTGGATGTGTTCTTGCATCACCCAGAGGACACAGTTCTCCTCAAGTCACACCTGGAGGAGATGCTATGGCCCTAGAGGGTTCACCATTTGAACCTGTGCCCCTTCTTTTGAAATATCCTCCCAAACACGATTTCAACCAAAAGCCTGTGCTACCTTCCTCACTGAACAACATCCCCATGTGACAGTAATCATACCCAACAAGGACAAGCAGTGTAATGGTACCCGTTTCTCCTCAGGAGGCAGCTTGCTCCACTCATTGCCCAGCATCCTGGTGATCTCTGGGAAGGGGACTTCGGGCCTCTTGGCTCGCAGCTGCTCCCTGCGCTCGTTCATGAACCGCACGTACCCTGTGAGGGGCGATTTGGGGGCATTGCTGTCCCTAAGGGGTTTCTTCCTCTTCCTCCCTTTGGCCCAGCCTCCTCGTTTGGTTCTTTGCTGCTGCAGAATGAAAACAGAAGACAATTCAGACTGAGTGAAAATAAGCACATCTGGAAGGAATAAACAATTTCATCAGGAGCACACTGCAAATACCTCCTCTCCATGGATGCAGGTTTCAAACCTTACTTTAGAGCTATCCTGACTTTTGTCTAAACAAAGCCAAACAAGTCTCATTGTGAAAAGCAGTTTACAGTTTCTCGTAGTCCACAGGGACAACAAAATAACACTGGCATCAACTTCTGATTGTAAAATCACAAGGACTGATAATCCTCAACATGATCATCTTAACTAATGCAACTGCAAATATTTTTTTTATTACTTGTTTGCTTGGTTTTGGTTATTCTCACCCTTACACACCCTCCACCCAAGTAATTTGCCTTAATAGACTTTTTGGAGAGATTTTGTGCATTAGTTAATAATTGATAACTAGTTATTTTGCACCTTCCACATCTTTGTCCTTCATGCACAATGTGCCCAAAATGTGCGTGTAAGGACAGCATGCAGGATTTTCTACTCTCATCTGTTCAGTAGATTATCTTTCCCACTAATCACCTCCAATGGAGCAACAAACAAACTCTGAAGGAGGGAATATTGTAAGATGTGCCTGGGGCACACTGAGAGTTCACAGGAATAACATCATTATCACTCATCCTCTTGGCTTCAAACTATTTCTACAGCAATCTCTGGACAACACTACTTTCTAATGCATACAACTATTTTTAGTACTTCTAATGTCTCCCCAGATCAGCATGTTCCTGCCATCGAGTTACTTTTTGTTTTCCTCCTGGAATTTTATTACTTGATTAAAAAAGGACCTAACAGCTGAAAACAAACTACAAGGAGGAATATCAAATGCATCTATCAAAAAAAAACAAACCCAAAAAAACCCAAAACCACTTCCTAGTCAAACTTCAGGTCCTTCATGATTTAGCCACCAAAAATCAGTGCTGGGTGGCACACAAGGTATACTCTAAAGTAGTAAAAGCATAATGGTTTTAAACACATTGGTTACTACCAGGCCAGTACAACGGTCTCACTTTGCTGGCTCACAAATAGAAAATAAATTGTGGCAGTTGAACATTCGGTCCTGAATGCAGCACCAGCCTGGGGACCCCTCTGGCTAAGCTGAGGCCCATGTGCTCTGCTCTGCACATTGCAACTGCCAGCTATCTGTGTGCAGCTGTGCAACACAGGAGAAAATTAGGGAATCAGAAGATGAAAATGGCAAATGGATAAAAATTTGTGATCCTATTAAAAAAAAATCCAAGCAGGTAAGACAAATATAATGACAAAATTCCATGCCTTTGCTTCATTGAAAGTTACTATTATTTCATCTCACCTCCTCCTCAGGCTTCTGCTCAGTGGTTTCAGCAGCATTAGAAGACTCATTTTGCAGCTGCTGAGCCTGTGACAAGTCCTCCACCAAATCTGGGTTATTCACAGGCTGCAAAGTCCCACCACTGAATGAACTCTCCGAATTAGCTAATCTGAAGAAGCACACAAGAGGAGAACAAAAAATTTAATCATCATTCCTATATCACTTCCTCCCTAATCTTCTAAAACATGCAAAAATGTTGCAAATATATTCATTCTCACACTAGCAAGAAAAAAGGGGATTTAAAAGTGATTTTTGAAGAACTGGCTGTTCTATCCAAGCAACCACTATAACTACCACAGTGCCTATGGACTTTCAGACCCAGTTTGATTTTTAAAGGGGTATTTTGTTTCATTTTTAGTGAAGCATTTGATTACACAACTTTCAGGCAAGTGTATGTTTGGATCAGAAACCAGACAGCATGAATCTAACCTTCTTCAAAAATACCATAAGGAATTTGACATTAAAAGTTTAATCATTGACCAAGATACACCTTTCTGGATGTGTTTAATAGATTTCTCCACAAATACATTTAGAGGTCTGTGGTTGTGTATGATCCTGGATTGAACTTCAGTCCACACAATCTCCTGTTCATACACGTGGGTATTTAAACACAAACATGAGTAGCTCCCAACAGGCTCCAGAATGGCCATTATTTAATTTTGCTGCAAGAGCTGTATCAATCTACCTTACTCCAAAAAAGGGCAAGATGTCTCGAGGCAAAAAAGAAGAGCAAGCGTGTAGAAATACTTCTGAAGGTACACTGACAGTGATGAACATGCATTTTGGGGCAACAACCCCCTGGACATTCTCAGCACTGTGCTCAGTAGGCAAATTAATATAAGATTTTTGGACTAATCTCAGATTCTAAACCCTTCTTGAGGCTAAAGATTACTTGGCCTTACCCAGTTACATTCATGAAAATTCCTTTAACAGCAGGGTATGCTTCAAGTCTCCTTTGCTCATTTATTCCAGTCTAAAGCTACTCATGTCTATGGCAAATTTTAAATATTCAAAATAACTGTTCCTATTGATGTAGAATACAGCTATAAAAACTCGATATATATTAACAGAATTGTTATTTGAATGCCCATGGGAATATCTGTCTTCAGAGAGAACAGCATATTTTCATTACTCACTACAATCAGCAATTGTGACATAATCACTGGTAAAGATATGAGGGCTGGTGAGATCCAAGCCTGACTTTGAGACACCAGATTGAGTTCATATTACTGACAATTAGAGAGGGAGCAAGGGAACAAAGCAGACGCCCTCCCATAAGTTAATTATATTTGGTATGTGTCAGAAAGAATAGGAACAACACAGCTCTGGATACACTGTTAGGGTTTGAAGAGTATTTCAGTTTTCCTCTCCATTCCCCCTCAGCAGAGAAGCTCTCTAAACTACACCTACAGGAAAAACTTCATGTGATGCAGTCATTCGCAGAAACACTGATGAAAGCTCAGCCAAAACACTAATATCTCTTAAACAAGCCTAATTCGAACATGGACCTAATTTGGCACCAACAAGTTTGAAGTCCCAGATAAGTGAATCCAAATTCAGGCCCATTTGAAGTGAAAGTGTCCATGTTCATTTTTACAAGGCTTTACCTGACTGCAAAGTCTGAATTTTACTGCTTGGTGCTTTGTAAAACAGAAAAGAAGCTTCAATTATCAAAATGAGCAAGAATTCTATGTATTCTTAAAAGAAAACTTCTCTTGGCATTGTGATTTTAAGAGGCCATTGCTGCAGTTTGTAAAAGCAGTCAGACTGACAAAAATGAGACCTCAGTCTCAGTGATCAGTTTCAGAGATCAGTGATAAACAGTATATCTTTAATTGAAATAATTTACTTAGCAGGGAGCACTATGGCCAACAGATACTTCCTCCCTCTCTGTCCCCATAATGTCAATTGTCTTAAGACTAAAATCCTAGGGATTTACCTTTTAAAGGTAAGAGATACTAAAGAACAGTTTGTGACCACTTCCATCAGTTCAGAAGAGTTCTGGTTTCTCCTAAACAGAGTCCTGTGATCTTCTATCAAGGCCAAGGGAACATTGCAAGACTGAATTTTGTCAGGTTTATTTCTGTTTGTAAAAATTACTGAGAACGCCCTCCTCCCACTGAAACAATTTCCCTGACAAGTACAGAGATCCTATCTACCTGCCAAAGGTGAAAAAGGAGTTGCTTACCCAGTTACATTAATTTCACTACCTTCCTTAGATCCATCCTCATCTGTAAAAAGTGGAGGAAGATTGGAGCCAGCTACCAAGTTCTCCATACCTCTGGGGAAAAAAATACAGGTAAAAAATGTTAAGTTAACTATGTCATTGTTTCCCTTCAGCAGCACTTCAATTCAAACATCGTAACACACCACAAATTTTTTACCCCATGAACCAGTTGGCCAGTCATAGCTGACTGGCTTCAGTACAGAGCCGGTGGGCAGATGTGCTTAAGGTCAGAGAACTAAGACCGTAAATGACACTTCAATTCCAAGTTTCTGTTTTAACTGGGCCCTGTGCCAATGCCACAGTGTTGCTGGAAATCCCTGCAGTTCTATTTTATCCCACAAGACAAATCTTCATTCACCATACTCAGCACACAGGTAGGCAGATCCTGCTCTTCCAGTCCACCTGCCTGATTATTCTTCACTGTGCACCCTTCACCAGAGGTTTGTGTTGACCCCAGAAGAAAACTGAAACAAAGTCCCCCCTGAAGTTTCAAATTAAGATTGTACTCATAATCCCTTGTCCAGATTTTCACAATTAATCTGTGTGTGCAGTTGAGTGCTAAGTAAGAGAACACAGCTATTTAGAGTATTTTGCCTTCAATCCCATAGAACAGTTACTAAAGCAAGTGGTTTAAGGACTATGTATTTCTCATCCAATACAAACTGCCCCCAAGTTAGAATTAGTTTCATTTGTAACCTTGTGGCTTGTCATGGGTATTTAATGTGAGAGATTAAATCCAAAGCTTAATTAATTTATTTATCCCCTTCCTTACTAAAATACAAAACTGCTGTATTTGAGTGAAAAAAACTCAAACAAAACCAAAAAGCCTTAACGCTCTCACTGTACGATTAGGAGTTGCCAGTTCAGGCCATTTTGAAGCGCCATACTACTTATATTCCTGTTCCTTCAGTTTAGGAGTCACCTTTGATGAGCAGCAGATATTCAACTTGGTTACTGCTATCTTTCTCAGCCAGTACACTAGGGCTTTGGGCCTCAAGGGACTGAGGAAAGCTATCATCTTGTACTGCTTTCTCCTGGGTTGGTGCTTTCCACTCAGCATTGAAATCCAAGTGATTTGAGACATAAAATCCTGCTCCACATTTTTAATATTATAGGTGTTTTTCCACATGCCACCCCAGTTCCAAACGTAGAGATTTTCTACAGACGAAAGTCACTCCTTCTTTCATCTTATAGATTTTGCAGATCTCTATCACAAGTACGACATGGATGACCATTCACCATTTTCTCTTCTGCTTTTCCAGCTGCTGAGATCCTTAAAACATCCTTAAGGATCCCATCATCCTGACTCCTTATCTAGAAAATAATGAAAGCTAAGCAGACTAATTCTAGGTGGTACAGACATTGATCTCTAGCAGAGGAACACCTTTACTTGTGTACAGGAAAGGCTCAACCAGGAGTGAAGAAATCGAATTCCTGCGCTGCCATTACGAACCAGGGACTGAGTACAGTTTTGGGGGCTCAGCCTCAGTGCTGTGGCACAGCTGGAGACTGACCAGCAAAGGGCTTCCAGGATGCTCAGGGACCTAAAGCACCTGGTCTGATAAAGAATGGTGAGGGAACGGAGCTTGCCCAGTCTGGCAGAGGGGGCCAAGGGCCAATCTAACAGAGTCTAAAGCTACTGGATGGCAGTGGCAGAGATGACAGAACTAAATTCTCACCAGTTATATTGGCTTTGGAGGTTCAGGCTGGACACCAGGAAGTGTTCCCAGAGAGGTGGAGTCTATCCTGGCAGGTTTTGAATGTTAAAAGCTCTAAGTTTTAAACCTAAACTAGTGCTGGCAATAGCCCTGCTCTGAGTGGGAGGCTGGACTAAGATGACCTCCCTCCAGATGTCCCTTCCAAGCAACATCTGCAGCTCTATGAATCAGAACTCCACATTATGGGTTTTTTTCAAACACTAGCATCTCTGTCAGGAAAAGAAAGACAAATAATATAATGCCGTTAAGAAAAGCAGTGGGATACTCTGGTGAAACAAGTTTGACTTTGATCCTTAAAGAAGGTGGCGCAAACAATACTTCCTCACACATAGAAAAGAATCTACACACATAGAGAAGAATCTACATCAAGGCTGGGACTTTATGTATCACAAGAAATCTGAAAAAACTGATTTGAAAATTAAGCTCTTCACTGATGCCCAGGAAAGCTGTTTAAGCACAGCTTCTAAATATACAACATAAATCGCTTCATGCACTTAGCAACTAAGACAAGGAATTAAGTTCTGATTCATGTTACACAGTATTCATCAGTCAAAAATCCTAAATTATGATTTTCAAAAAAGGAAGGCTAAGCAATTATGCCCATTGTGACCTTCTCACCAGGTCCTGATCTGTCTGCTCACATCTGGCTCAAGCTCGCTTTCAAACTGCAGGGAGGCAGCTGGACACCAACCTTAACAACCCATAAACAGAACACAAACACAGGAAGCTGGGAGGACATACACTTTTTTATTTAACCCATATGTTTTAGATAGTAACTCTTTCAGATGATGCTGACCCACATCCTAAAGAAAAAGTAACATCAGTGAATTTACAATGCCTTCTAATCAGTTCCAGAGAGCAAGAAAACAAAACAGTCCCCCTAAAGCTCACTGAGAGCAGATGGGAACCTACACAAGTCTTTCAGTCCCATTTCTCAGGGATAACCCTCCCATACCTTTGCTCCAAAATCATTATCCCTTAGTTTCAAGCCCACTGCAGAGCTACATGCTTATTGAAACACATTTAACTAAATTCAAGTGAAAAGAAACAATGTACACTTAGTTTTCTAATGGCTCACACATACCCCCATTTTCATTTTTTAACTATGTCTATCCAAATGCAAAATTAAAACTGAAATTGCTGTTAAACTCTAAACCCTACCAGCCCTACAACTCAATGCAAGGAAGCATCGCCTCCAAATAAAACTAATTCAAACAGGAGCAGCTCTGAGTTCATTGTGCTCATACACTACTGATCGTGTTGGCTCAAGAAAGCAACCAGCTAAGCAGGAATAGAGAGACTGATTTATTCATTAACAGCAGTATTTGATAAGATTTCAAAGGTTCAACTAACACATACACTAGCATTAGTTAAACTTCTTTATGAGCCTGGAGAAGATCCTACATTATCAAAATTGTGGCTGAATTTATCTTTTTCTTTCCCTCTCGTCCCTCATCAATCAGGACTTCATGATACAGAAAGTGGACAACAGTATTTTGTAACTTTCAGTGTAAGTTTTTCAGCTGGACACTTTGGTTGCATGCCATAGAGATCATACCTGTACGAAATTATACAGAGTGAACCAACGTGGTCTGACAGAATTACTCAGGAAATGAAAGAAAAACTTTTACAACATAAAGGTCTAAGTGCTACTACACACATCAATACACACAGAAGGATTAAACAGTGGGTTTAATTCACTCAAAGCCAGAATATGGTTTAAATAAACTTTCTTAATCTCTTCTCACATTACCTTTTGTAGGCCATGATATATAACTATTATTCTAGTAGTAAAGATAAACTCGCTCAGTTACATTTTGCATAGACTGAAAGCTAACGCATGATCAAATTTCTAACCACATTTGTACAGCAGAAAGGAAAACTTTAAAGCCGGTAGCTTTAAAATCAGGGTGAGAACAAATCCATGACTGGAGCTAGACAGAACTCACTTTTCCACAACATGACTATGGCTGCACTGATAACAGCACTATTACAGGGCAGCACATGTAAGGACATGACAAAGTTCAGTGGCCTTTTATACATGCTACAAATGTAGGGTGAAATTTGCTACAGTCAATCTTTTCTTCAAAGAATCAGAAACAGCAAAAATGCCATCTGAAATGTGCAAACAATTTTATCTAGCAGACCACCTCAGCATAACACAGCTACATTCTTATTTGTCAGGAGCCAACTCAAGCCAGAGCAGCACAGGTTCATGGCCACACTGTAACACAAGCCACAAGCAGCCCAATTTCTCCCCCACCGGGCACTCCTGGCCCGTGGCTCGCCCCACGCGAGGTCTCTTCCAGAGCCTAAGCAAAGCAATCCCTGCACTGTCCAAAATGTTCACTGCTTCCACAAAACAACCTGCTTTGCCTGTGTACAGTCATTCACAGCTGAGTGACACGAGGCTGGGCTCTGCAGTGTCTGCACAGCTCTGGTCACGTCACAAGTCACTGCCAAATGCACACTGACTTCCTTCTCATCCCAAGGCCAGGTCGAGTCTTAAGATGCCCCTGAACACTTGGAAAAGGGTGAACAGCCCTTAACAATGTTGCCTTTTCAATGACTACATTACAACAGATAATCTTAAGAATAAAAAAAATATAAATTACTAAACTCTTTAGCCACCCAATAACAAGGTAAGACTATAAATACGTATTATTTTTTACAGTTTAGCGTATTTAAATATGAAGTCAGCATCAGAAATCCAACTTGCAGGCTGATTATAAAACACTGCAGGAGTTCCAATTACCTCATCGCCAGCTCTAGTTTTAGAAACGTTACTGCTGAGTGCAGAATTTTTCTCCTGAAGTCTCTCATCCCCCTTTGCCAGAGTAAATAAGTCCAAATTTTACCATTCAGAGGATAAGATTAAAAAACCAAAAAAATCTGCTACGTCACAGAAGAGCCTCAGTATTCCTTATCTCAGCATCACAATCCAAGCACTTCAGAATGCAAACAATCTAAATTCAGATGATTTATTGAGAGAAAAACCCACAGGACCATCACTTCCTCTGCCTTTCCACATGTGGCCAGAACATCAGAAACAAAACTGAAGTAAGTCCATTTTCTATTAAAACCACAGTGCTTTTGGAGCTGTCAGAGGAAGTTCAGATTCCCTCTGGCAGAGCATTTTCTTCCATCAAGCTGAGCAGAAGCATGTTATCCAACATACTTGGCTGCAAAAAATCAGATTTGACTTTTTCCCTACAGGCAACTCATTAGACAAAGGTCTTTGTGACTAGGAAAATTGCAAGCTCAACCTAATGGGACGAAGGGTTTTCTGTCAAACCAGAAAATATATATAGAGAAGAGCCAACTGCTTTTATTTTTACTTCTTGCCAGTAAAAACAAAGAAACACTACAGACCAAAATAGAGACTTGCAGGAAAAAATTCCAGAGTTCCACTGCATTTCGAAGCAGCTTAAGGAAAGAAGGGAAAGATGTAAAGCTTAGGTTTATGCTTAGTTTAATTGTGCCTTTGCAGCAAACACTAACAAAGCTATTCATATTCTGACCTTAGAAACAGCTGTCAAACATGTATTTTAAAAACACAAGTGTTCAGTTCTGCATTCTACTCTTAGTTATATAAAAGCTTTAGAATGAGGCACATATAAGACATACACACACACACACACACATATATATATGTAGTCCCTGGATAGCTAAAAGCAGTAACTGTGGTTACCCCTGGTACCCTGAGGGAAGGCTTTGCTATCTAGCCCTTCACTGCAGGTATTACACACCTATGGATTAGGATAGCTCATTTTATTCTGAATTAACTTTGTTCACGATAGCATCAGTTGCCATTTAAACTAATACCATTAACACGTACAATTCTGCAAAATTAATTTAATTCTCATGTTACGGATCTCACATGAGAAAACAGAAACCATTCAGATCACAAAAAGTAAGTCTCAAAATAAACCTCGAGAATTTTTTATTTTTCATTAATCACTCTACCTGAAGTACATCCAATAGATGACTACCAGGGATGGGACTGGGTTTTGTAATCTGCCCATAAGAATGTCTTCTGAATTTCCAGTTACTGTAGGCAGTTTAGTCTACTTCTTCACCTGCTCTGCCATTTGAAAATTTCTCTGGGATCTGAGGACCTCATATTTCACAGGACAAGGTTTTCCAACAGCTCCTTCCACATTAACAAGGTAAAAGGGATACCCCATAAAACCCCACAAGCAGCAGCTCCGTAGCATCACAAACGGCGCCTGGAGCACAGACACTTCTCAAACCACGGCGCCTATAAATCACCCAAGGCCTCACCAGAGCCTGGTAACTTCCCCAGCAGCGAGCAGATGGTTACTTCCCTTCAAAACTGAGCTTCCATTCCTCTGATCATTTATGTCTGTAAGACTCAATCACTCACTGTTTGTGCAATGCAAACATAAAAGTGCCAGGAGCAAAGCAGTTTATTAAAAAATGTAAATGAACAGACTGAAGTTTTTCATGGTGTTTACCCAGTTCAAACATTTACCAGCATCACACAAGTGAAACAAGAAACAGTATTAATTAATGCTTGAGGAGTACTTTGATTTAAAATACCAAACAAGTATTCTGAACTAGAGATAACTGAATGTCAAGGAATCCTGATTGTGACTGGCCAGTGAAATGCAAAGTTACATATTTGAAAATAAAATAATTGAAGACTGCATACATCTGATGAGATTGAAAAGTTGTTTTAAAGCTATTTTAGCACTTTTGCTCTCCCTCAAAGCTTTATTCATCACAGAAGTTGTAAATGAGTACAGCATATACTCCAAGCTCACTTATATTCTGCGAGAGGAAACTCTGGCTGTTGCCACAGAGGAATACAGACTGGAATTTTTCACACACACAGCCACCAGGACAAGTCATTACGGCCATTTTACAGAATATGGGGTTGAATACTTTGGATGTGAGAATATACTGAGAAAGAGATTGAGTATATACTTAAAAGAATGACTCACCACAGGCATCATGACCCAACACAAAAGCATCTACTCTGACCTCAAAAGCCACAAAGACAGCATGGAACTAGATATTTTAAACGCACTGATATGGGTACAGGGACAAAGGTTAGAGGAAATGAAGTGTGGGAAGAGTCAGTGATTCTCACACAAAAACAAGCAACTCATTCTGCCTGTTTTCAGAGAAGATCCATCTTCAGAAAAAAATATGACATGTCAGCTTCCATACATTTTTGTTCTTATTTTCTTGCTGCTGCCGTGCATTATTCCAACATAAAGGAAGTGAGTTTGAGTACTCAAACACGTCATGTAGAAGAAATCACAATTTTTAGATAGCCTTAGATGTGCAAAATAACAAGCATATAAACCTGAACAACTGGACTGCTATTAGCAAATCCTTTCTAATAGCAAGAATAGTGAAGAACTGGGTTGGGCTGTTTGTTTCTAATCTGGTCTTAAAACTCTCTGGTAATAGTTTAATATCTATCAGAAATTAAAGTTTGGAGGTACATTGCATGAAGCGTACCAAAATCCCTTTTCAGCCAAGGCTCTTCTTGCAGTAACACAAGGTATCACTGGCATCACAGGATAAAAACTGTAACCACCTTGGAAACACATTGATGGAAAAACTAATAAGGAAAGTGAGCACAAAAGAACAGACAAGAGGTTCAAGTAAGTATCAATACATCAGTGGACACTGCTTACAAAACCTTGTCTGGATTCCTGAAAAGAAAAGAAACAGAAAAGACAGCCCAGTCCTGCCAAAGCATCCTCTCCACGAACAGCAGACAGCTCCTTTGACCACTGTTAACAAGATTTGAAAGCTGTCTGAATCCACAGACAAAATGTGTTAAAATGGATACTAGAGGAAAAAACTACACCAATAAAAAAATTTAGAGAAATTTAAAAAGACAAACTTTATGCTCTAAACTAGGCACATACCCGGAGTCCCCTCTCAGCACCAAAGGGAGAGAAATTTTAAAATCACACAAAACCCAGGTACTTCCACGGCTCCATAAAAAAGTTAACTTAAATCAACAGCAGAATGTAGACAAGTTGGAATAAAGCTTTCCCTATATTCATCTGCATCCAAAACCAAGAGGAAATTACAATATTTAGCATCATGAATGGAAAACAAGGGGAAAAAACAACAAAAGCGTAAACTCACTGGAGTGGTCTGATTGCTCTCCAGTGTTAAGCAACACATCAGAGATCCAGAGATGCATGCAAGGGATGGGAATATGCAGGCAGAGGGCACATTTTTGGAACACCTATAGCATATGTAATGAAAATAGTTCATTTTGGAGCTGAAGTAGGATTGAGAAAAAAGCATCCATGCCAGCAGTGTGCCTAAATATCCTAGGCTGAGTGCTTGGAACAACAGCTAAACATTTGCAATATTGGAGCCGATCCTCAAACCGTTTCCAGCAGCCCAAAGAAACTGCTCTGAGGGCAGAGGTTAACTTCTCCCCACCGTCTCCTCTACTGATCCTGCAACCTCTTCTTTGTGCATCTCCTGTCATATCGTAGGCAAGAGGCAAAAGAAGTGAGGGAAAAACCCTAAGAGCAGAGTATCGCTGCCTAGAGCTTGGAGCCAAAGAGCAAAGAAGAACCTGGGAAACACACAACCAAGACTTAATCTGCTCTTCCAACTTCCCTCTTCACAGCTGCTCCTCATATGCTGAAACAAGAAACTGCAGGTGGGAAACATGCACAAGCTTTGAAAAACAGAGTTGATCTATGCACTCAATAAATTCAGCCCTAAAAGAGAATGTAAATCTTTTCAAAGAGGTTGATGATTGAACAGGCACAAGGATGGAGGTCTCACACAACACAATGCCTTCAAGCTCTTGTATTTGAAAAGATTCCTAATTTATGTTTAGTTACAAGTGTTCTGAAAGATATCTGGCATTCAGGTTTGAGTATTTACCATATTTAGCAAACAGCAGATTTATACTGCTTTTACATTTCTTCTGCATGATTTTATTTCTATATATATTCGTTAAGTAAATATGGTTCCTCTAAGCTAAAACAGAAATATTATCCCAAGACCCCTATATATGGGTAGAGATGCATAGCAGGTTTAAAGGTCAAAAAGGAAATCTCTAAAAGCTAAGAATACAACCAAACTTCAGAAAGAAACTTTGAAGCACTACCAATCTTAACCTTTATTTTGGACATCTCAACTAATTGTTAGTCTTTGCTTGGTTTCAGAGATCTCGAAGTTGCTCTGACCTGAATACACATCATGCAATTCTTACTGTGAAGAGAAATAAGAACTAAAGTCTTTGTGATCCTTGCAAAAGGTCAGCAACACTCTGGTTTACACAGCATTAAATAGTGGGAAAGTGGAAAAACATTTCTATTTTCAAAAGGGCTGCAACATAGATTTCACCTCCGTATAATATCATAACCTGAAGTTCGTTGCCTTGAGCAGAAACAGACAAAGCCAACTGGTGGAAAACAAGAGTTCAGGCACCACTGTCCTTCTTGATTTGTGGAGCCTAAACAATTTACAACAGAAGTGCAAGCACAGAAAACTTACTTTCTTTGATTACCTTTTGCAGTCTGTTAGAAGTAAGCACACAGATTAGCTGAGGATCAAATACCACATTTAATCCCCCAAGTTAGCTCAAGGGCTTTGAGTTAGACAACTGCCTTCTCCAGCACTCCCTTTTCATTTAAAAAGACTCCTCTAAAAAAGCACTCATTTATATTTTGCTTCTCCCTACATCTCCCAAAACAAATGCAAAAAAAGCATGATATTGCTTTTTTAACATTTTATTTTTAAAAGTAAGAAGTCTTCACATTTTATGAAAACTTCAATTATATTTGAGCTTATAGACGTCCCAAGATAAAACATTTATTACAGTAATGGCAGCTTGTTTTTCCTGGTCTTTAACAGTCTCCCAAAACAGCTAATTCCCACCCTGGAACTGTTTCCTGACCTCTAGAAAGGGTCATCTATGTATAACTCCAGACAAAATATGGCCATAGCATTCCAAAGCTCTGTGGTAAGATCACCAAAAAGAATTCAGCAGGTTCAGTTCACATCTTAACTGAGCTTTGTTGTTCATGATAAAACAGACAAGCAGAAGAAAGTGTTAAGTCCTGAGTAGAGCCTTACCTGACTGCTTTAAGTAGCACACATGGATCCCTCAGCAATGAGGACACACTCCCAAAACACTCCAGCCACCAGTGCTATTGCTGCCTGATCAATAACAGCAATGAGTAAACCTAAGAGCAGGTTACACTGTGTAAATAAAGAATCCTGGGAGCCCAGAGAAGATACTGCACCAATCTCCACTTAACACCTCCCATCCACAGCACAGCAAGCCCAGGTCTTGGAGTTTAGCATGTAAAAACCAAGCAGCTTATTATTTGAAACTATGCCAAGTAACCAAGCTGAATAGGAAACCCTGTTTGAAATTTCAGTTTGTAAAAATTGTGGCTTTTGACAATTGAAGTGTATTTCATTTACAGCTAACAGTTCAATTAACAAGAAGCAAAAACATTCATTCACTTCACAATGAAATTTTCTTCTACTCAAGTATCCATGTCTTAATCAGCATGAATTCATTTGTATTCCTATTTAAAATGCCTTTCTTAATAACACTTGCTGACATCACCCAATAGTTACACGTTTTATATATAAATATCTCATAAGCATACAAAAAAATCTGAAGAGTCCAACTAGTTTTGCTGATTAACATCCACCCAGCAAAGCACGTGTCTAGTCACCACAGTTTCTTTGTTGGCTGTCCCTGTCTGGCTGTAGGGGAAAAAAGGAAACAACATGAGAAAGGTCCATATTTTCTGCTACACTGAATTAAACATACTCCCAGAAATCAAGAAATACATCTCTTGCATTATTCACATTTAACGATTCCAAGTTTAGACTAGAAGTGACTTCTAGAGGTCATTTGGTCCCAACACCTACTCAAAACCATGGTGAAGGTCATCTTTATGGCAGACACCATGTTACACTGTCTGGCTCAAATCCTGATCAACACTGATTTAAATCCTCAAATGCCCTCAACTGCTTTGGTTTTTTGATAGGAAGGTTACCAAGAGCTGAAGAAATAAGCACTGCTTATTCTCAGGACACAGACAGTGATGGATGGGAGACAAGACAAAAGCAGCTGAAGAAAGCCCTTACAATGGCCACGGGAACAGAGGTGTATCAAACAACACCTCCTGCAGTCCTGACAAAGCTGGAAGGACAGGAAAATAAAAGGACACCAGAACAGAGAGAAAGTTTTCACTTTATTCATCTGTTAACCAGAAAATCCATCAAGAACAACCTTAGCAAGGAAGCCAGGATCTTCTCTCCCATTAGTGAAGCTAGAGCTGGACTTCCAATACTGCCCCTAATCAAAGATTCCCTCACCCTTCGAATTAAGCTCAGATTTACTCTCAACTCTGAGCACAACAAGCAGCATTTACCCCAACTCAAACTATTTCAACAAACTGTAAAAAACAATGACAAGCTGCCATTTCCAAGAAGAGTCCTGTGTTTGGCTCACTTCACAGAACCCAACCTCAGCAATTTCAAGTAGATTGAATTCAGTAGCAGCTTTAAGCAGGTTCTTTTTGTTTTCTTCAAATGGAGAGCTTAGCTCAGGGCTGCTGTGTTTGCCACTCCACCAACCAGTCCACTTGTTCAATACCTTCTGCCCTTCAAGCAAAGGGCACAGCAAAATGAACTGCACACATTTTCACAAGATTATAGGGACAGATGACTGAGGGACCAAGATATTGTAACATCAAGCCCTTCATCACATACGAGCAGAAGTTCTCATTTCTAGCCTGACAGAGGATATATTGTTATTTGCATGACAAAAGGGCTTTAAATCTTAAAAGAAATAGTCAGCACTATATGAAAAATTGAAGAGACATTCTGTGCCAAAGCTGGATTATGAATCACCAGCTAACATTCCTGCCACCAGCAGCAGGAAACCATCTTTGCAGTGATACTCAAGCCCTACCTGAATAACCACTGCAGTACTTAACACACTTGCAGCCCCTTCTATGTTCAATATCCAAAAAGCAACTGATTTGTCAACTATTTCACTGATTTGGCTCTTCTCTATTCTTTCAATAAATTGCCATTCTAATTACTTGTCTGGGTTTGCTGATGCTGTCGTGCCTCTTTGCATTTCATTCACCTTTTAAACATTAAATTATTTAGCAGCAGCAAGTCACAGCAAATGCCAGGAAACTCCTTTATCTGGTCTGCAAAACCTCCAACTGCTCAAATTTCTGTATTTTTAATTACAATGGTATACAAATGCATCCATAGAACTGAGATGCTACCAAGATACTCAAGTCTCAAAACTGCAAATATGACAGATACATTTGCTATTCCAGACTGACAACTGATTTGAGTAAAATTTATCTACATGACAGACCCTTTCCAGGTTAACCTTCAGGGAACATATTGCTGCATTACCACAATCCTGACTCATCACTTGCCCAGAATCCTCTACTGATCAGTCACTGATCTACATTCACACAAGCTGGAAGGAAAAAACCCAACCATGCATCAGAGTTAGAGACCAGCAGGTCCCTACATTTATATAGCACTACTCAAATGTCTCCATAAAAAGCCAAATATAGACACTTAGCTGACAAACATTACTGACCTCAGACTTGAGAATAAGGAATTGTGCATCAATAAAGAAAAAACACTTTTCTAATGTAATTCCCAGACGTCTATAATATAAAGGCACTAAGGCAAAAGCTGAAATTAATATTTTTTAATAAGTTTCCAGCCTTTACTATGCATTTGAGATGTCTTCCCACTCTTCCTCACTATAAAAATGTAAATCCTTTGTGTGTGGTTATTTGAATATCAACACTCTTCTGTGTAACAGCAATGTGAGAAAAAAATCTCGAGGAACGTGCTGAAAAGTTCCTTGTGATCAGTTATTTTCTGCGTGCCTTGCAAACCCATCCTGATAAATGTCTGTCCTGTAATTCCCTTGAGAAATACTCTGTTGAAATGACTTTGGGACAGAATGTATGTTTTCACAAGTGGCAATAAAATTATATAAATAACTTGCCTAAAAAAATCCAGACATGTAAAGTGTATTTCTATAGAGAAAATGGAAGTAAGCCATCTGTAACAGAGTTCACATTTTTTCATACTTGCAATGAACTTTAAGTTTTTTAAGGTTAAAACAACATTAACAGAAAAGATTTCTCAAGTAAGAAAAGTATCTTTGATATTTGGACAACTTTCACATCACTGCACATTCAAAACAATTCACATAAAGTCTCACAGTCTAAGTTTAATATGCAGTTAATAATTCTATAGCTTTTTGTATCCAAATGTAAACAGAAGAGCAATTAAATCTTGTATCAAGACAAAGACAACGTGGGTTAGTTTAATACAAATAACTGCAAAGTTTTTGTACTTTCCAAAAATTTCCTGGGCTAGAACTAAAAAAAGCTTATTTCCTTATAAAAAAAGCTGCAGTACAGGCACAGGCTAGAGGGGATAACTGTGATCACTGTGACCCATTTAACACCAAGCACTACCCTCTGCTAAAAAACAGAAATACAGAGGAATTCAAACCTACATCATGGTAACTGAGTCTTGTTTTAAAGACCGACAGCAAGAAGCATCACGGCAGCAGCTGTCCCACATTGCACTTAATGCACACAGTAAATTTGTACAACTTCTTACTGCAGCAGTCACGTAGACTTTGTTATGATTTCACAGGTTAGACCCTATAAGCTAAGAGCCTGTATCAATAAACTCTGATTAAGTTGTTATTTGATAAATGTATTATTTCGAGAAGTTAAACAAAGTTGCACCTGCATTTATTTTTAGGGGTGAAAATATGCCTTAAACTCATGTTCAAACTGATCCTTTTTCCAGTGTGCTAGCAACCCTTTCTGAATTCCAAAGCAGCTGTAGCAGTGCCAGCTGCAGAAGACATGTGTTATACCTTGCCTGTTAAGATTCCTCTGTACTCTTATTTATACCTAAGGCTTAGCTGCTCAAGCTTCACTAAACGCTAATGTTCCCAAGCTGGATTATCCAGTCACCTCCAACACCTCTTCATGTCAATGCTCCCAAGGAGGCTTTCCCAGCCTACACCCGTCCTGAACTATACCAGTTTTAATGTGACCAAATATCAAGTCTGGTTTGCTTGAGTACATTCTTTAAAAACAAAAAGCTGAACCAGGTTAGTCAACCACAACTACTGAAAAAGCACTTGTCACATTAGCTCTCCACAAATAACTGAGAAGTTTTAAATTGATGGCATTTCGTTCAGAGCCATCAAATTTCAGCAAGCAGTATGAATCATGCACTATTTGTTACTTGAAATTGACATTTAAAAAGCAGGGATCAAACTAATATGATTCAGAAGCTTTTCTCGCATTTTCTTTTTCCTATACTCGGAGCTTTAAGAAAAAATATTTGTGCTTCTACATGTCAAGTAAATGTTTGGTGTTAGTGAACAATTTACAGAATCCTGGTGATGTCACACAATGATTTATACACTGCTGTCCACTGATACAGAATGGGAAACTGGCAAAATACTGGTTGCATAAGTTGGAAGAGGCCTGAAAATGCTATTTCTCTAATGCTCAAGCTTTGCATATTTTGATACAACCTAGATTTACGGATAGCTTACAAAGCAGTAACTTGCTGCTGCTAAGAGGGGAAGGTCTTGCTCTCTCCTCCTTTCTCAGCTGGTTACAGAAATCCCCACAGCTTATTGAACATTTCATAGAGCTACTTAACTCCCTCTTTGCTTTGGGAGAATCCCAGGAAAGCGAGGAGGCTGGGTATCTTCAACTAGACATAGCTGAAAGGAAGGGCTCAAAGAAATACCAGAGCTTATTAAAAAAGAATGTGTATGGAAACTCCCACTGCCATGCGTGGTGAAGTCACATTAAGCTTTAAGAGCCACCTCCAATCACCCAAGATAACTTTTTGGATTCATTCTGCCAGCAGTGGGCTGTAGTTTTCACAAGATATCAAGAGAAGCATCCAGAAAGGTCCTCTGCCTGCATGAAGACAAGCCAGGTGCTGGAAGGTGCAGACAACAGCTGTCCACTGCCCAAGGCTACAGTTTCACTGCAGCCTAAGCCTGTTGAGCAACCAACTACTGCTACAGCATCATCTTTCAGCCTGGCACCTGTTCCCTGGACAAATCACATGGTGTTTCAGCATGCTGAAGAAACAGAAGAGCGTTTAGTTCATTTATCAAGTTAGTTTATGCCAAACGAAAGGGTGAAATGGCTCAGCAAAGGATCCAACAAGCAGCTGGCAGAAGAAAAAGGGATGTAAGTAACACAGCCAGCAGTTAGTGATGTACATTGCTATAACTCCATAGGCTGCAATTCAACTCTGCCTAAAATTCTACTGCTGCCAGAAATGAAGAACATTTGAAGCTATTCCAGTAACAGAGGGCCCCAAAATAGTCTTAAGTGGGACAAAACATGATTACCAGAAAAAAATTAGGATTATATCATAAACTGATATGACTTTTTTTCCCCCCTTTCCAATCTAAAGGAAAACATTTATTCTCCTGATGAAAGATGAGATTCTTCCCCGTAAGTCTGGAAAAAGAACTTCAATTCTACAATTCTGAATCATTTCTTCTTATTATTTATTACACTGGCTTGTCTTATCTTACATGAATTGCAGCAATTTCTTATCTTAAACTCAGCAAAGAGTAGTTGGAGTCTATTCTGTCATGTTTCCCACATATTGAAACAGTGAGGATTTAGGCAAATACTGGTTATCCCAATGTCATTTCAGCAGCAGCATGAGTCACATGCAATAGCAGCTAAAACATACTGCAGTAAATGCACCCCAAGCCAGCACTCTGCTCCAAAAGATTTTAGTAGGTTACCTATGATAGTTACTGACTAGATGTCAGGGCTGGAAAAAAATGCATTCCAATATGCCTATATTTCAGGTCTTTTGGAGACTCTGAAGATTTGCTCATCTGCTCTAGAAATCCCATAGAATTTGTGATTCTTGAGATATTTCAACAAGATGCTTGCATATTTGAAGAGATGGTAGCTTTAAATGGAACATCCTTCTTCAGGAAATCTTACTTGTTCTTCCTTTAGGTATCAGAAGATATCTTTGTCAATGTCCTGGATAAGTGAAAATGCAAACAAGGCAGACTAAAAGTAAGCAGGGGAAAACTGGGACATAAGAGCAGCACCGTACCCAGGGAAAATCTTTAGAAATGCAAGTAAGAAAGCAACACCGTTAAAGCTAAACTGCACTCCAAGCTTTCTTCTCTTACCTCTATGTGCCATTATCCTGCACTGGGAACACCCCTCTCGCTCCCCAGTTTTCCTGGCAGAAATGCAATGTTAGCAAACTCCAGATTTCAAAGTGTGAAAGAAGATTCACAGTTTACTGTTTCTAGTACTTCGCTCAGTGTTGATCTGTTTTCTCTCCTGTTTAGTCTCATACTATTACCAGAACTTGTTTTGCCACAGCTCTCTCCCCATTGCTTTTCTAGCCGTGGAGACTGACACTTTCCATGTATTGTCAGGCACAGCATACCCCCAATACTGGTACGGGACACTAACTCCATTACATCAGGAATTCAGCCTTTGATGAACACAGAATTATGGCCCAGGCATAAGCCTGAGATTACTTAGCCTATTCTTATACAAATGATAAAGTCCATTCTCCCAAAATATCTTTCATTTCCATTTCTAAATGTTTTGTCAATTACTAGATTTCAGCAAACAATACCCCGAAGATAAGAAACAACACACCACCTTATGTCCAAGGCTTCAAAACAGCAGCCAAGGGAATTCCAAGAGGAACAAATGGTTTATTTCTTATGTAACAAACACAAAAATTCACAAAACCCCCACTGATTCATGCCATACCACTTACCTGAAATAAAAGGAAGTACAGAACAGACACAGCTAAGTCAGATCTGCCTTAACCACCACTTGGTTAAGACTGTCTGAGAACCCCTGCAAATAAAGCCTAGCAAGTTCTATAGATGACATTTTGAAGGGCAGTTGAAGAGAGTTTGTTGAATTTCTTTCGGCTGCAAAAAATCCCTCAGACACCACTGTATAATTAAAGCTATGAATTTATCATCTTTTCATATTTGAACACAATAATAAAACAAAAGTAGACTTTTCCCCTGGTAATTCACTAAATTGCCAAGAAATCCTCTGTGTTTTGCACTTGTTAGTGGAAGAAAAAAAATGGAAAAAGGATCCAGAAATAAATCCTGTCAGTCTTAAGCCTCTTGAAGTCAACTAATAACCAACACTTTGACTACCCTCATTCTCTTACGCACTTCACACATTTTTACTGTCAGCAACAAAGCTTTATGCCACTCAATCTTGTGACTAAAACACCCTTTGCCATTTTCATGCTATCACAGTATCCTGAACTGCAGGCTAAGGGTGTCCACTGCTCACCTCATTACTTATCCCAGCCATGATGCACAAAAGGCACGTTCCAATGTCTTAGCTCTACATTCCCTTTTACATGAAGAAACAGTATAAACAATCCAAGTCATAAGAATTGCAGAAACAGTGAAATATAAGGTTTATTTAGCAATCACTGTATGCCAGGTAAGATGTATGGTCCAAAAGACTGAAATCAGTCAGCCAAAGTCAGCTCTTGCCACAGTCTCCTGCAAAACAGTGCAGGATTATTTGTTTCTAGGATTAAAATCATTAATAAGCCTTCTTCGAAGACAACACAGCACAGCTTCCTTTTAACATATTTACTATTAAAACACTCTAGCCAATAATGTGCCTAATGTTTCTGAAAGACAGGTTTTTTTCCAAGTACATCAGAACTTGTAAAAGTAAGGTTAAGGAACAAGGAAGATTTCCTAATAAATTCAGAACTTGGAAGAAATGCAGGTATTCCACAGTAAGTGGTTTTGTTTCCCTGTAACACAGAATGAAATTTTCTCCCAAATAAACACAGTCACTCAAAAGTAGCCGTAGCTGCAATTCATCAAAAGCTGTCCTTGTCAAACTGATATCAAGTAGACCTTCAGAAATCAAATGTCAGTCTCAGCTTTGCCCCTAACAGCTATAAACAACGCAAGTTATTCCTTTAATAGGAATTAACCGTCTGTGGGATTAACATACATACAAAAAGCTTTAATATATATATCCCGACAATCCCATTATGCAAGAGATTAAAACAGACTAGTCTGGTAATAAAATGCTTATCACCTGACTTGTCCCACTGGCAGTAACACTGGCAGTGCATGGACGAACTCAGATCTGACTGTTTTGCCCTCAGAATTCAAGGTCCAGTATCAGACTACAGGTTTGCACCACAGAATCACAGAATATGCTGATTTGATAGGGACCCACCAGGACCATCAAGTCCAACTCCCAGTAAAAACCAACAGCTGCCATCAGAGCCAACAGCTGTGCTGCTGATGCCACCTGACAGGAAGAAGCCACTCCTGAAGTCAGACACCACCACTGCAGATCCTGCCAATGGAACCTGACCTGCATCAATAAAGCTTTAACTATCACTTGACTGCGTATTTCAAATATATATTACTAATAAAAGCTTTAGCTACCACTTGACTGTGTATTTCAAATAGCCATCAACTAGCCTCAGCTGCTTTCATAAACCAATCCCCTGAAAAAAATAGTGGTTTCTGAAAACAAACTACTCCTAGTAATTCATACCTCACAAACGCTTAGTGTTGAAGTGTTTTTATCGATTACTCTTCTTGTCTTAAAAATAGCAGAAGTTTAACAGCTCCCATGAACATAAGAAACATTCCCCCTCTCTTTCTAAGGGAAATCATGGAAGTAAAAAATAAAAAAGCTTGAAGGAATGCAGAAAGCAACCTTGTTTTGGGACTCCCAAGCCAATCAGATTATAGACTGAAACAGCATTTTGTTAAAGGTATATGAACAACTGGAAAAAAAGAAAAAAGACAACCTTTCTGTATTCACCTACTGTTCTCAAAATTGTAAAAGCATGTTCCCTTGAGCTACTCCTCTCTCCCACAGATCACTGTCAAGAGTGTCTCCATTATTCTAAGTGCAGCCTCTTCACCCATGCTCTAACAATTTCTCACAGCACATTCCACAACACTTAAGAAAATGAGCACAGCCCTGTGTGCACTGCAGCAATGGTGAGCAGGAATACTTAAATTTTTCAACCACAGCCTGGAGAGGGCAGGAAGTACAGCAACAATTCAGAAACTTGTATGAGCCTGAGCTTGAGAAAAATCTCATTCAAGAATTGGTCCTAAAACAATTCCTATTTAATCAAGGAGAAGCAACTAACATGGAAGTTTGAGCCGGCTTTGGCAGGTGAGGAGCTACACCTTGCTAACTGGGAACACCTGGATACTGAGTGACTCCTTATTTAAATACATTGTGAAAAGACACACTAACAAAGATTACAAAGTTAACCCTGACACATTCGTGTACAATTTTCTGCACTCCTGTGCTCTGACACTTAGAGTAACATTGTGATGTGATACAAGCAAAACCACAGCTCACAGTCAGTGCGTGCATTCAGCAGTCCAGCAGCACCAGGGAAATCAGCTCCTCTCCTCAGTGTCGGGGCAGTCCTGGCCATCAGACACAGGAAGCCTGGGCTTGGCCAGGGAAGACACCCTGCAAGAGCAGAAGGTGGAAGACAGTAAGAATCTCTCTCCTCGTGGTCGCTTTATTACAAAGTACCAGAAATTGTTATAGTCACCTTCTAACAGTCAGGTACACACAGGAGCTGGACCCAACCCTCAGGTACTAAAGAAGCACTAAAAAACACGGTTCTGTTCTCCCTTTTCTGAGCTATAAAAGGTGCACCAGTCACCTTGCCCTCTATGTGCCACACTATGGGCAGCCAAAGGAAGAAACACTCCATTTATAACCAAGACAGTGTGGTCAGATCACACAATCTCCCATTTTTCTGTTCTGAAAACTGCTGGGATCCTATACAAAAGCTAACCTAGGATTTTAAAGACTAATCCAAATACTCTGCTTTAGACACCATTTCTAAGCCCGACTTCTCAACTTCTATTTCAAGACATGCCAGATTTCTAAGGACAGGACAGGAAAAAAAAATTTATCACTTTCCCTCAATTTCCTGAACTCTGAAGTTACAGTATTTGCCACCAAGTGATATAATTCTAGAAATACTGAGTATCTCTTCTAACAGGCATATGATACCTGCCTGTAGGTATCATATGCCTAGGTGTGAGAAAAACCCAGAGGAGATAAAACAGCCAACATCTCACTCTCTTCAAACAGGTTGTGCTACACATATGGCCAGGATTAAAAACAAATAAAAAAATATATAAAAAATAAATTCTTCGTTTTCATCAGCTGTTCATGTTTATATTCTTAAGAAGTTAAGAATGATCACTTCAGCATAACATACATGTGCTATAAAAGTGGTCTCTCAAGTGGGTCACACACAACGCAGTTCATTGTGGGGTGGAAAAACCATTTTCTGTAGTTTTAAGAAAAAACGTTTTAAAACACTATTCCATTTTTCTCTTATCCTTTCTCAATTTCTATGTCTGAGTATGTTTTATAATAGATATATCGGTACAGTAGTACCTGTATATAACTGATAAATCAATAAATTTACGTATGAGAGGTGCATGATAAAAAGTGGTCTTCCTTGATAGGAATGGGCAGCCAAAAAAGTTGGAGACCACTCCCCTAAGAGCAGAAGCTCTTTTATTTATATTTGCCCTGCCCTTCCTCCTTTTCACTCTAGCTATGGTTTTCCAGAGTGTTGGAATGAATGGCGCCTCACAAGGCACGTGGCCCCGGTGTTTTCAACCCCACGGTCGGGGCTTTTTTTTGCCACCTGGAAATAAGAGACTTTAGTTCCCGAGGAACAGGCAACTGAATGTGGAAACGTGGACAGAGGTATGAGAAAACCACGCTATGGTAAATCACCTGCTTGACAAGGGAACGTTAAGTGGACGTAAAGAAAGGACAAATAAATAGAACTAACAAGCCATGAAATATCATCGCTTTGGGGGAACCGTGGAAAGATATATAACGGAGAACACCGAAAGCCAAGCACTTAGACCCTCACCCGGTTCTTCCCCCTCACCCCCCGTGAGCTCCGGCGGCTCCCCCAGCCCCCCTCACGGGTGGGCCACAGCACCCACAGCCGCCCGCCGACTCCTTGCCCGCCGCGGCCGAGGAGGGGCGGAGGGCCCGCGGCCGTCCCTACTGACCTGCCGGCGGCGGCTCCCGCGCAAGGCCG
>VWZT01000862.1:405086-421502 GCA_013397055.1 Pachycephala philippinensis
GCGGCGCTGGGCCCCCGGGTGTTTGCCGGCAGCCCCGGGCGCTGCCCGAGCCCGAACCGCGGCTGGGAGCGTGCGGCGCGATCCCGCGCCCTGCTGGGGAGCGCCTGCCGCCGCCGCGCTGACACCTTCGAGGAATTTCCCGGGATAAAGCCGCTGTAGGTGCCAGGTGGATGCTGTTCCTGCCGGGGCTCTGTCCCTGCTCTGTTATTATTACGAATTACTGACTTGAAAGGCTTTACGTGTTAGGGTGTACGTGTGTAGCTGCATTCCGTCCTCCTCTCGGTCCTTCCTTTTCTCTCAAAGGTTATTTTGGACTTGTAGGTGGGGTGGTCTGTTTGCCAGTTTTTATTGTGGGTGAAGTTGCGGCTGGGCTGGGATTTGCGCTGGGACAGCAGTGAAACGATGTGAATACTTTGCGGTGGTCGGTTACTTGTGGAGCAGCTGATACCTGATGCGCAATGGCCAGGCTGCTCCGAGGTGAGCACAGGGGGAAGGGGGAGCATTGTCCGGTGCATCTCTGACCTCGAATTTAGTAGGGTTTCCTTCCCAGAGAACATAATTTCTGTTTACTTTAGGTCTTTGCCATTTAGTTTTGTAGAGCTTGGCTTTCATTCTTCTTTAATTGTTTCGTAAGTGCCTCCAAAGTTTTTCCCCTTACTCGCTATGGCTTAAAGGCTGTCTAATGTCTGCTAAAACACTTTATTCTCGGATATTTATAGAAAAAATAATATATGGAGATATATGGGCAGGAAGGAAAGAACACGCAGTTGTTTTAGGAACCAAGACTTTATGGAATTCCAATAATTATGTTCTATAGTTAGAAAGTTTACTTTAACTTGTTTAAAATTGCTAGCTGAACAACTACCTTTGTGACAAACTAGATTTATTTCCTACTGTGTGACTTTTGTTTGACTTACAACCTCATCTGGACAGTCTGAATTAAGGGGTGTAGCAAGAGCAGCAAATACTTGTGGAGACTTTATTTGGTCGTTTGGACTAGTTAGAGCTCTTAATCTAGTTTCATACTGGCTTAAAAGGTTGTGTCTGTAAAGTAGCTAAGATGTTTTATCCAGATGAAGCATCTTCCTGTCAGAGTTACTGCTCCGTGTGTTTTCAGGAAAACCTCATTTTGTTCTCTAAAATGCAGAACTATGCAAAAAGGAATTACCAATTTTTCCATGAGTAACTTTCCACGATTAATCTTATGCATTCATTTCTTGATGGCTTTACCTTATTGCTAGGATATCCCATGTAGATAACTTAATTCACAGGCTTCCTAAATTACCTTTTTGGTCAGGTCTGTTTGGCTCAACGACACCTTCCTCACCTGAAGAGCAGTGGCAGGTGGGGTGTGATTGCTGAGCCTGGGCAGGAGGCAGCAGCTGCAGAGCAAGGAGCCAGCAGCCTTGGCTGCCTGGCCTGGCTGCAGGTAGGCACTTCCACCCAGCTGCAGTTCATCACGGATGCAATGTTTGCATTTCCTTCTACTTTAGAACATACATGTAAAGAAATGTACAGTAAGTTTGAAGGAACAGCATTTCCTATGTATCTGCAAGCTTTATGGTTGTTTTAGTGAAAAAGAGAGCAAAGAGGCAAAATACCATTTCAACTTCCTGGGTAATTTGCGTTTCTGACTTTTCAGCTCTTTAGGGAATCAATTTCCGGGCATGTTTACCAAAATATGTATTCTTTTCTGTTTACTTTTCTAGTAAAGGAATTGGTTGGAAATAGTAATTTAAAGAAAAATAAAAGGGGGATGCTATTTGGCTAAATGACTCTTAAGTGTTGATTTTTTTTTCCCCCCCCTAAACAGGATAGTAAAATATTAGGATAACTATTGTAAGCTATTGATTAGGGTCCACAGACATTGACAATTACTGTTAACCTTCTGTATCATGCTAGAAGAAATGTGTGTGAAAAGCTTACTCTTAGTTAACAAGTTGTAACATGTTTTCTCTACCTTGTTTGTGAATTTACACTCCTGTGTGTCTCCTTTTCCCTTTTCCTGTTTAGTCTTTGCTCTTAGGCTCCCTTTTCCCTCCTGCTGCCCCTCATCCCAATTTAGAATCACACTCTCCCATCCCTGCTAGTTACCCATGTTTTCTTTGCCCTTTTCTCTGAAGGGATCTGCAGCTTTTCTCCTTGTCACTGCTTCTCTTGTTCTGATTGCTTTCTGATGAGATTGGATTTCAGGCGCTGTTAATAGTCCTTTCTCTTTCTTTTTTTTGTATGTAAGGCTGTTGGACCCTCTTTTGCCCAGCTCCTGAAAAGAGAGCCCCAAGGTCCACCCTGGGATTGCTAGGTACTGCTCCGAGGTGAGGTCTGTCTCCTGCCAGCTTCCACACTGTTCCCACTTCCTGCGCTGCTGCAGCTCCCGAGGAATCCTGCCGAGCTGCTCCCTCCCGTGCAGTCGGTGTGTCAGAGCTGACATTCGGGTACGGGCAGGGCATTGAAATGCAAATGCCTCGGCTATGACGAGGAGATAGTGCTGCGCTGGTGAAAAGCACTGAGAAGGTTGTGGAATACCTGTGATTTGAAGGGAGATTGGAAAGAAAACACCTGACAGGGAAACTGAAAATGTAACTTTCTTGTCTTTCTGCTATTAACACCTCCAGGTGTTTTTAACCTACTTTGAGTACAAAAATAATAATCTGTAGAACATGTTTTGGTTTAGTAGTTGAAGCAAAGTTCAGAGAGAGAATGTCAAGTTATTTGCAGCCATATGTAGCATTTACTGGCTGTTAGTGGCAGCCAAAAATCGCCAGTGAGGGAAGTTCCACTCTCTATGTGTGTAAAATAACATAGATTTTGGAAAAGGAGATGTGTAGACCCAGACCCATGGGAAAAGGCTTTGGATTCTCGATGCTGCTGCCTGGAGGGATGGATGGAGTGTGGTGCCACGTTCTGTGAGGGTATTACTTGTGACAGGCTGGTGCAGGGACCTTGTCTGCAGAGCCTTTCTTGGCATTCCCAGTCTCCCCACCTTCCTGTGCTCCCACACAGGACTGCTGTGGAAGGACTGAGAGTTGCCCTGGGATTTACATTGGCCTAAGGCTGAAATACTTCCATTGTTTCATGTGGATCAGCACAATAATGCAGAATTTCCATTACCGTACAGTTTTAAATCTAGAGTGGAAAAATACAGGCTGCAAACTGGAATAAGTGTTGCTAGTTGACTTTCACTGTGTATGCTGAGGAGAATGTGACAGCTTTAGAATTTCTGTGACATCAGTGACAAGGATAAATGCCTTGTTTTTACTTGGTAACAATTCTAACTAGTTGTCCAATATTTGAGCTGCAATTTCCATAAGTTGTGGTTTAATGCTGTGGGCTCTGTGTTTTCCAAATCATAAGCAGAAATTATCAACTACATAAGAAATTTTCAGTCTTCCTTGTTCCTGAGATAGATAAGTAGCTGAGTGACTCAAGCAATTTCTTTCCCCATATCTCTTTAAGTGGACTGAGTTGATTTGAAATTGCCTGATAGTGCAAAATGTGGGTAGTGGAAAACTACACAGTGGGTGTAACTCTAAGGCCACCTTCTTTAAACTGAATTTCTTTTGGGATCCATCAGCTATTACAAAAGTTACCATGTTAACTCACCAAGTTACAAAATGGTTTTACCACAAATGTTTTGGGGTTTGTCTGTTCAGATGACAACAAGAACAACAGAATTTCAGAACCCCTGGGAGCCTCATTCATCATTTATCTCCTCCTAGTAATCACATACTGCTGTGCAGGATGAGGACAAAATCAGTTTTAAACCACACCACTTGGAGAAGTGTTTTGTAATCAATCTGTAATGGATTTCCTTTTTTAAGTCTTTGATTCTGGGGAAATGGGGGGAAAAGTATTTTATCCATATAAAGTGCAAAAAAATATAAATAATATCTGGGAATGGCATTTTAAAATCTTTCCACTTGTAGACTTTATCCCACATTTTCCTTAAGAGTAATATTTCAGTTTAAAAAGCCTTATATGTGCTTAAACGTAAATGCTGAAAAATGCTCAACTGTCTTAATGCAGTCACTGTTGACTGCAGGAGACATTTTTAGCAAAGTTTCTGAAATCACAGTAAACAAATGGATAAAAATCATGCCAGGCTAAACATTGTAGGCTTCTAGCAATACTTGTTTTAGTAACATCTTGTCTGAGATGCCAGTTCAGTGTGGTGCTAAGAAGTAAGATCACTGACTTGATAAAGTTGGTGCTATTTCAGAAAATACTGCTACTAGCACAGGATTTGCCAAACGCAACGTTATTGGTGTTCAGGCAGATTTGGGTTATTGTATTGTTGGATTGAGATTCTGTAGGAAGCTGTTTAGTGTTCACAGTTTGACCTTCCATGTTTTTGTAAAACTGATCTCAATCCTAAAATGTTCCCTCTTGGATGCATGCCTGTATTTATACAGGCCTCTCTACAAAGCTCACCAGAGGAGGAAGACAGTCTATAATACAGGAGATGTAAATTCTGCATGTATGTATTTATATCCAGTCTTCCAGCTCCGAGGGTCTTACTGTCAGAAAAGCCTTCAAACACATTTAAAAGACATTTAAATCTTACACTATAAACATGAACAAATATAGACATCCTTCCACACTGACTTCATGTATATTCCCTCATAGTCTAAGTCTCTGTACATATCACAGATGCTCTTATTGTTGTCTCAGCTGCCAAATTTCCTCTCAGTGAGTATCATTGTTCTGCTTTTATATTTGTTGGTGTCCTTTCTGGGGGCTTTTGTGATGCAGAAAGAAGAAGGAAGAACAGTTTTAAAAATATGTAATCTTCCCCCAAATTGGCCAGGAAATTCAGAAGCATGTGTGTCTGAAAGTAATAGAGACACTTAAAATTTCAGGGGCTCTGGAGCTGAAGCTGTCCTTGGGTAACTGTTAAGTCTTTTAGCACCTTTTTTTTTTTTCCCCCTCAGTTCTGCCTTTCTCTCTGCCTTGTTTTACTCCAAATAGTCTTCTGCAGAGTGCCCTCTTAGCCTGTTTGGAATCTTGTTAAAATCACTGATTCCTTCTGTAAAGGCTCAGAATTACATCAATATTGCTTTAATGAACTTTGAAGTTTAATGCAAATATATACAAGCTCAGAGAGAATAAATATTAGTCCAGGAGTTTTCCACGGGGGAGTAAGTCATGTTGTGTAATTGTTTTTCCATTTGCTTTAAACCTTGCTAATTGTCCTTCTGGGCCTTCCTCATCTAGATTGGGTAGTTTTCCCTAAAAACAGGTTGCACAATATTCCCCAGTCTCAGACTTTTAAGTCTGTAACTACATGGTTAAGGAGTGTGACTCCTGCCATTTGGAATGATCTTTGGAGGAGATAGTTTATGTAATGACTTTTGTTCTGTAAACTGTAGACATTCCCAGTTTTTAGAAGCAGGCAGACAGCTCCTAGTAAAGATGTAGAGAGTGAGGGGCACATGAAAGCTGCCAATGTGATCAGTTACACATGCTGTGGTTGTGCAACAGCTTGTGGTATGTTGTAGTCAGTGGAAGAATTCGCTGAACTTGGTGTTAATCATACATCCAACTCATAAATGCTGACTATTTTAGAACTTTATATATGTAAAACTGTATTTTCATACAGTGATTTTTATTTTTTTTTTAATTTGGAATATCATTATTAGCAAGGAAGTCTCAAACCTGCTCTGCTGCTAATGAAGCTGTCAATAACATACCTTTCAATTGTAAAACAAAAATTTGAAAGTGTTATTGCAGGCCTTGAAGTGAGACAGATTCAGATTTTAAAGGGCAGTATTTGTGGCTAGAGAAGATTGCTTGGGAAGTGCAGAAAACGAAGGCGTGTTAGGGCAAAGCTCGCTGAGGCTCCTGTGCCTCTGAATTTTGCCTGGTAAGTGTTTCTTGTGCAGCAAAGGCAGCATCCCTGTGAGAGAAAATGTCAGTACAAGCAGAGCTCGGAGCTTCCCCTGTATTTCATTTCCCCTGTGAGCTGTGGCGTTCCGGCTGCCGTGTCCTAACTGGCATCTTGCTGCATGAACCTGTTGGCAGGCAGGGTGCTGGCTCATGGGTCCTTACCAGTTAACCCACTTATCTTGTCAGAGCAGCAGCAAATCTCTTCCAAAGGTGGTTCTTTTAGTCAAGTTGTTCAGTAACTGGTGCATCAGGAGGAGTGTTGCACTCTGGCACATAAAGTACCTGTTTTTAGCAACTGATAGAGACACACTGTTAGTAACAGTTGCCATGAAAAACCTCCTGTGACAGCACTAAGGTGAGATTGCGGAGTGGTTTAGATGGAGATTCCTCAACCTCACTGGAGCTTTAGTCATGGTGAGTTCTCCCATGTTCTGCATAATTCTCTGTTGTTCTGCTTGTTGGAGTGTGGGAAGTGTTTGATTGTTTGTTGCTTTCAAAGAGAGAAGCTGAATCAGGTTCCATTCTGCTGGGTATTGCCATCAGCATCACAAGGGCATTCAGTAACTTCATTCTTTACATACACCATTGCAAATCATACTGGATTGCATAATGTTGTAAACAGCAAGAAGTGGTGCATAAAAAAAGGTGCCCAGTTCTCACCCCTCATTTTTCTTTTTTCCACAAGGCTGTAATTTTTCTCTGGTACATAAAAGTGATAACATTGCAGGCTTTTTTCTACTCTGTCCGTTGCAGATTGACTTCATTGCTTATGGTTGTACATTATCTTTGGTTATCAGTGTAAATCAACAGTGCTGTTCCTGAACAATGGAGATAGCGACAGACAGACCTTCTGAAGCCAAATTTGCAGAGTGAGAAGCAGTGTTGTATAGAAACATGTTGGAAAAGATAACCAGCACAGGTTATCGGGGAGTTCTGCTCAGTCCCCCCGGAGGAGATGATGGAAATGCTGTGGAATAATGGTATTTTCTAGAATACTCCTACACAACTGCCCTCACTGCTGGAAGGTTCATGCATACACTAATAATTCTTAGGGGAAATAACAGTAAACAGGTGATATACCAAAGCAACAGCATTTAAATAAGTGAGAATTAGATTTAATACATCAAGCGTTACATAATTGGTTTTTTCCCCCTAGAGTTCAGTTTCTGCAGTTATTTGCATATTAAATACTGGTCTGTCTACATAGAAAGCTAACTTGGGGTGCTTTCATTAAAAAGTTTTAAAACACTCAAACAGAATGAAATCTGTAGAACACAGGAGGAAATATGAATCCATATAATGAATATTATTGTCTTCAGCAGCAATCACTGCTTACTGAGGGGGTTATAAGTTCAGTCAATAGTCACTAAATTGTATTGCATGGATAACACATTGAATACTTTTTTGTGTTCTGCTGACTAAAAGAGTTGGTGTAGTTTTTCAATGAAGTAATCACAATAGAAGTTTGAAAATATATTGGAAAAATAAGCAGCCAGTACTCAGTTCATAGTTGCAGTGATTGTACTGAATGCAAATACCTGAATTGTGGATAAAAAATTACTGAACAAGTGAAATAATTGAAAATCAGTCTCAGTTTCTAAACAAAGGTGAGCTCTGCTTCTGCAAGAATGATAGCATTGTTGTTAGTGTAGATAGTGTAGAGGAGCACAGTCTCATCCTCAGTCTCTCCACGGCAGATGCACGTGGCTTCTTGGCTTTCTCTTGCTGATAATGAGTGAGATGCTTGTCCATTCAAGCTGCTGTTTCAAATGATATGGGAACAGTTATAATTTAAAAACTTTCTTTCCTACTGTGAATGTGAGGCAACAGCAGGGATTTTTTTGTAATTTTTATTTGGCTTTCACATACCGGTTTACAAATGTCTCTAAGTTAAGGTATTTTAAAATTCATATATTTCAGCTACTTATAGTTTAATTGACTTTGCTACACAGGTCAAGGTTTCTTTTCCATCACTATTTTTCCATGACTTCTTGGAGTAATCGTTCTGCAAGCAAGGTAAATGTGTATCAAACATACAAACGTTCATCGGATGGTGAAAGGTAAAATACCTGCCCCAGCTGCATAATCTGCTAAAATGTTCTGAAAAATGACAGCCAGAGGACAGGTCAAAGCCTGGGCAGCTCCTGGATCCTTCCTGGGACCAGGGGGAAGGGATTTGCTCTCTCAGAGCTGCACTTGCAGTCATCAGTCTGCACCTATAAGTTTTTCTTGAACATTCTTGTTGTTTCCTTGGTAGTGGGTGTATGATGGAGGTGAGCAAGGAGAGCTGTCACACCACAAAAAAGACACTCTGTTCGTTAATTTGAGAGATGAACTAGACTCAATTTGTATCCTGAGATCTTAAAAAACAGGAGAATGCACAATCATATCTTCCTGAGGTGCCTTGCTCAGGCTGATAAGGAGCACACTCTGTAAAGCACATGAACTCATCACTTCCATGTCCTTGGGTGCACGTGACAGTGCCATTTAAGAACAGAATATGCAGAGAACAAAAGGGATGTCAGTCTTGAAGTTAATTGTGCTGCACCTGAAAAATCAGAAATCTGGCCTGCAGGTAAGGAAAAAATACTGAAAAATAAGTCTGCCTTTTTTATTTTTACAATGAGAGGAAAATGAAGGCATCTCATGATGAAGATAATGATCTTTCTGAATGCTGCTTTGCTAATTGGTGTGACCCTGCTGTCACACCATATACTGTCTGCACTGTTTCACAGCATGTGCCAGGACCTGGGATAAACATTTCCTTTTGGAAAAGCTGTACACAATGTGCAAATAGAGGGAACGTGGTCTCTTCTGCCTCTCTAAGATGTGTTGGAAGAAATATGTTGTTTTGAAAGGGTTTTTTTCATATTTTTCAGATGAGCAACTCTCTTGAGCTTTGCGCTTTTTATTACATAACATTTAAGTTTTTTAAATTCTGAGCACGACCTCAAGTTTTTATTTTGCATTCACGAAGTATTTGCTGCTTGTAGCCATGTAAAAATGGATACATTTCCCTATACTCTAGCTCTGTAACACCTCTAGTCCCCCACAGTTTGTTTGGGAGGCTTAACTGCAGTGTTTTAAGTAGAAAATATTTTCTTTAGTACTTATAGAATTCGATCTGTATAAAATTACAACTTTCTGAAGAAATACTGGCACAAACTGTGGAAGCCGTTAGGTTTTGGAACTCATGTTCAAATTATTCATTTTCTCTGCTTTATTTCTTCTTTAGCCTCTTAATTAGAGGCTGGTGGACAAAGCAAACTTGGGGCTGAAGTGCCTGCTTTGGAATCTGACAGAAAGGCAGTCACTTAGAAAAAAAGAGTATGTCTTTTGGGTGGAGAAAAAAAAGTGCTTGAATTGAAGAACCAATTTTAGGTGCTGTGGCTTATTTTGTTGTTTATCTTTGCAGACCAGTCAGTTCTGGCATTTCCATGCACTAACTTCCACTGTTTCATATCTTCTGTGTATAAATGGGTTGATAGTTTCATAGAAGACAGTTATTGACTGATCCATTTTAGTATTTGTGGAAGTTAAGCTATAAAATTTCTTTTAATAGTTCAAGAGGACTCTTTGTAAATATCTTTGGCCATGAAGATTTGGACAAATGTGATCATTCTACACTATGTTGCTCTGAAATCTACAGCTTAAAAAATATTTATATGTCAAAATCAACTTTTTAGTGTTATTGGGGAAAAATGTTGTATAAACTTTCATTCAAAGGGGAGACATTTTCTTTTTTATGCTGAGAATGATGTGTGTCTTTGCTCAGATTTACCTGGATGTGTATATGTATATCTTACAGATACGTTTGTTTGAAGTGACTATTAATGCTGGTTTAGGAAGTAGTGTTGAATCTTCTGCTATATTCATGTTTTGGGAAGAGTCCATTTTTATCTTCAGAGTAGTACAGTAGAAGGTAGTGGTGATTTACAAACATTTCACTGTCTGGGGAGTGTGACTGAAGTGCTCATCTTTCCAGAAATTTGCTGGGACTTTGGTTTGCTGAAGTATTTTTTCCTTTAAAGTGCTGGTTGAGGAGACTTTCAATGTGCATCCCAGCTGCCTGTGTGTTGGAAGCAGAGAGGCAGCAGAGTGAAATTGCTTTTTAAGTCAACTCCTATCAAAACTCAGAACTCCATAATTTACTGATTTTACAAATAAGAGAAGTAGAAGCTTGGCTGCCTGAAGTCAATTATTGTAGTGTTTAAAAGAGGACCCAGAACACTCTCATGGCCTTACTCACTGCTAACCCAGCCTTTTGAAAACAGCCATGGTAAATATTTATTTAGTTGCCATAATACAGTATGGGAATGTCTTCTAACCTCAGCAGTTGGGCTGCTGCTTCTAAAAGCTTCAAGTCTTTAGTTTGAATGTTAAAGATTTATGGCTTTACATCACAATTTGTATTTCCAAAGGTTTATCCTGGCACTGCTGTATTTTGTTTTTGTAACTCTGTTGTATTGTCATCTTTCTTGAACAACTTGCTGTCAAAGCACATGCCAGGTCATGTGTTACAGTCAGTTCAGAGCAAGCCTACATTTTGCCAGTTAAATATTTCTCTGTGTGAGCTGGAAGAGCTGCCTTGCATATCAGAAGCTTGCAGTCCAACCTGCTGCTGAGTATTTGCTTTTCTTATGGCCGAATACTTAACATGTGATTTGGGAGTCATCTTTGGAATTAATTTCTGTATTGTTCAGCAATGGGAAAAACTTGGAAACCGGGATGATGCTTGGTTTGTTACTCAGTTTCCAGATTATTTAATCTAGGTACTCTTCTCCCATCTAAAATTGAAATTTTGGATTAAAACAGATTTTTGCTATTTTTAGAGCATGGAAGATCCTGCCTTTAAACTCCAAGTCAGAGACTGAATAAATACTTGTAAGTACGGAAGCCTATTTTTACAATTTTCCTCGTTGACCTCAGGATCACGTTTTCCATCATTTATGACAAGAGATAAAGCAGTCTGCTTGCAAAACAGTAAAATGCATTCAAGTCTTCTGGTATTGTCAGGCCATGACAAAAGCTTAATAAGATGAGAATGATTGGCAGAGTGATGTGCACTCACAATTTTTTTAACTCTTCTGTAAATTATACTGAAATCTAAAATGGGGCATAGGGTTCTCAACAAAATGCTGATGGTGACAAAACCTTTGACAATGCAAACATTCTCACTTGTGGAGCTGAATCAATTGGAAAGAGCAGCCAGAAAGGCAAAGTGGACATACTATTAAGTTGTCTGAAACATTTAGTAGCAATGATATGCATTAAAATAATTTGGTACAATTAATTGGTGCTTTTTGTAATTTCTTTTGCACAGCAGTTTTCATGTGTGTACCACAGTCTTATCTTGAAGCAAGAAAATGAGGCTCTTTCTGAGCTGGCTAATGCTTTATTGCAGAGATTTATTTCTTAATCTTCACTGGAGATTTTGAAGTACTGGCTGGTTTTTAGCAGGCTGATTTAGTTCTTGTTTGATTTGAGAATATACAAAATAGGACTGCTGTAATTAAAGCTTGGTGGTAGCTTTTGGCAAGTCCCGAGTTATTTGTGCAGCAGCATTGTACTGAGGACACGATGCATTTTAGGGAGGGGAAATCAGAACAATGTGCTGATTTGCTTGTGTGGGCTAATATGACTCATTTAGAATGAACTCCTTTAAAAGTTTTTTTTTGAGGAAAAACTGACAGGCTCACCTCAGGTTTCAAATCAGTTTTAAACTGTTTAGCAGGCTGGAAGTCTCCCTTCGATCTGCAAGGCCCTAGCAATTCTCCATGGTTGGGGTCAGCAGTTTACAAACACTGCCTGGACCAATGATCTGTGAAATCAATCTTTGAGTCTTCCTGCTGCTGCCTTTGAACATTTTCATTGATGGCAAAGTAGAAATGACTCAGGCTTTGGGATGCGATTATAAAAATTCTAAAGCTTAAAACATACAGAAGACAAAATGTTGATGCTTGGAAAATTTATTTATCCTTGGAATGAGATAAATGGTGCTGACATTTTCTGGAGGTATGTCACAAGATCCTGAACAGGATTACTTTGGTAGTGTGGTGCTATTGCATGAATATATTAAAGACATTTTGCCCACCTTTTAAATTGAAACTAATGTATGAATGAGTCAGCTGGCTGGCTGCTTGTGTGTTACAGCTAACATTTTGTGTGTTCAGAGATACTTAATAGCTTTTATTCTGTGAATGAATAAGATGGATTAATTTATATACAACACTGCCTAGTGAGAGAGAAGTCAGTAGTTTTAAAGCCCAATGAAGCAGTGGTTATAGGTGCCACACAATCTGCTCCTCTTGCTGAAGACAGTTCTTTAAAGCTGAACTGTCATGGTTCCTTCACATCGAGCTCAGTACCTCTGTTAATAAAGCATGCTCTCTGTTGTTGCTTCAAGCATCTGTGACAACTGGCTTATTGTCCCCACCCAGGGCCAAGTGGTGTTTCATATTAAGTAACTTTTTTCCAAAGCAATTGTTTTGAGTGGAGTTTCTTGCATACTGACTCCAGCTAGCGTGCTTCAGTCTGGCAGTGGATTCGGATACCCCTGTGAAGGGTTCACATCTTTGCTTCATCTCTCACCTTGTGCACTTGTATTTTCTTTATATTTTCTTTCAACACAGCGTATCTATAAAACACTGTGTGTTCTGTAGGTGAAACAATGTAGATGAAAACAAAAGTGTTACAAAAATCATAGTTCTGTCTGTGTGTGCTGAAAAATTGCTGGAACCTGTGGCAAAATTTGGTGTTGTTGGCTTGTGCCAGAGGAACTGATGCTTCCAGGTCTGGGGAGGCACGGAGGGTGCCTCCCATCGAACTCAAGCTGTGTGTAAGAATAAGAGCAGCTGTTGGAAGTGTCCCAGCGCTCGGGGCTGTGGCCATACAAGGAGCCCTCTCCGTACAAAGCTGCTCTGTCTGATCCGTGTGTTCCATGTGTGTTAAAGTTCATGGGGCTCTTTGTCTGGGTGGCAGCCACGGGTGCCTTTCATCCCCGAGGTGCCTGAAAGCATCTCTCGGTATTGAGTGGTAGAAAGGAAGTGGAAAAGAGGGAAAACAGACTTACTGAATATTTCAGCGGGTCTTTGCCAAATCGCATTTTGGGATTCATTTCTATTTTAAATACTACAGTGGCTGCCAAAGCTGGCAAACTGTGATCCCCTTTGGAAGGGGGAGGAGACTTCATTACTTCTCTGCCAGAGAAGGAACATCACTTCATTTTCCTGTTGCTTTGTTTTTCCTTTGTAGCGAACAAAGAAATTCTGCGAGAGAAAAGTAGAAAAGTAGAAAAAGCCTATCTTCGAAGCTTTTCCAGAATTTTTACAAACCACTTTAAATGTGGTTTCCTGTCTTCTCTCACGTCATTTGCATACCTTTAAAAATAGCTTGGTTTAACTTTATTTTAAAGGAATGTGTCCTTTCCTCCACTAGTGCTGGTCAGGGTATTGTTTCCTTGATTATTTTTATGTGCATATAAGCAAGAAGTGATCAAATTTAATCACCAAACAATTGGCCAGATTTGCATAGAGAAAAACTGATTAGAATCACCAAAAAAGTGGGCTGAACATAGAATAATATCTATGCTTAAATAACTAAATCCCACAGTTTAAGATAAGATGACTGAACAGCGAAAAAGAAAAAACTGAGAGCCAAAAAATATCTGGGTTTTCTTCCTGCCTTTGTCATGCCTCACTTGTAGCCTTGGAAACTGAGACAAAGAGGTTAAGAAACTTGCTCATTCTTAACATGGAGATAAGATACAGTGTACAGCTTATTTTAGTCTCACTTATTCCTCTGCAAAGTGCTGTAAGTGAGCAGTGCTGGATTTATAACAGTATATATCTGTATCATGAACCTGTTTATTTAGGACTTGAGCCAATGAACCCATGTTTAGTTGTGTTTCCTGTGCATACCTGTTAGTGATCCCTTGTTTGAATCTGTCAGCCTTGGCAGGTTATTTCATCATCTCTGTCTGGAGGGTGCTGGATGTTTTGGTGGAAGCAGACAGCAGTGGGGCTTGGAGCGGGATGCCCAGTATCCCAGCACTCAGGCACGGTGCAGAGGGGATGGTTGGCTCCATCCTTTTCAAACAAGCTCTTGTTTTCCCTCCAGGCATCTAAACCAGGGATTCAAGATTGTGGGATCAAAACATTGGAAAGGGTTCTTGGCAAATTGATCAACTGTGAAATAGTTACAAGCTCTTATTTTTTAAATCTGAAAGTGCCACTTTTTAGTTAAGGGCTGTTCCTAGGGCCTTTGTTTTATAGGCTCTCTGGACATTCACACGCTGTTTATATTAATGCAGCTCATTTGTAGGCAGCGCAGACACTTTTAGAAATTGTAAGACTGTGGAGACATTTAATGGCTGAGGATAAATTGCACAGCTGTGGACACTATTTATACTTTCCTGTATAGAACCGAGTCTGTATCATGAAATAAGCATAGCTCAATGTTGTCAGTTATTTTTCATGTTTTTTTAATCTTGGAGAGGGTTGCCAGCTCTTGGGTTTACGTGTTAAAAAGTGTTAGCGTGTCCATATCCTAAGAAGATAAAGTTCATGCTTTACCCATTAAGAAAATAGATATTGAAGAAAGGAGAGAGAAGGTAAAATGTTTTAAAATCTCAATAAATAATTCTAGAAACACTGCATAAAATTTCTGGGCTGAGAGAAGTAGTTCCTAAATATGCAAAGGGAAACTAAGTGTGATTGAAAATAATCAGGACTTGATAGAAAGCAAAGTGAACAGTAACTCTGGCAACGAGTTCGTTTACAGGTTAAGGATCTGAAACCTCTGCAAAGCACACATCCCTTCCTAACGAAAGAAATGTCCAAGCCCACAGCTTTCAGTAAAAGAGCAATTTGAAGCAATTTCCAACTTACTAAAATATGCAAGGAGAAATAATTATAACTTTAATAATTAGATCTCAACCAAAGGACACAGAAAGAGAGCAAGTTGTTTGTTCCTTGTAGATGTGTTAATGATGGGAATCTTTAGAAGTCAACTTTAAAGGACAAAAGGACAAACGCAATTATAGGACGTGTAAAATGGAAATTAGGCACTGAGACAGAAACTGAATTGCTTCAAAGATAAGAGCCTAGGATAAATTAAGAACTAGTAGATACCATCTTCGAAATACTGGCATCTAATATCTTTGACAATTACTTTGAAAAAAGTTTGCTGAAAGAAACCATAAGAAACTGCAGACACTGTATAGTTCTGGGCTCCTAGTTTTTATATATAGCACATGGACTGTGGCTAATTTCAAGTTGTCCCCATATTTTATATCTGCAAGGTTCTGTAAAATTATTCTGCTGTTTAAAATACATCTGAGTGTTTCTACATCCTCCAGAGATTTAGTTGCAACATTGTAGTTTGTTCCCTTTTCTCCCTTAATGCTCGAAAATCCACAGGCTTGTTCTGTCTCAGATTGCTGTCTGTTATGGGAACCAGGGGATAGGGTTAGTGGGTGAATTATGAAGTAATTTGATCAAGGGCTCAGGAGATAGGATCTTTCCTCTCTTTTCTTCCCTTGTAATGTCAACACTGTGGTTTTTAGAAAATAATAACTTGCACGTAAGCTCTGAAATTCCAACTTTGGCTCTGACTTGTCCTAAGCTGTTCCCGCTTTGTTGGGGTTGATCTGATTTGACAGCTCTTGTCCCTCTAAGAAACTAATTTCCAAATTATGTGTTACAAAAGTTCGATCAAAAGATAAAGCTTGAACTAATAAGATGAATAACTTACTGACATCAAAGAGAAAATGGAATGGGCAGAGCTGAGAGCCTGGAACACTGATATGTTCCCAAAAATTTCTTGTGGATGAGTTCTGGTGACCATTGTGTGTGTCTCATTGCCAGTACTATTTCTAAAAATCAGGCAATGTACTTACCAAAAAAAATAAAATTTGGTTAACAAAACTTTTTTCAGAATATTTCATATGTTGATAATTTTATTTTTGGTTTAGAAACTTATGAAGTCCTTAGACCTGCCAGCCACGTTCCTTCAGTTCTGTTCAGCGCTCTGTTCATGCAGGCTGATAAATTCTTTGTAGATCAAGTTGGAATCCATGAAAGGGACGTTGTCCCTTACCTGTCAGTCATCCCTCAGCTACAGGTGACTGCCCCTGCCTCCACGGTGCAGGACAGAGCTGCAATACCTCTTACTAGATTTCAGTACAGCGTGAAGCTGATTTGTTTACTTAGGGATTTAAACATCTTAAATCTAAGTTGTTTTCCTTCGCCCTGCAGTGAGCTCGCACAAGCATTCTCCATATTCTTGCTGAGAGACAGCAGCTTGATAAATCACTCCAAATGACAAGAGCAAGTTTTTACCTCTTGACTGCTACCTTCAGCCCACTCACAAATGAGGTGGGGTTTTTTTCCATTCTTCAGATGTCTGGTTATGTGAGAAAAGGATACGTGGATGCAGTGGTAAAATGTCAACCCCCCTCCTTAAGACAGAAGTTGTTGGGCTGAGGGAGCAGCAGCCGGCTGTGCCTCCTGGGGGACAGAACCTCTGCTG